>JARHVA010000027.1:630000-1132500 GCA_037957365.1 Torreya grandis
CCCCCTGTCAAAACCTGTACCACTGTCCTGCAGCTCCCTCAAGACCATATGCCTGGCCTTCTATCTCACGTGTCCATTCTCTCTATTCTTCAACTAAGGTATCCATTCGTCTCTGTGCTTTCATACCTGCTGGCAACCCTACCAAATCTCTGCTTGGTTTTGCAATCTCTCCATGCCATGCTCCCACTGTTTCCTGGATCCTTCCTGCTCTGCAATTAGCAACTAGTATAAAGAAGAGGAACACCAAATTTGAGGCCTACTTACGTCTTCAATCCTCCATATAGGAATTTGAGACTCCTTGATAGCTTGCTGTCCACCCAAAATTTGTTATAGTGACCGACCTCGGTCACCACACAGTCTGCATCCAATCGACGTCGATTCTTGCGCCTGTCCTAACTACCAACCCTGCCGACATCAGTGTCCCTTCTGTCGACGTCGGTCCTCGTGACCGATGTCAGTCTTACCTCTTGCCAACATCAATTTTTTTTCTGACACCGGTACATATGTTTTCCTATAAGTGATGACTTTTTACCCGTGAGCTCCTTTGAATCAAGTCCCATGTCCAAACTGCCCTACTCAGAAGTATCCAACCCATCCACTAGTCTCTATCTGCCATCTTCTCTATAAACACCAAGGCTTTCCAGTTCTTAAGCCTATCAAATATGTCTGTCTTCTGCTTAAGAACATGCATCTCCTTCCTACTCATGTGACCAAGCCTATGAAGCCACATCTCTGTAACAAAAGAAGAATCAGTAATATAAACAAGTAGATAAAGAGTACCTATTTTATTACCACCAGCTAATTCAAGTGTATCCACTGTGAGAGTTCTTGTGCATCTCTCATCACCCAACTCTTCTAAATAAATTAGCCACATCTCCAAACCTGGGACCTGCATGACCTCCTTCAACACCCATGTGTTGGCCTCTGCCTGCAATTTCAGCTTCACTTCCCCTTTGCCAAGACTTTGGAAAGGCTCACCAGCTCCTCTCCCTGGGGCTGCATGGAAAGAGGCAACAAAATTTTTTATCCAAGATTCAACTTTATCCAAGAAACCTCCCAAAGCATCCTGTGTAATAACCCCTGCAAGATCTGCATCTTCAGTTCCTTCATGCTGATCTACTACCAACCAACAATATTCTTTTACCTGCTCTTTCTTTCCATAGGACCGTAAGTGACCATCTGTGCTTTTCAACTCCTCCATTCTTAGCTTACTTTCATCTACCATTGCTCTACTCCCACTCAATCAGAAACCCCTGAGAGTGACCTGTAACCAAACACAAAACCGCTTCCTACAACCTTAGCTCTGATACCACGTGTTGGGATATGAATACTGGAAGCACACAATTGATTACCAAATACAAGCAACTTAATGTGTGGAATTAACCAGAATCAACAAGTAACTAGAATCCAGAAATAACACAAGATATGAGAGACAATACACAACTTGTATTAACACTCATACAGAAAAGAATACAATAAAGAAGATGCCACTTCTTCTCCACCACCTCTTCAGAGGCTTCCCACACCTCAAGTGAACAGTTACATAGAAAAATAAATACATGACTGTGGACCTTGTCTCATTATTCACAATAACCAAGAACACGAAGATAAATGCCATGAATTTTAAAGGGTTGTTTATGTAAACTCATATAATACATGTTCTATAAGTCTCATAATGAATGATAAGCCACAAATTACTCAATGCAAATCCATTATTAGTGATTAACTATCAATTATCATAAATGCAACACTAGAAATAATTATAATATCTATAATTCTATATCATAGAGTCACTATTTAATATCCATCATCAGTCACCTTACATATTTCCACATAATGGTATTTATACTTGTTTTTCCTTAACTAAGTAGTTATCTAATAAATAACAAATGGGGGATTGGATAATGATCTCCTATTATAATGAGAGTCATGTCAATCTTTTACTTATTTTCTCCTAAGGACCCAGGCCTTTGTGCCCCCTATATTCTTCTTCAATGTTAGATCTTTGATGTCAAATATCCTCCTTTTCATGGGTTGGTACAAAACTCATGATTATTAAAGTCTAGATTACCCTTGAGAATTATTCCTTAACCATCTCTCACTTCCCTCACATTCCCCAAGCCTTTCACTATTGTTCTAAGTCCTATGCTCTTGGGTTCTCTATAGTTATGTTCCATCTTTGAATGAATCTTCTTGAACTATTATATTTTGTGCCTTTGTCCTCTTGCACATCACTAGTTTTACACCACATTCTTCATGTGCCATGTTAGTTTCGTGTCATGGTCTTCCTGAACCATGTTCCTCTCACATCATTTCCATTTTATGCCAAAAATTATAAATATTTCGTCAAAATTTGGGGTCCAACATCACCCCACACTACACTTTTAGTCCATCTTCAATTAAGTCTTGGTCTCGACCTCAGCCAGAAACTTAAGCCCAATTTGTTTAATATACTTCTTAACACTATCCCAATGTGACAAAGTGTCAAGCAAATTGGATGTTATTTCTTCAATTATTGCCTTTAAATTTTTCATCTCTTTAGGTTGGTTGGGACACTCATTGGCCTTATTAACCAATTAGTTGAGGGATGTACTAGCATCCTTTTGAACCTCTTCAAGTGTAGTGAATTCAACTACAACCTATCCTCAAAGAGCTGCAAAACTAGAATTAAGTTGCTACCAATGCATGTTTATTATTTTTTCCATAGTTTCAACATCTTTAATTTCCTTTGCATGCTCAGTGTGGTCTTTTATTCGAAGGGAAACATCCACCAATTATTTCCATGGAGACTCCTTTGTGTTGAGTTGTGCCTTTAAAATTTGATGGGCCATGCTAGTTTTTCAAAAATTCCATCCAGTATTGGGATGACTTCCCCAACTCTTTCAAGGGTGTATTTTCAAACTTCAATGGCTTCTATAAACTTCCCATCCACCCATGATGCTTCATTTCTAGTCGTGGGCTATTTTTTGCACTATTTTAGTAGGAGATTTACAAGGGTCTCTAATTTATCAATAACTTCTCCCTCCAAAGGTATCCCATCTACCAATGCTAGTTCTTAGACCAAAATAAATTTACATAAATTTAGAGTCTTTACTTTGTTCATTGCAACTTCTTTTATTTATTACTTCACTATGACAACTTCCTCTTCAAGTGTCTTCTGAGTGGAAACTTCTTTCCCATACATTTCTACCACCTAGCCATGTTTCTTATCTGCATCATGCATATTATAATTTTAAAGTATATTCTACCATGTGACCTTAAAAGCCATTTTTAAATATGTAGCACTATCTTGTAATGGAGATATCTTCTAGGGATCAACCTAAACTAGATTGGGAAGCACTGATGGTTGAGAATCTAAAGTTAAGTTGTTTGAAGGAATTTCAAAATGGCATTCTTCATTGTATGTGTCCAAGAGAAAGGACACTTATTTCCTGGTATTGATGGTTCCATCTTGAGGAAGGAATGGGACCATAAATAAATCATCCTATCTAGGATGCTTGTTTGGTATTGAGTGCGTAAGTTGGTGGATGGTCAACCAAAGGTGGTTGAACCTCAAAATTAGCCAGCTCTTTTTCTTTGTTGGGATCTCATTAAAGTATTTTGACCTCTGTATATAGATCCAAAGAATGTTATTGATGTCCACTCCACTTATATTTTGGGTATCAAAACCATCCCCCTCTTCACCAAATGGACCTTGAATGTCCAATTATGCATCATCAGTGGTGGTTTCCTCCTCTTACATTAGTGAGGGTGTCTTTTTTGGGTTAGATTCCTAAATTTCTTCCATATGGCCTACAAGTTATTCCTCCACTAATTTAGTAAGGGGTAATGGTGTTGACTTGTCAAGTTGTCTCTAAGGTGTATTTCTTTGAGAATCCCATAATGGTGAAGCCCTTAGTAAAGAAGCTCTTGGAGGTGAAGCCCTTGGTGGAGAATCCCTTGGTGACAATGTCTGGGTAGTCCTTTTCCATTTTGGTGGTTCTAGTTGTGAACTTTTGATAGCATCATGCCCAACCTACTTCGTCTTATCAAGATGTGGTATAGATGGAATATTTTCACTTGCATGCTCTATTCCTTTTGAAGATTTCTTCTTGGGCTATAGCATGTAAAATAGATTATGAATAGTTTTTCCAACCATGGTCTACTTAACCGTAATCTTAGTTTTATCAGTCTCATGCTTTCCTTTATAGGCCTTCTTACTAGGACAAACATACATCTTCTAGAGAGTGTGAATCTCCAAATCAATTTGGTCTACTTCCAGGGTGAGATTCTATGCATCAAAAATTTGGTTTACCAAATTGATGAAGTATCATGCCATGAAGGCATAAGGAATCTTCAACCAAGTTGAAAGTTATTCAGAGGGGGCCACTTTTATATGGGCCAGAGAGAAATTTTATTTCACTACAAAATGGGCTTGCTTGCCAACCTAAATGAGCAAGTCATTAAGAATGTGGCATTCACTTCCAAAGGCTTCTTTCATTCCATCATACCATGACTTCATCTTGATTTTATATGTTAGGGTGATATGATCGAGGCATGTGAACACCTTATAGCACTCTGCATGATACTTATGTTTTGGTGGGTATGCCCACTTTAATTTTCCAAAGGTGTAGTCTATTACAACAATCTTATCAAACACCATTAATAATAAAAATACCCTCCATGGAAACCTATGGCCTAGTATTTGATGGGTCTTATCAGCATCCATTATAATTTTCTTGGCAAAATACATTGCCCAATTGTACTTTAGTCCCTTGGTCACCTAGTGGGTGATGTAGAGGTGAGACATATCCACCTCTTTCCAATGATTTGTGTCGCTAATCTTACAAGTTCTTAATGTGCATGGCATGACCTTGCTTCTAGTACATGAGCATTGTTACTATTTTCTCCATTTCTTTTGAGTCTTCTAAGGCAAATTCTACATCCATGCTAGAGCATTATAATCTTGATAGTTTGCTTTTTTTTTTAGGTGTAATCTTCAATTTTTGCCTTAAAAAATAGATACAATCGTCATGGATGCATGAATTTATAAATTTTACTGCTTTCATTAGTTTTCCAAAATATGGAAGGTTAAACAACTCAAATAACACTATAGAATCTAAGGCATTGAAGATTTTAAGGTCATACACTAATTGATTTTTGGTTTTATAGGACTCAACCTGGTAGTCATTTTGTAATTCAAAATCATTTTTTGGTTGATAGTGATTGTAATCAAAGATGGTATAAGAGGGTACTTTTGACACCCAATTTTCTATGTGCATTACTATTTTTATGTACTTCATCTCTTATATCATTAATGATGGGGGTAGAGGTATTTGTGCCTTCTTTGTCTGGCATGCCATCCTAGATTCTTCACCTTTCATGCACTACCTCTATTCTTTAGATGTTTCTTCTTTGATCAGTATTACTTCCCCCTCAATACGTGGTTCTTCCTCTTTTGGTATGATAGGTAATGGATCATTTATTAAGTCCTTTTTCTTAGGTCACATCACCCTCTATGGATCTAAAGGTTAAGGCATGGCCATCTAACATTCCCAAAGGAATACATGTTTCTAGTGTGACTTAGATTTTCCTACTTCGACACCTTTTAATGGTGGATGTCTACGTATGTAACCTATAACTACTAGTTTTATTTGTTGTGATTTCAAGGTCAGTCTGTGCTTGATTACTTAGTTAATATCTTTCTCAATAGTTATGCATGGAAATTTGATGCTTTGAACTTGTAATTTTTCTAGAATCACCTGGACTTAGTTCATTCTTCAACTCTATAAAACTCAAATGAAAGCAAAGGTAAAGGTTAAAATGAGCTCTTGTGTCTTTTTTATTGGCTTTAGGGTGTAACTTACATTTAATACCCCCCCTTCTCTTCAGCCATCACTTCTTGTAATTAATACATTTACAACGGCCACCATTCTTCAACCTTTGCTTCTCATGATTAATGTATTTAATGGTATTGTTATGACATGATGTTGGCACACTTATCGTAACCACTTCTCCTTTTATAATAATGACACATCTTGTCCTATATTTTTATTCAGAGTGGAAGATAATTGTTCAACTCTTTGAATATTCATACTATTGGCAAGAATCTCTTATCCTATCATTTCTCAAATTTCATGTGTATCTTTATATTACTCAATATGAATGCATGTATTACCTCTTACCCCACACTAAAGTTATGTCATGGTCCTCCATGAAATTACAAGTAAAATAAATAAAATACCCCCTTATAAAATAAATGTTGCATTCAACTAAGGTAGCTCTTTATTGAAAATAAAAAATCCTAAATTAATGGCATAAGCCTTATTGTTAAAAAATTATACTTTTAAGAAGAGAAATATGACCATATCTAGTTAACATTGTAATTTCCAAGAAGAAATTGGCCATCCAATCTTTATAAATGACAAGCACTAGTAGGGAAAATGCTATGAACAATAAAAAGACCATCCCAGTGAATATGAAGTTTCCTAGAATGACACATAAACTTGAATTCATAGAGTAAGACTTTGATTTTAGGGGTAAATGTCTTGTGTTTAATGTGTTGATCATGCCATGTCTTTTATCTACATTTATCCACATCTTGAATATAATAAGTAAGTAAATGGGCTTCATCCAACTTCAATAAAGCATCTAAACATGTTTTTAATGATGAATCTTTATCTAATTGTCCAACATGTGCAATATAAAGATATGGTACCAAGAATTCAATTAGAAGAGCTAATTCTATGCCATACACCAGATTGAAGGGTGTGTTCTTGTTAAGGCACTTATAAGTTATTCAGTAAGCCCAAAGCACTACAGACACTCTATCATCTTAGTCAGTGTAGCCAATATTATAAATCTTTGTAAGTGTTGTGCCCAAAATTTTATTGAATACATTGGTAGTGTCATTGGCCTGGGGATGATACGGTGTTATTTTGTGGTGGGCAATCATGAACTCAGCAAGTAGGATGCAGATAGTTTCATTGAGGAAATGTGTATCATGATCATTAGTAAACCATAATGGGAAACTAAAATAGGTTATGATATGTTACCATATGAAGAATGCAGTGGTAATAGTAGTACAATCCCTTTTTGGTGTGGCCTCAATCGAGCACATGAGATAATTAGTTATTATAATGATATAACAAGAACCTGTATGTCGTCCAACTGGATTTAAGGGGCCAACAAAATCAATGACCCATTTGTCAAACGGTTCTTAAGATAGAATAAAATGCAATGGAATGGCATCCCAACAATTCAATATTTTGATGCACTAATAAATAACACATTGCCTAACATGTAATTTGGCATCTTGAAAAAGGGTAGGCCACAATAGTCTAGCTAGTAGTACCTTGCACATAGTGACCTCACTAGCATAGTGTCTACCAATAATGCCTTCATAAACTTATCAGAGTACTTCAGAGTACTCATGTTTCATGACAAAGCATCAAATAATTTCATCTCATCCAAGCTTGTAAAGGTTCCCTCTAATGAGATGAAATGGTACAGTGTGGATGACAGGTTGCTTCTTAGTTTGTGGAGTTAGATAATTTGGTGTTATGGTAGTACTTAAGAAAGCTAAAATATCTTATAAATCCTTAGGAACATGAAAAACATGAAAAGTTGTACATCAAGTAGGTCATCCTTAATGGCTTATGATGGTTCTCTAGAATCAATTTGAGAAATATGTTCAGGACTACAATTAGTTTTTCTTGGTTTGACCATGACATAAAATTAAAATTCTTGAAATAATACTATCTAGAGGTAGATTCAATTTCACAACATAGGTTTATTTGCCAAATATTTTAAATCTCATGGTCTGTATAGAATACAAAATGAGTTATCAATAGGTATTGTCTAATTTTTTTAAAATCATAAACCATTGAAAGTGCTTCGCGCTCTATGGTGTTGTAATTCCTCTCAGCTAGAGTAAGTTTTCTACTATAAAAATAGATGGGGTGATCAAGGTGACTGTTGTCACCAAATATTTTGCCCTAAATGAGGGTGTTCAAACCTCTTCTATATTTTAGAAACATGGAAATACTTATAGGTATGTGTGTTTAAATATAGTAGAAGTAGACCTCTAGGTTTAAGGGATAGCTCCCTGAATTTGCCTCGAATTGCTTATCACTGAAATAACTATTTGCTTGTGGGAAAAGGGATAGAAGTATGCATGAATTAAAGATAATATAAGTGGGTGATACACCAAAATTATTTACATAATACCATCATACTTATTTCACTAAGAAACAAGACCTATAAACCAGCTTCAAAGTCCTAAGAGGTTCTAACATAAATGTTTCAATATAGAGGTGAAATGTATAAGACAACTCAAGGTAAGTGAACTAGAGGGTAGATTACACACTATAAGGAAAATTATGCACTTTAAATGAGATTAATACACTATATACACTCTATATGACATGTTATAATAGGCAATCTTACATAAACATGAAAGGATAAGGAGAAGCAAGGATAGAAGATTATCACTCAACATCACCATGCATCACTTTACACACTTGGACAAAATGTTCATGAACTCAAAACAAAATTTAATTTATTCTTAAAAGTAAAATTACAACATAAATCTAGTATTTATATTCCATACATGGAGTGTAATTGGTCTATAAGATCCAAAATGGCTACTACTTATAGTGTTTGAGAGAGAAGAGAAGAGAATCAATTTCAAGAGTCACCAGAACATGTTTTAATCCAAGAGAAAGAGTTAAAATTGTAGGATAAATGAATATATAATATACAATGTAATTTATACTTGTAAATATGTATTTCAAAGGCATTAAAATCCTCAAATGTGGTGTAGGACTCTTTAATTGCTTGCCTATAAATTGCCTTCATCATGTGGTCGTCTTGGAATGCTCCATAGCAAACTATGGATAGATAAGATGATTTAAATAAGAGGGAGGGGTTATAAACAATCCATAACATGAATTTTTTGTCTCCCTAACCACTTATATTATTTTTGACATGAGTTATCACTGCTTGTAGTCATAATGACCCCTCTTTCACTCACGTCTCACACTTGGCTCCAAAGTTGTCTTCAATTTTCCAAACTAGTCCAAAAAATGGAGTGTATAACAATTTTAAAGGGTCCTCATACCCTTAGATACATTAGGAAGACCTTAAAATGTCTCTCACTTATATTTTCCATCTTATCACTTGGTGGTCATTCCTTGTTCACTATTCTAGTTTGGACTCGCTGAGATGAAGGTGCTTGCAGAGATAGTTGTGAACTCTCCTGAAGCAAGAAAGTGATATTAGGAGTTAGGATAGGTCCAAATATATCTACCAAAATTATTTGTATCTTTTTTAACCCTTCTATACCTATAAAATAAATGAAACTATCAAGAAAACTAGTTTCACACCCTATCCATACAAGTATGGAATAACTCAGTCTGATGGGAAGGAGCCCTAGAGAATTGTCTACAAACCCAAATAAATTCCTTGCTCAGACTATACCATTTATGTGATTTTAATTCTTCCTCTTTCCAATCAGATCCTTATCAAGGGTTATAGAGGTTTTTATGTGTTTCTAACCCTTAAAAAAATTTCATAAAGGTCTGGCATTCAACTTGTGAACAAATTACACAAGATGAAAGTTTAGGACCCTCTTCAACTTATGTCAGCTCTTCAAACTCACATATTAATCCTCCATGCTATTGTGAGCTTCCAAACTTGGCCTCTCAATCTCCTCTCTCCATTTTACATATCTTTTAGGCTCTTAGGCCAAGAAATGGTCTTTCTTGTGGCCAACTTTGCATTCCAAGGGTTTAAACACACATTATAACTCCCTATTTAGGTGTTCTATTATATTATAATTTCCACCTAGTGCTAGAGGTGATATTTCAACCCTTTTACGTACTAGGCCTAATCAAGACCTAATAGGTTTATCTGCATGCTTGTGAGTTTAGGCCACTCTATGTGTCCTCAAACACCTTTGAGACTTTTATCATGTTTATTCATGTCTAATATAACTCTCTACATCTTTTTACAAGGTCTCATCAACCTCTAGCTCACCTTATCATCAAGACTTCTCTATAACTATAAGGTTTAGCTCTCTAGGAGTACCCTTTGTCTGAGATAGAATAGAGGGAACTCTCCCTATTGTATTATGTAATTTGAATATATGAGAGTCTTGAATACATCATAAAGACCTTATACACAAATTTTTGTGGTTTTATCTCATCAACATCACCTTCAAATGTCATAAAACCTAAGACAAATCTTTTGAACACTTAATGACTATAGGGTTTTTGAATATGGATAGTAGGTTGCCCTTGAAAACTTTTCCATGTCCTATGTCCATAGTGTGAGCATTTATTGAGATGGATACTCTCATTTCCAAGTTGATCTTATTCATATCAGACTTCATAACTTTTCCAAATTCTCCATTGCATACCCTCCACTTGTTTGGCCTAATTGGTAGTCAATTGTGATTATGTTTTCTTGCTTTGAAAGAGGTGCATGTAGGTGGTACCTACATGGTTAGACCTTGTATATAATTCTTAAATATATTTTTAAGTCATAACTATCATCATCTAGTCATTTAGGTCACTTCACATTATATCCATGTTAATACAATCGCTAGGGCAATCATACCTTAAAACATTGTTAACTACAGTCAATTGTAGTTAACCCTATTGAGGCAAAAAGGGATCTTATAGGTGAGTTACCAATATTTTAAACCTATGTAAAAATGTTTAGGATCTCTTTATATGTAATTCCAACCTATAGGTGTCCTTATTTTCATGCTTCCATGTCTAGGTATATATCATGATACTGTATACACCTATAGTCAACAGTAGGTGGCCCTTTTGAGTAAAAGTACACTTGTATGTGCATATATAGGTCAAAAACCTAGTACTCTAACCCTTCCCAATGTTATTTATATCCTTAGTGAGCCTTTCTCCTTAATAGGATCATTCAACAATATTCCTTTTTCATTTTTCTTGAACTTATGAGGTCACTTAAAACTCACCATTCTATAGAAAACACTAAAATCCTATAGTAAAGAATTACATGAATTGGAAACTTTATAACATCATCCTTGTTTATCCAAAATACATATTATTTTAGAAGGTATCTCCCATGTATGAGGGATATAAGATATGATCATTAAAACTCATATAGTTTCCCTATTAATTCATCATATGACAACATCAAAAGTGGCTAAGGCTTTGTTTTGGAGTTTTTAAGGAAACAAGTCCCTAAAACTTAGATTTCTTCTCTTGAGGTAATTTCTCAAAGTTTCCTACCAATATATGGCCCCAATCATGATTTTTATAGTATATTCAACATTCTCAAACTTTATGAGGATATCAAATCATGTCAAAATCCTCCATACAACACCTTTAGGTCTATGAGAGCCACCTGTAAGTGTGCATACAGTTGTAGATAAGGACAATGAATGTGATAGTCAATGTGAATGGTGTATGAGAATTCAAAAAGTATTATAATCTCTCAACATATTCATATGGATCTTTACAACCTTTAAATTATTTAGACAATATCAAGTGTTCTTATTCCAATGTGGTTGACTTCTTGTAGGTACTCATTCATGGTACATGATTGTGCTAAGGACTGATTGGTCATCACAATTCATTATTTGTCATTTCAAAGACCTAGTTTGTTTATTCATGCTCAAATAAGGTGTTAAAAAATTTGATACTAATAATATTTTTTATATGAACATTCTCAAACCTTCAAAACATCTCACTCAGTTGATTGTGTATGATAGTCATGCAGGAAGATCTAACTATGTTGTTTATCCTTTGATTACAAGGTCTATGTGAAAATTTCATATTAAAAATTGAGAGGAGTGAAATTTTTATTAATTTAAAATCATGTAATACAACATATATCATACATTTTAAACTATTGTAGGGAAGGAAACATCTGCACTTGGTGAAACTTGATTGCTAGTCCACTAGTGACATCAACCTACAACTTAAGAGGTTTGAACTCATAAAATCAAATACAAACATCAAACTAGATATGGGAGCCATGATAAAAGTAATTACACATCCTTTGGAAGTAAATTCATTGACTATATTGTACGTACAAGCTCATTTAGAAGTAAAACCTGTAGAGTGTGGGGTTAGCAAGTAAAACGAAATAGTCAACTTCTTAGGAATGGTTCATAAAGCATAGACCACCATTATCTAAACTCCTACCATGAAAATTAATTATACCAAGTTTACTATCCACTACCAAGATCATTTTATCTAGAACTTCTCTTACTAATCTATCATTAAAAGACTTGTTAACCAATTTTGTATGCCTAGTAGAGCGATGAAGAAGGGAAATGGTTTTGGCCCATTTTTTGCATTTCTAAAGAATATCAAGCATGTAAATGGAGTCAAATAATCTTAAGGGTAACTACATAAGCTTTTCCCACGTGTCACTCTCTTCTATAGGTCATACAACTACCAAAACTCCTTATTTTTCACTTGTTTTTTGATTTTAGTTAGGAACCTGCAAGTTTTAGTTAGTAATAACAAGGATTGATAAGTAATCTAACATATTGGACATTTAAAGGAAGTTTATAACACTTGGAAACCTTGAAAAACTATACCACCTTTATTTATGACCCAAATATGCCCCTAATTGACATAAAATGACACAAGGACTAAATTAGAATATGACAAAGCTAAAAACATTTTAAATGACATAAAATTGACCATGACACACCCTATAACATGATAACAGACCCCTATATCAATTTTTAGACTATAGGGGGTCAACCTATTTTGACTTGTGGTCAAAATAGTCAACAGTGACCTTAACCTAGTTATGCAAGGACTACACCAATAGCCATTGTAGAGGCATCAACATGGACATGAAATGGTTTTGTCAAATTAGGGAAATAGATAATTGGGTTAGTTAAAAATTTATATTTTAAGGCCTCAAAGGATTATTTATGAGAGTAGGTCCAAATAAAGTGTTCATTATGTTTAAAGATTTATTCTAAAAGCACAACAATAGTTACAAAACCTCAAATGAATTTTTGATAATACCTGGTATGTCCTAGAAAGGCGTGAACTATGCACTAAGTCATTAGTGCTAGTAGAAAAGGAATGATAGCTACCTTTGAAGGGTCTACCAAAAGTTCATCCTTGTAGATAATATGACTAAGAAGAGCACTGAATGGTGTAGCAAAAAGACACTTCTAGATTCAGTGATAGTTGAAGCACTTGGAAACACTCAAGCATGATCCATAAATTAGAACAATGGTCCTTTACCAATCCATAAACTATCTATTCATCCAAGTAAACTTGAAGAAATTTATGGATGAAGTCTTTAAAGGCCTCAATAGCTATATGGGAAAATATAGTAGGTTCATTCTTCAACCCAAAAGGCATGATGGTATATGCAAAGGATCCCCATTCAGTATAAAATGTAATCTTAGGTTAATCCTCTTCAATGATTTGAACTTGATGGTACCTAGATAATCCATCTATGAAAGTGTTTATTTCACACCTAATGATGCCTTCAAGTATTTCTTTTGTGAATGGCATTGGGAAGGGATCAATAATGTAAGATGCATTAAGTATGTAGTAATCAACGTAAATCCTAATGCACCCATACTTTTTTATACTTATGATCATAGGACTGACCCACTCAGACTCATCAATTATCTTTATTACTCTAGCATGTAACATACTATCAATTTATTCCTTCATGTGTGCATGTAAATTTAGATTCATCCTATATGGCCATTTCCCAACTGGTCGAGCACCATCAACAAATTTGATATGCATTTTTCCTAGTGATAGATGAATACTTTTTATCTCACTATAACTTATTGGAAAGATAACTTGGTATTCCTTTAACAACTTGAATATTTTTGAAACCTCTATGTTGATCTAGTAGTTACCTACAGTAGTTATTTTTAGCTCTTCTATACTGATGTTGCATTAGATAGTTTAAAGAGGTTCTAAGTATGGGTGGTCTATATCAGGACTAGTATCATGAATGGTCTGTGTACCATATTTTATAGGTATATATCCAAATGATTTTCCAATTGCTCAGGTGAGTCAGACCCTTCACCTTCATCCACATGAAACATTAGTTTTTGCTTCCCTAGGCAAATATCTTTATGACATTCTTGATCAAGGATAGGGTTTGGCATGAGGATGGGTTGTTCAAATGGATATTTAAAAAGAACTAAACCTTCTTCTGGGATATCATGTATATATCGTAGGTGATCTTTAATGGAACTGGGGTCACCAAAAACTTCTTTGTCTATAGCTTGAAGTGTGAGGTGCAAATCCATTCTTGGATATGAGTAAAATAATGCCAATTTCATGCTCTCTTTCAACAAATGTTAAAAATGGGTACCCATGTGTCATTTTTCATGAACATACCATGATGTATAGCAAGTTTGTAATGTACCATAAAAATCATGTACCAATAGGTACTCTAGAAATAAAGACTCCTCATCCTTCCACATGGATTCACAAGCTTCTATGTATGGTTCTAGTACTTGTAATCCACTATAATTGATTGTATCCTAGACTTTGTTGTCATGATTATATTGGTGATACAAAGTAGAGAATGCTTGATCCCAATGGAGAAGTCACTCATTATGGGTTTACCACCACCTTGCAACTACGTCATCAAAAAAGGTGAACCAATGAATGCATATGATCATTATCAGAGTTATAAAAGTCTTCAAGTTTTTGGATAAGGTCGTGGACTTCTATTTTCCCATGAAATCAAGGAGCTTCATCAAGTCTTTGTAACGGTGCATCCATAACTAGTCCTCTTATGATTTTTCTAGTAACAAGGCAAAAAAATATGTGGAGTTTATGATACTAGCATAAAATGCTCTTACAACTACCAATAGTACCACACACTCTTCTAGTGAGGTTATAGTCACCATGGGCCCAACAATTACAAGCATTACTTATATTATTAGAAAGGGACTGATTGTCCATCCATCAAAGGACACCATCAGGATCAGGATCATGATGTTCACTATATTTGGCTATGACATTGTAGATGTAGTTAATATCTTCTTCTACATTAACAGTTTTTATGAATGGGGCCCATGTGTTTGATCCAATGGAATAATGATGCATTGATAAGTATTTTCAAAATTGATGTAGTGCTTTTTGAAGCTTAAGTCTGCATTATTTTCATAGCACCAAGGTCATCCCAATAGAGTTTTAAAATCATCCACTTTATCAAATTTGAGAACTTTAAAATAAACTTTGAAATGAACTTTAAGTATATCAACCGTTGCATTCTTAAGGACTCCAATTGGTAGAGCATGAGTTTTATTATCCATAAACAACACATGCAGCAATAGTTACAATATTGGGCTATCCATTTTATGCCATGCATCCTTTTTGAGAATGCTAACCTTAGTGTTAGTGTCAACCAAGATATCTTGAATCACCCAACCATCGATGTCAGCATTCATCAATATTTCCTTGTCCTCTTGAGGGCTAGAAGGAATAGATTATCTTGTCATCGAGCATGATTCAATCGATAATCTTTAGTTGGCCAAAGTAATTGAGTTTGGGTGTTAGTTGGTGTTTGTACCTAATTTTAAGATGATTTCTTCATCCAAAATATGCTTATAAATCTCTTGAAAACCATCTCACACCATGTTTTGAGGTTTTGTGGCCTTTTGCATCTCAACACGTTATGATGCTTCTTGGTCCTTAATAAACTAAATTTCCCCTTGTAGTTCCCATACCAACATCATAGTATCCTAGAGCACATCTTTATATTACTAGGCATTAGGATACTTCATTACATGAGGCTCTTCATGTTGTATCTTCTCAATAAGAGGAACAAATGTAGACTAAGATTATCTACTGCTACATGTAGTGATATTAACCTATTGACATGTCTAGGTGCTAGAGTTTGGTTATTAGTGAGGTTTATCAATTTGAATCATACTAGCACCTTTTTAATTTCTTTCCTTAGTGATGGTCATGTATAGGTCAAGACATTCTTCTAACTAATGCTCTTTTTTACAAAAATCACATGTTGGATAGACTAGATAATCTAGTTGATAGTGATCTAGAGATCCATACTTATAACATGTTCTTGGTGGGAAATAGACACCTATTCATCCTCATCCTCATCCTCATCCTCATCCATGATATCCACCATTATCTTGATTGTTGAAAATAGAGGTTTAGCATGTACCACATGTGCATGCCTCATGTATATCATTAATTAGCCAGCAATCATTTATATCATGGGTGTAAGCATCACATATCTTAAAATATTTAGATAATTTAGAATGTGTATCCTATTTTAAGAGAGGATAGGATCTTACATCATGATTTTCATGGAAAATTTCACATGACTGCTTTAGTACAGTGTGGATGTTTTTTGCATGGATAGTTGCTTCTATTATGACCTTTAAACTAGAAATTCATATACCAAAAATTGTTACGAGTATCGTATGCATTTTTCGCAGGTTGTCTTCTCTAATTGTGATGACATTGAAGCTATTTGAACATCCATAAAAGGATTGATTCCAATGTTAATGCTACCAACAACTTCAGCATGAAAGGTAGCTTTCATAGCTTCATGAGGGTTGGTAAAGGTCCTTTGAGATAGCATTCATGTAAAGGGAAGTTACAAACCTCCCACAAACCATTGGCATGCTAAGAAACATTAATTTTGAATGAAATATTTAACAAAATTGTTTTTAACCATGCATCATACTCTTGTACACTCTTAGTGAGCTCTTATTTTATATCTTTTGGCATGGCAATACTTTGTTAATCAAATTTGGGAATATCAAACTCCTAAATAAATGCCATCTTGAGTTGATCATAGTCAATTACCAATTTTTGAGGGTCAAACTTACTATACCACTTATGCACTCTTTCCAAAAGTGTGGTTGCAAATTATGTGGATTTTCGCTCAAAATAAGTTATGTCACACACCCTTCAAATGAGTTCACACTTATGAACATGCTATGTAGCATTCTCCACACCCTAATATTCAGGTAGATGAAGTGTCATTTTAGAATATACCATTAGTAGTTGAGGTGCTTGTGTCGGTGGCTGTTGAGAACCCTTAGATCCTATTCCTTAAGGGGTAAGTCTACCACGTCCTCCTATACTACCTCCTAGTCCACCTCCAGTGCCTCCAATAGAAACACCTATGATGTGGGATGTGGTAGATATTTAATTAATAATATTTAGACATCCACTTTACCCACCATGAATTTTAGGTCCACTAAGCATACCAAATTAGGCCATGAAATTCCCTTGAAGAGGAAGAGAAATTTTTAATTCAGTATGAGTTAAAATTGGCTCAGCTATAATTTCCTTTATATGATCAATTTATGATTGTACACTATTTGTATCCCAATTATGTATAAGTAATTTGTCTCATTCAAAAGCATGAGCATGCACTATGGTTAGGTATCTTGGTTGGTTCAAACATAGTTATTTAGTCTATTTTGTCTGTCTAGTTTCTCCTTCATTTGATAAAATTGGCATTGGATGTGGTTCAAAAGTGATTGAGTCCTCCTTGTGCCTTTTTGATTCCCTTCGGATCCTAACAATACTTTTTGAGTTATCCCATTCCCTTATTATGCCATTTCCACATTTGATCCTCTATTGAGCTTCATCATATTTCCACTTTTACAATACCCTTTAATTAGCTACCATTCCAAACCTAAAACTTCTTTACCAACAACTCGACATTCCTCTTCCAACTTTGTGTCTCATGTAAGGATGGATTTATCTCTCCATAGGTGGAGTTTTGAGTCCACAATCAATAAATAACTTTTTTACTTCTAGTGGGAAATGTATAATATATCAACCACATGGTTCTTTGAGAAATTAGAACTTGGCTTCTTCAAGATAAGAGTAAGTGGTTATAGCATATTCCCAAATGTAGTGATTCAACACTCCTCTC
Organism: Torreya grandis; assembly: GCA_037957365.1. NCBI lineage: Eukaryota > Viridiplantae > Streptophyta > Pinopsida > Cupressales > Taxaceae > Torreya > Torreya grandis. Next base: position 647,899 of record JARHVA010000027.1, read on the forward strand.
CACCAGATATTAATAGTCTGTGTCCATGGTGCTCCTAGTCATGCCAAATTCCTTTGGCATTCTATCATCCAAGCTTGTCTCCTCCCATAATTTTATGATCAACCTTGAGTATAGGTAGAGAGCCAAACATGCAAATGAATAGGGACTTCAAAAAATAAGGTTTCATATAATGAGTTGTCGAGTTGTTGTTCCACCCATACACATGTGGAAATTCTTGGTTCAAGATAGGGAAATGCAAAATTATCCTCAACCTCGGTAATCCATTATTCAATACTTTCAAGGGATAAACATTCAAGCATCTTCCATTACTATGAATCAAGTGTTATGGGTCCCAACAATGGAACCAAAATTTTGGGTTTATTCTCTTTATAACATTTTTATTTAGGCATTAAAGTGCAGTCCCAACATGCTTATGCATTGGCCTTTCATGCAAGACTAAGGTCTTACATGCGCAGCTAAAGCACACAGCAAGAAACTGGTTCTCATGGTTTATGTTGTGTAATAACACACTAGTCATATACTTAATTTTATTCATATATCTGATTAGAAATTACACAAAAAAATAAATACATGACTATGGACCTTGTCTCATAATTCACAACAACCAAGAATATGAAGATAAATACCATGAAGTTAAAAGGTTTGTTTATGCAAACTCGTATAATGCACATTCTATAAATCTCATTGTTGTCCCCGAAAAATGACTTCTCATTTTTGGGACAACATGTGAACTATTTTGGTTCAAAAGACCAAAATTTCTCTCTTCCCTTCTCAAAATTTGTTCTGAGCTTTCAAATTCCTCATTTTTCAAGCTTTTTCAGTAAAGGGATTAGCAGGCTCAATAGGATCAAAGGCTTCTGCAGGCGAGTCCAATCAAAAGAACTAGTTTCCAACACTTAGTCATTTTCAGGATTGGTTCAGCGCCTTGGTTCGATCAAAAATGTCCATCGGCGAGCATCTAAGCAAGGATTGAACCATTGAAACATTGAACCATTGAACTATTAAACCTTGAACCATTTTAGTTCAACGGGTTCAATGGGTTCAAAGGTTCGGCGTCATCAGCAAGAGCTAAGTACATTTGTCAAAGGTTCAAAGTTCAACCATTTCAAGGTTTCACAGCTTTGAGCACTTAACGAGTTTCAAAGGCTTAAACCATTGAACCGTTGAACCTTGAACCATTTTGGTTCATCAGTTTAATGGGTTCAACATCCAAATGATTCGACACACTTGGTTAAAAGATATCAAAAAAAGACTCAGCCAAATCAAAAGAATGAACTGATCGAATCGTTGAACCTTGAACTGCTTCATAGGTTCACAGGTTCAAAGGTTCAAAGGCGGCCTCAATCAAGGAAAGAAATAGAAAATAGATGGTTCAATGGATGGCTCAACCAAACTGTGAGCAAAATAAAAGGATGAGCAGAAGCTGTCAAGTGTCGCTTCCAAGACACATTATACTTTGTTTCTAAAAATTAGTGGATATTGCCACGTGTCCCTTTTAAAGCTTGTTGAAAGCCTCCAAGTGTCAATACCCACAGTCCCATTCTTTTATCTCATTGTATTGAGCAAGGACTGTGGTGGGTCCCAAGTGAATGACTAAACAGGCAGAGGCTAACAAGTGTCATCATCCACATGATTGCTAAAATGAGTCCTAAATGTTTCTATAAGTGTTTCTAGAGTTTGGTGGAATCTGCCATGTGTCACCTCCCACAAGACTCTCAAAGGTTTCTAAGAGCTCCTATGAATTAGGTGGATGCTTCCATGTGTCCTTGCCTATTTTGGTGGACAATGCCATGTGTCACTTGTTAAAAGTAGCAGAAGGCACCACGTGTCAAAAACATAGCATTCTCAAATGTAGAGACACAGAGCCAAGGAAAGCTTTCCTTTAGACAAATTGTCTAAAGGAATTCCTTTAGACATTTTATCTAAAGGAAATAAAGGGATGATAGTCCTCTGAAGAATCAAAGCCCAAAGGCCACCCAGATGACCCCGAAGGGTAAGTACCCTTGCAGGGGGCACTCAACACTCAAAAATGGACCTTTTTCAAGACCTTGAAGGGCAAGTTCCCTTCGAGAAAGGTCAAGCCTCAAAGTGCAGTAGAAGCTGCCAAGTGTCTACATCCATGCTTCCAGTCTCTAATAGGTTTCAAAGTAGTCAAACTCACCACATGTCTCATCCCAATGTAGCAAAAGCTGCCAAGTGTATGCATCTGCATTTTCAACCTCTAACAAGTTTTAAAGCTCATTCCAATATGCTTATTTTAAAGCCATGGATGCCGCCACATGTCCTCACCTGTGTCATAGTGGAAAGCAACCATAGCAAGCAAGAAAGATACAAAGGAGTTGCTAAGGAGACTGATAGGCTAACAAATGTCAAATTTAGGACAACTAACTAGCTGTTAACCTTCAAAAGATGGAAGACCAATGGACGTCAAATTTGCTGCAATGAAGTGTCTGTTGATCTTTACAGGCTTAAAATGTGGACTTGATGCATACAAAGACCCTAAGGCCAGGGCCAAAAGGAAGAAGAAACAAAGATAGAAATCTCAGTGAGAGTTAGTCATAGTAGGTGGAGCAATTTGCCAGGTAGGTATTTGGGGCCTGCAAACATTAAAAGCACAACCTGTTTGTCCCCTTTGGAGTAAAGATGGAGTAGACACTTGCACAGATATTGGGTGATGGAATGAGTGATTCAGGCTAGGGAGTAGGCACTATAGATGAATCAACATGCCAAAGTTAAGGCAGTTGCCCTGCTCCAGCATGGCCCTCCCTGACAGAACCAAGAATGCATCTAAGGCATTAATTGCATAGTATGGGTCGCTCCATGGGACAAATTGCAAAGCTTCCCTTTGGCCTCTATATAATGTAATCTCTTGTATCATTTGAAGGGAGATCTTCCCATGACCAGAAGCAAAACTCTACTCAAATTGAAAGGCGAATACTGAGACTTTGAGCTCAGATTGTTGTTCATATCATTTTATCTGAATGAGAAAGCAAGTTATTTGTAGACTTTGTGTTGTCATAGCTTGTATCATTTTAGGAGATTGTTCTTATGTCTGTCTTCTAAATGTGTTCTTGTTTATTTAATTTGGCAAGCAAAACTAGTGGAAGTAATCAGGAAGGTGTCCTGAAGCCAACTGTGGAGAGAATTTGTGCCCCCATAATTGCCTTTAGTGTGTTTTCTTTATGTTTCTATGTAAAGGACCTTGGGATGACTTTGTGCCCTCATTGTCCTTCATATCTCACTCTTGGGTAGTCGAGGTGGAGACTTTGTGCTACATCTCAAGTTGCTGGTTACTACGCCCTTGGTTATTAGTTACTTTTACTACCTGAAAGAACTCCTGTTGTCCCATACAAGAACACTTTTGAAAGAAGAGAAGTGCCTTCAGTGTTTTCACCATAATTTTCTACTTTATTTGTGAACATCATCTCTGAAAGAAGAGAGATGGATGGTATATCCTACCCTCGAGTGTTATTTTTTGCTTATATATATAGCATATAGCGCCTTTATATTTATAGGGAACCTCCCCTTGATGAGAGGAGAGATTTGTCCCCTATTGATGTAGCAAACCTACACACCTGGCTAACCAATCTCCCTATGTTGTGGTTGAAGAGACCTATTTTGATCACTAGTTAGCTGGTTGACAAAATATTCACCCAACAATTTCTAGTGACTCTATTGGGGAAGGACAAGAAGTTTGAAGCCTCAAGCTTCAAATTGAAGTAAGACCAGTCCTTTTCCATTTTTGTTTCACAATATGGCAACTCCACGCTATACCAAAAGCCAAAGAGCTCAAGGTGTTGTTGACCCTATCTTTGAGTTGGAACAGTAAAGAGATTTTGACTTACTTTCTCCCCAACCTCAAGTTCAATGATCTAGGAGTGTCCCTCCTACCTATACCAGGACATCAACACCAGGCAGAGCTATTTTTCTTGTTGTTAGCAAAGCCTTGCCTATCCAAGTTCCACCCATATTTGTTATCATTACTTTCAATAATCCAATCATGGTAGTTCAAGGCCCCTAGGGTAACTCTTTTAGCCCACTGAATCTAACTCCACCCCTGTATGAACTTCCACGTAGTTCAAGAAAGAATTTCCCCAAATTCTTTGGGGATGGAAAATTTCATCCTAATAAACACATTACAGCCTTCAGTATAGCCTGTGACATGATAGGCATGGAATTTGAGGATGTGGAAATTAGGCTTTTCATGGAAACGCTACAAGGGGCTACTACAAAGTGGTTCTACCATCTGTAAGCTAGATCAGTAACTGATTGGGACACACTCAAAGCCAAATTCGAAGCTAGATTCACGCTTGTAGAAGATGCACATGCCTTGTTGGCCCAGCTTACACAAATGAAGAAGGAACCTCATGAGCCTATGAGGGATTTCATAGCAAAGTTTGATAAGCTGAGGAACCAAATTCTGGCTATTGCTCAGCTGACCCCTAAAAACCTCAAATGCTTCTTCATCAACTCACAATTGCTTGAAGTGAGTTTTTAGCTAAGAAGAGCTGGCCACATAGACTTAGAGGCTACTCAAGATTTGGCTACCAAAGTTGAAGATGACCTTATCTTGATATGAAAGATAAGGAGAGATCCACATAGAGGTAAGTCTTCTTCTTCCTCTGAATACTCACCCACAACCACCACTGATCAAATGGTGCAAAAGCTAGAAAATGAATTGCTAACCTTGAAAAGGCAAATGGCACAAGGTATGTCTTATGCTCCTTCATACAAAGATGTACCAAGGAGAACACTTCCAAATCAGTCAAATCAAGGTAATGCTACTAGAAATTAAGGGCAACCAAATCATCTTCCTCCCCCATAGAGGAACCTCGCCCTTGAAGCATCTCCAACCAACTCAGCAGTTGGATATCTGGAAATAGAACATGATTTCTCTTTCCAACCTGAGTATGAGCAAGAAAATGGTGATGATCTCTTCATAGAGGATCAAGAAGAATTAGCTGGTGACTCCCACATTGGTTTCCTAAATTACTAGGATGAACCCAGAAGTAAAGGTGAAGTAGTCAAGGGATCATATGAAGTGTTCACTTAGTCTAAGAACTAGTCAGCCCAACAAGCTGATAAATAAAAGACAAAGGAGTGACCTCAACCAGCAATTTCAATTGCTAAACGTGGGACCACTATGCCTTTCCATCCAAAGGACCCAGTGATTGCTAAGAAGGTAAGTACATCAAACATCCCTACACCTTCTACTTCAAATTCACATATTAATCCTCCCCCCCTAAAAACCAAAAGGATGAACTCCCATCCTCTCTTCCTAGTCCATTTCAGTCATTTGACATAATTGATCATGTCAAGAAGTCTAAAATTTAAATGACTAAATTTGAATTCCTGCAAGCCAATCCTGATCAGTTGGACATTGGTGGAGAACTACGTATGGACTTGTCTAAGGCAAGGATCCCTATCAAAGGCATAATGAAGAGATTGCTCCTTGAAAAGGAGGCAAAATACGTGATCACCCAAATGTCAGCCCCTGCAGTGAAAATTTTGTTTGAGTCTTCAGGCAGGGGTAATTATTTCTTGACCACAGAAGATGTTCATGTTTCTACAAATGAAAGTCTTGTAGTTGAAAATCTAGGAATTGATCCAAGCAAGACATCAAAAGGATTGGCAGGGCATAGTACAAATGAAGAAGGATATTCCATCTCTAATGAAGAGAAATTTGATAGAAGATCAGCTTCTGATGATGCTTCGATTCTAGAATCTGATGGCAGCAATCCTTCTACCAATGCCAACAACATAGCTAAATGTGAATCTCTGTTACTCAGATTGAAGACTACTCAAGACTAGGATGTCAAACTCCTTCACACCAAAGGAGATGATGAACTGATGGTTTGCCAGGTGTTTGAGGGGGACAATCCAATCATGTGCTGGACTGAACTAGAAGAGCAACCAATTATGGTAATGGACCATGCTATTGTGCATCAAAATTAGGAAAAGGAACTCTTTGCCAAGAGAGCAAAGATTCATGGTTTTTAGATTAAAAGTCAAGTCTTGTTGTGGGGTAAGAGAAGAAAACCAAAGAGAAGACACAGAAAATTGGTTTCCTGGTGGAGAGTTCCATTCACCCATCACCGATTCTGGGGAGAAAATGGCTTCTTGTTGGTTTATTAGGATAGAGTCCCATTTTCATTGCCTCTTAGGAGGCAGCATCTGAAGCACTTCAATTCTTAAAGTACCATATAAGTTCACATGTACATTTGTATATTTGTATAGTTTTTGTTTCTACTTTGTGTTGTTTATTTTCATTTTTGGAACCTTTCTTTTTGGGTAGCATGACTCCATAGCCTAATGGCACACTTTAAGGCACTAGAGATTCTGGTTTCTACTCTCCTCAGTTGTGCTTCAAGTTTCCAACTGAAGGTAGTTCCCCAACTAGAGCCAGCTGTTGTCCCCAAAAAATGACTTCTCATTTTTGGGACAACATGTGAACTATTTTGGTTCAAAAGACCAAAATTTCTCTCTTCCCTTCTCAAAATTTATTCTAAGCTTTCAAATTCCTCATTTTTCAAGCTTTTTTAGTAAAGGGATTAGTAGGCTCAACAGGGTCAAAGGCTTACACAGGTGAGTCCAATCAAAAGAACCAGTTTCCAACACTTAGTCATTTTTAGGATTGGTTCAGCACCTTGGTTTGATCAAAAATGTCCATCAACGAGCATCTAAGTAAGGATTGAACCATTGAACCATTAAACCATTGAACCTTGAACCATTTTGGTTCAACGTGTTTAATGGGTTCAAAGGTTTAGCATCATCAACAAGAGCTAAGCACATTTGTCAAAGGTTCAAAGTTTAACCATTTCAAGGTTCCATGACTCCAAACACTTAATGAGTTTTAAAGGCTCGAACCATTGAACCATTGAACCTTGAACCATTTTGGTTCATTATTTTAATGGGTTCAACGTCCAAATGGTTCAACATGCTTGGTTCAAAGATATCAAAAAAAGACTTAGCCAAATCCAAAGAATCAACCGATCAAATTGTTGAACCTTGAACCGCTTCATAGGTTCACAGGTTCAAAGGCAGCCTCAGTCAAGAAAAGAAGTAGCAAATAAATGGTTCAATGGATGGTTCAACCAAAGCACGTGTAAAAGAAAAGGATGAGCAAAAGCTACCAAGTGTCTCCTATCGAGACACATTATACTTTGTTTCTAAAAAGTGGTAGATACTACCACGTGTCCCTTTTAAAGCTTATCAAAAGCTTCCAAGTGTCAATACCCATAGTTCCTTTTTTTTGTCTCACTGTATTGAGCAAGGACTATGGTGGGTCCTGGTTGAATGACTAAAATAGGCAGAGGCTGACAAGTGTCATCATCTACATGATTGCTAAAATGAGACCTAAATGTTTTTGTAAGTGTTTCTAGAGTTTGGCAAAAGCCGCCATGTGTCACCTCCCGCAAGACTCTCAAAGGTTTCTAAGAGCTCCTATGAATTATGTAGATGCTTCCACATGTCCTTGCCTATTCTAATGGATGATGCCATGTGTCACTTGTTAAAATTAGTGGAAGGTGCCATGTGTCAAAGATGGAGCATTCTCAAATGCAGAGACACAGAGCCAAGGAAAGGTTTCCTTTAGACAAATTGTCTAAAGGAATTCCTTTAGACATTTTGTCCAAAGGAAATAAAGGGATGATAGTCCTCTGAAGAATCAAAGCTTGAAGGCCACTCAGATGACCCTGAAGGGTAGGTACCCTTGCAGGGGGGTACTCGACACTCAGAAATGGACCTTTTTCAAGACCTCGAAGGGCAAGTTCCCTTCGAGAAAGGTCAAGACTCAAAGTGCAGCAGAAGCTACCAAGTGTCTGCATCTACGCTTCCAGTCTCTAACAGGTCTCAAAGCAGTCAAACTCACCACGTGTCCCATCCCAGTGTAGTGAAAGCTGCCAAGTGTCTGCATCCGTGCTTCTAGCCTCTAACAAGTTTTAAAGCTCATTCCAATAAGCTTATTTTAAAGTTGTGGATGCTGCCACATGTCCTCACCTGTGTCATAGTGGAAAGTAGCCATAGAAAGCAAGAAAGATACAAAGGAGTTTTTAAAGAGAATGACAGGCCCACAAACATCAAATTTAGGATGACTAACTAGCCATTAACCTTTAAAAGATGGAAGACCCATGAATGTCAAATTTGCTGCAATGAAGTGTCTGTTGATCTTTGCAGGCTTAAAATGTGGACCCAATGCATTCAAAGACCCTAAGGCTAGGGCCAAAAAGAAGAACAAACAAAGAGGGAAATCTCAATAGGAGTTATTCCCAGTAGGTGAAGTAGATCGCCAGGTAGGTATTTGGGGCCTACAAACATTGAAAGCACAGCCTATTTGTCCCCTTTGGAGTAAAGGTGGAGTAGACAGTTGCACAAATAGCGGGTGATTGAATGAGTGATTTAGGCTAGGGAGTAGGCACTGGAGATGAATTAACATGCCATAGTTAAGGTAACCACCCTGCTCTAGCATGGCCCTCCCTAACAGAACCAAGAATGCATTCAAGGCATTAATTGTGCAGTATGGGTCACTCCATGGGACAAAGTGCCAAGCTTCCCTTTAGCCTCTATATAATGTAATCTCTTATATCATTTGAAGGGAGATCTTCCCATTACCAGAAGCAAAACTCTGCCCAAATTGAAAGGTGAATACTGAGACTTTGAGCTCAGATTGTTACTCATATCATTTTATTTGAATGAGAAAGCAAGTTATTTGTAGACTTTGTGATGTCATAGCTTATATAATTTCAAGAGATTGTTCTTATGTTTGTCTTCTGAATGTGTTCTTGTTTATTTAATTTGGCAAGTAGAACTAGTGGAAGTAATCAGGATGGTGTCCTGAAGCCAACTGTGGAGAGACTTTGTGCCCCCACAATTGCCTTTAGTGTGTTTTCTTTTTGTTTCTGTTTAAAGGACCTTGGGATGACTTTGTGCCCTTATTGTCCTTCGTATCTCACTCTTGGGCAGTCGAGGTGGAGACTTTGTGCTACATCTCAGGCTATTGGTTACTACGCCCTTGGTTACCAGTTACTTTTACTGCCTGAAAGAACTCTTGTTGTCCCCTGCAAGAACACTTTTGAAAGAAGAGAAGTGCCTTCAGTGTTTTCACCAAGATTTTCTCCTTTATTTGTGAGCATCATCTCTGAAAGAAGAGAGATGGATGGTATATCCTACCCCTGAGTGTTATTTTCTACTTATATATATAGCATATAGTGCCTTTATATTTATAGGGAACCTCCCCTTGATGAGAGGAGAGATTTGTCCCCTATTGATGTAGCAAACCTACACACCTGGACGACCAATCTCCATATGATGTGGTTGAAGAGACCTATTTTGCTCACCAGTTAGCTAGTTGACAAAATATTCACCCAACACTCATAGTGAATGATAAGCCACAAATTAATCAATGTAAACCCATTGTTAGTGCTTAACTATCAATTATCAAAAATGAAACATTAGAACTAATTGTAGTATCCATAATTTTATATTATAGAGTCATTATATGTTATCTATCATTAGTAACCTTACATAACTCCACACAGGGGTATTTATACTTATTTTTCCTTGACCAATAAGTTACATAATAAATGAAAAATGGGGGATTGGCTAATGATGTCCTATTATACTGAGAGTCATGGTAGTATTTTACTTTTTTTCTCTTAAGGACTTGAGCCTTCACACCCCCTATATTATTGTTCGATTCTAAATCCTTGCTACCAAACATCCTTCTTCTCATGCACTGGTATAAAACTCATGATGATTAGAGTATATATTATCCTTGAGAACCACTCCTCAACCATCTCTGACTTCCCTCATGCTCCCCAAGCCTTTTGCTATTGTTTCAAGTCATGTGCTATCAGGTTCTCCATAGTTATGTTCCATCTTTGACTGGGTCTTCTCATGTTATTATCTTTTGTGCCTTTGTCCTATCATACCTTATTGGTTACATGTCATGGTATTCTTGCACCATTATAGTTATGTGCCATGTTCCTCTCTCACCATGCTAGTTTTGTGCCAAAAATCTAAAATACTTAGTCAAAATTTGGGGTCTAACACTTCAACTATTGAAATATTATGTAATATTATTGGTCTCAATTATATTTAGTATTCAAACTTATATAACTACCTTCATGACCAAGTATTTCCACTTGACCTTTCATGAAAATAATAAAAATCCTTCACACACCAAGCCTATCGATATACCCTACTTGGCCCAAACCTTTACCACAGAAGCTTTGATGGAGTATTGATTCATTATTTGAATTTGGTAAAAGATGCATTAGCATTGAGGGAAGTTCATGAATGAGTTTGTGGATTCCACACTAGTGGGGCAATCCTTGCCAAAAATTTCCTCTATACTGGTTATTATTGGCGAACCATGTAAGTAGATGCAATTGCTTATATGAAAAAACATAACAAATGTTAGAGGCATACAAATTTGATTCATGCTCTGGATAGAACACTCAAACCAATGACTACACCATAGTCATTTTCAACATGGGGACTTGATTTCATAAGGAAGATTAACCCTACCTTCTTAGATGGAAATAAACATATCCTTATCACCACTGAATATTTCACTAAGTGGGTTGAAGTTATACCCCTCACTTACGTGACTAGAAAACAAATTTCCAAATTCATCTTCAACCATTTCATCTATTATTATGGTATTCCATCTAATATTATATCTGATAATAGTGGATCATTTAAGAACAAGGATATAAAATCACTCTATGCCATGTTTAACATCACCCAACACTTTTCCATTGCATATTACCTACAAGGTAATGGCCAAGCAGAGGCATCTAACATAACCATTGTTAATATTCTTAAAAATATTGTTAATGATGTTGGTTGTGATTGGCATCTACAGATATTTTGTGCCCTATGGGATTATTATATTCATTACCATACTCCAACATGAGCCATAGTATATTCCCTTGTCTATGGCACTAAGGTCATTCTTCCCATCAAGGTCAATTTTCCTTGTTATGAACCCATGATATCTGCTCTCCTTACCTTGTTAGTATAGTAAATTTTATGGATGCATATGCTTTGCAGGTCATCCTATGAGAATTTTTTTTTATCCCAAATTCATGGGAAGTAGTAGTTGCTTAGATTAGAATTCTTATATAGGTAAGTGTTGAGGCTAATGAAGGCATCCATGAATTTATTGTATTGAGCTCTCAAATGAGGTTGTCCCCTTGAAGTGGCCTACCATCAATTCAATATTTTCAAGTGTTCTACTAATTATTTAAATTTGTTAATTCATGTTGTTCATTCATATTATTTCATGCATTTTTATTAATTATTTTAGGAGGATCCTCTCATTTGGTATCAGATCACTTTTCAGGACAATTTTTTATCTTTAGAAAGTGTTAACTTTGTTCTGCTGCATACTTCATTTTAGTAATTTGTCAAAAAATATTAACTCTATTTTGTTGCATAACTCAATTCAATAATTTTATGTAATCTATTTCGGATCAGGGTAAAAACATAACTGCATAACTATGGAAAGTGCTTGGGTGAAATCCCTAAAACTCATCATGAGGAGTGCCACAAGAACCCTAAAGTAGTTGACCCATTGAGAGGACTTACTAGTGAAATAGGCAATGGCCCCTTCCCAATTGAATAGTTCCCATCCGTGAGGAAAACCAAGCACTATTGCATAGAGGTAAATTCATGGCCAAAAAATATATAGAGAGTGGTACTCACTTAGATGGCATTGGTGGCAAGAGTGATATTTTCTAAACCCTTAGGTAACCATTGAAACTTGAGGCCCATTTCTATTAGTTTTAGATTATTTCTAGCAGACTCAAAAAAATCAATCAATAGAGTATCTATAGAATGTCAGAGGACTTGTAGTCAATATTTGATAGAAACTAGAATCTGTAAACCATCCACAGAGTATCGATAGACTCTCAAAGGACTTATAGCCTGAAAAAAAATAGAAATGAGAAATAAAATAAACAAATAGTAAAAACAAAAAAAAAATTACAATATCTCTCCTTTTGTAGCCCTGTTGATCCTTAAACTTTATCCTAACACCTAAAAATCCATTCCCTATATTTTATTTCTTGAGGTCCCATATCCCTATACCACCTCCATAGTTGCACAAATTTTCTTGGACAAAATTTTTTATCTTCATGGCATTCCTTCATCCATTATCTCCAATCATGATGCAACCTTCACCAGCCATTTTTGGACAAAAATATTTCAACACACCAGCACCTAATTGAAGATGAGTTTTGGGTATCATCCACAAACAAATGGCTAGACTAAAATTGTCGACAAATGCTTGGAAACTTTCCTTCATTGCTTCACCTCAGAACAACATCAATGGGCAAAGTGGCTCTCTCTCACTGAATGGTGGTACAATACCTCTTACCACACTTTAATGAAAATGACTATGTATGAAGTAGTTTATTATCAAGCACCATCAGTGTTCCTTCTGTACACCCATAATAGTTTTTCAGTTCAAGTGTTTGACATGATTCTTCGAACCTAGTGTTAGGATAAAATATAATATAGATTTATCCCCAAATCGCATATAAAAGAAACTATGAAATGAATCAATCAAACATACAAAAAATAATCATAAACATACATAAAATAATAGACACCATATTTAATGTGGTTCACCCAAGATGGGCTACATCTACCAAATTTGTCCAGTATATTATTTCTGGAAATAAATCTTACAACAAAACTTGTTACACCTCTCTACCTTCTCTGACTCCTCTTTGTGTTCAATAATCTTCTCTTTTCTCTCAGCCATATCTCAATTCACTTTTGGGGTGGAAAAAAACCTAAATATAACCTCTACCGTCAGATCTGGAAACCTATAATCAATGGCCCAGATTAACTATGAAATTATAATTTTATAAGGCAATTTCATGGCCCAGTTTGTAGTGGATACAAAGAATGGGATCCAAAATTTGGCTAAAAAACATCAAAATTTTAACCTCTAATCCTGGAAGATAATCAAGTTCCACACCCAATAATCTCCAACTTGGGGATTAATTACAGCAACTCCACTGCTACTGCATCCACTATAGTATCTAGACCTAGACAAGTTCATTAATTTATTATCATCCATGAATACTAATTAAAGCTGAACAAATCTTCAACTTCTCTCTTGTAACTACCTTGGTCATAATATTCACATGATTGTTATTGGTATGTATCTTCTCCAATTTTATTTAATCTTCCTCTATCATTAAATGAATAAAATGATACCACAACTGAATATGTTTTGTTCTAGAGTGAAAAGATGAGTTTTTGGCTAGATGGATTACACTCTGACTATCACTATATAGAGTACATATTTCTTGACTATGTCCCAATTCTTCCATCAACTTCTGTAACCAAATTATTTCCCTGCTTGCTTTTGTATTAGCAACATACTCAGCCTTTATGGTTGAAAGTGCCACAACTTTATGTAACTGTGATACCCATCTAACTATTATACCACCTACTATAAACACATAACCTATAGTGATTCTTCTACCATCCAAGTCACCTACCATATTTGAGTCAACATATCCTTGTAATGTCACATCTGATCCACCATAGCTTAACATTGTATCGATGGTCCCTCTTAAGTAATGAAAGATCCATTTTACTACCTTCCAATGTTCCTTTCTTGGATCACTCATGAACCTACTCACTAATTCCACTACATGTACAATGTCCAACCTCGTACACACCATTGTATATATTAAACTGCTAACTGCTGATGAGTATGGAATTTTAGACATCAAGTTCTTTTCTTGTGTTTTGGGACATTATTCTTTTATTAATTTAAAGTATGCAGCCAAAAGTGTCCCAACTGATTTTACATCTTGCATATTAAATTTTTCTAACATTTTTTTGATGTACTTTCCCTATGATAATTCTAGATTTCTATTCTTTCTATCTCTAGTTATCCTCATACCAAGGATCTCTCTAGTTGAACCTAGATCCTTTATAGAAAAGCTATCACTTAACTGTTTCTTGAGTACAATAATATTGTGCATGTTGTAACCAACAACAAGTATATCATCTACATATAAAATCAAAATAATGTAGCTACCATTTTCAAAACTTTTAAAATATACATAATGGTCTAAATGACATCTACAATAACCATGTTCTATCATAAAACTATCAAATTTCAAATACCACTATCTTAGAGCTTGTTTTAGGCCATACAAACTCTTCTTCAACCTACACACCATTTTTTCCTTACCTTTGACTTCGTATCCCTATGGCTACTCCATATATATTTCCTCCTCCAAATCACCATGAAGGAATGTAGTCTTCACATCTAATTGTTCAAGGTGCAAATCTTCTATTGCTACCAAACTTAAAACAGCTCTTATAGAAGTCATTTTAACTACTGGAGAAAATATTTTGTCAAAATCTATACCTTTCTTTTGTGCAAAACCTTTAACCACCATTCTGGCCTTGAATTTATTTTTACCTTCATTATCGTCTTTTACCCTGTATACCCACTTATTCTGCAATGCCTTCCTTCCTTTGGGAAGCTCCACCAAATCCCATGTCTAGTTTTCCATTATAGCATCACACTCCTCATCCATAGCTTATTCCCACTTATCCTTGGCATCAATCTGCACTACTTCTTCATATCTTTCTAGCTCACCACCATTAGTAAGTAATAAATAATATAAAGAAGGATAAAAATGATCAGATGGTCTACTTACTCTTGCAGATGAAAGAATAAGTAGGAGATACATAGGATCCATAGGATCAATCCAGGAGAAAGAACCCACAACAAATAACCTGCAAATAATACAAGACAATAAAATAAATTTATCACACCTAAAAAATAGGTGATAATCCTATTAATTATCTGTATTCTCTCATTAATCTCTCGTTATTTTCTCATAGATTGTAAAGTATATATAATACAAATAGTTTGTTTTATGACAACAAACTATTTGTTGTTATTACAAAATAGAGAAAATAAACTATTTGTTTTCACATACTACAAACAAATATATTGTTGAGAGATTCTCAACAATAGAAAAAATTAACCTAGGTAAATAAAATTAACCCTAGGTAATAAATAACTTACCCTATTAACCCTAGGTAAGCTTAAATATTCATTATTCCAACACCCTCCCTTCAGTGAAACATAGGGAGAATGACAAACAAAGATGGGTCCCAGCTACTAGGCCTAATAAGGTACCCATGTACAAACCAATCAAAATATATGAAAAATAAAGGAAGGACTTCATGGGAAATCCCCCCCCAAGGACAACTTCCTTCACCCCAAGCATCACTCACAACTGAAGATAACGAGGAGAAGCCAAAGGTTTAGTGAAGATGTCTGTAATATGCTCAGCTGTAGGCACAAACTCTAAAGAAAGAAATCCATCCTAAATAAGATGTCGAATGAAGTGCATGTGAATCTCAATGTGTTTAGTCTACTGATGCTCAATAGGATTGCATGAAATATCAATCACACTTTAGTTGTCACACTAAAGAGTAGTAGGACCCTGTTGTGTGAAGCCAAACTCTCCAAGCAACTGTCGAAGCCAAAGTGTCTCCTGACTAGATTTGACAACACCTTGATACTCATCCTTAGTAGAGGAAAATGCAATAGCAGTCTACTTTTTGCATGCCCAAGCAACTGGACCTAAACCAAGTGTGAAATCAAATCTGCAAGTGGACTTGTGAGTGTCAACATCACCAGCCCAATCAGAGTCAGTGTATCCAACAAGTTGTGTAAAACTCTGTGGTGTGTAATGTATACCAAAGTGAGTGATGCCCTAAATGTAGCATAAAATACACTTGGTTGTTTTCCAATGAATCTCATGAGGCTCATGTGAGAATCGAGAGACAAGCTTCACAACAAATGTGATGTTGGGACGGGTATGAGTTAGGTATAAAAGACCACCTACAAGTTGCCTATACAAAGTTGGATTAACAAGAGGAGTCATACAAGTGGCAGACAACACAATACCTAGCTGATATGGAGTGGGGGAAAGCTTACAATCAGCCATGCCAAATCGATGAAGAAGATCTATTGCATACATTTGTTGTCCAATAGAGATGCCCTCAGAAGACTGAAAAACTTGAAGACTAAGAAAATAATGTAGAAGTCCCAGATCTGTCATATCAAACCTATTTACCAACTTGTCCTTGATGTCATGTATCAAAGAATCTAAACTGCCAGTGAGGATGAGATCATCAACATACAAAACAAAAATGACAAGCTCCTCACCTTACTTCAGGATGTATACATTGTGATCTGATTCACAATGAATAAAACCAGAACTCAAAAGAAAACTATCCATCTTATCGTACCAAGCTCTAGGAGCTTGTTTGAGGCCATAAAGAGAATGACAAAGTTTACAAACCAATGATGTGTCCTGCACAAATCTTGGAGGATTCTCCATATAGATCTCCTCATGGAGATCACCATGCAAGAAAGCACTCTTTACATCCATCTGAAAAACTGACCAAGAATGTGAAGTAGCAAGAGAGAGTACAAGCCAAATAGAATCCATCTTAGCTACAGGGGCAAATATTTTAGAGTAATGAACCCCTTCAACCTGTGAAAAACCCTTAGCTACTAATTTAGCTTTGTACTTACTTACTGATCCATTTGCAGCATATTTGGTCCTATAGACCAATTTACATTTTACAAGTTTTCTTCCCTTAGGAAGAGGGACAAGATCCCAAGTATCATTCTTCATCAATGAAGAATACTCATCATACATTGCAACATCCCACTCGAGTATACCAATGGCCTCAGAAAACAACACTGGATCATATGTACAAGCTTGTACCAAAAGAGCAACACCAGATGTTTGTGAGCGAGTGTGACGAGAATCAGATGGATCACCAATGAAAGAACCAACTGCCTGTAGAGTGCTCTTTGCCCACTTTGGCAAAGGTGGTGAAGAAGATGGATGTGGTGGCTGAACAAGTGCAACATCATCATCATCAACAATAGAAAGTAAATCCTCACTATCCTCGGTAGAAGGAGGGGAAGAAGAAGAGGAACTAGATGTACACTCTTGTGGAGTGGGTAGCTCATCAACCTGAACATCCCGTCGAAACAACACATCATGTTTGTTAGGATCATAAAGATGGTATGCTTTTACATCTTCACAATAGCCAAAAAAAATGAGTGGTTGGCTTTTCTTCTCCAATGCTTTACGTTTGTCATCAAGAACAAATGCCCATGCTTGACTCCCAAAGATGCGAAAATCTGAAATATCAGGCTTGATCCCAGACCAAGCTTCTTCTAGTGTCATATTTTGCATAGCTTTGTGAGGCATATGATTTTGAATGTATTTTTCACAATTTACAGCTTCAGCCCAATATTGTGGACCCAAATTTTTAGAGTGAATCATACAATTTGCCATCTCTTTCAATGTTTGATTCTTCCTCTCTACTACACCATTTTGTTGAAGAGTGTGTGGTACAATGAACTGGTGTTGTATCCCATGCTCAATACAAAAATCATATAAATCATTATTGTCATATTCCCCCCCATTGTCATTGCATATCTTCTTAAGAGGAAGAGATGATTGTTTTTCAACAAAGGCTTTGAAATCCTTAAAAGTCTCAAAAACTTCACTTTTCAACTTGAGAAAATATACCCAAGTTTTTTGAGTGAAATCATCAATGAATGTGAGTGCATATTTAGCCCATGAAAAAGAATGAGTTGGAAAATTCATCAAATCACTCTGAATCAACCTAAGGGTGCATTTGCACGTGCGGCCTTACCAACTGGAAATGGATCCTGGTGTTGTTTACCAACTAGACAACCAGGACACACCCCATCAATACATGAGACCTTAGGAAGGCCTTTTACAAGATGTTTTGTACTCATTTATTGCATACATCCATAACTCAAATGCCCTAATCTCTCATGCCACAATTTGCTGAGATTATTACCATGTGTTATAAGTGAAGAACCAAAAGACATAAAAGACTCAAACTTATCAAAAGTATAGAGTCTTGTAGTATGGTCTACTGTACCTAGAACAACTATCTCACTAGGATCATTACATTCTCTTATTACAACATCATGTGAAGTAAACTCCATAGTTTTACTAGTACTAGAATTACATATTTGATATACAGAGACAAGATTAGAAGAGATTTGGGGTACAAGCAACACATTGTTAAAACATCCATCCTATTTGTCAACAGTACTAGATCCCAAAACTTTAATCTATGAGGAGTTACCCATAACAATATGTGATGTACTACAATCTGTAAGAGAAGACAATAGATCCTTAGAATGTGTGAGATGATGAGAAGCACCTGAGTCAAAAATCCACTGATCATGACATGAAGATATAGCCCTGGCTGAAAGTGCTTTCCCTTTTCCTACAGGAGAAGTAGAAGGATATGGAGACAGAATGGAAATTTTGTGTTGTCTGACCGCTGCCTCTAATGCTTCCATCTTCTTAAAACATCTACTTTCATCATGATTAGGACCACCACAAAAATTACATGGACCAAATTTTTTCTTCTTTTGCTTAAAGGACTTTTTGGTCTTAGTAGATTTAAAATGATGAGGTGTTTGGGTGGTGGACTATGGAGGGTTATTTGAAGGTGCTTGATTTTGTTTAGACTTAGGTGAAGGTTTTCCTTTAGAAGAATTAGCAACTAGAGCATGACTAGGATCAATTAGAGCATCTAAGGCCATTAATTTTGTTTTCTCCCTAGTCAATCTTTCACAAAAAACTTCAAAGGAAGGCCATTTGAATTCATCACCTAATGTATCCATAGTATAAAAAGTAGAGGAAAAAACACTATATGGTCCTTTCAACTTTGACAAAATCATGAAAATGCATTCCTGATCACTTTTATCCTTGTCACCAACTTTCAATTGTGACCTTGTAAATTTGAATTTTGCCAAGAATTCATCTATTGAAGGGAAATCTGATGAAGAGAGAGTACTCAATTCTACATCTAATTTCAAAATTTTAAACTCATTAACTTTGCCAAATAGGTTTTTAAATTTTTTCCATACCTATTTTGGCATTATAGCATCTGCAATGTGAAATTGAAGATTATCTGAGATGTTGAGGCAAATCAATCCAAGAGCCTCATCCTGCTTACAACCATATGCATATTTGTCTTTTTCAATGGTGAATGCCGCAGGTGTTGTTTCAAAAAAAAATCTCCATAAGCCCTTTGATTGAAGGAGTTGTTACATTTTTAGCTTCCAAACATGCTAATTTGTGGAATTTAGGGGTTCAAACAATTAGGATTCCATTCCTGAAGAAGACGATGGCGTTGACAAGAACAACCTAGACATTCATTTTTTCTCAAAATACCCCTCCCGTTACAATTTAACATCTCCCGACGAAAAAAAAATTTTAGCCTTAGCTTATACAAAAGTAAAAAAATGGCTTTATGCAAAAAAAATGTAGGGGGATTTGACCCCAAAACTTCTTACAATATTTTTAACAAAATACCTCTAGCCACTTTAGCAAAGTCAAATTTGTACTTTTAAAGCTAGAGACTTGCATTTAAACCATTAAAAATTAAGAAATTAATAAAAAATAAGCCAAAATGATTCACACGTGTGAGATAAATGCTGAATAATCTTTGGATTTATCAGAAATAATCTCTTGTTCTAGCAAGGCGTGGTGATCAGGGAAATTTTTGAGGAATTTTGTAAATACTGGCCAAGGAAAAACACCTCCAAGCAAATGCAGAATTGGCTCCACAAGATCTGCCCAAAAGATTGTAGGGCCTGGTCCAAATCCATACTTCTCAACTGGAAATGAAAGCCTGGGTAGTCTGCTAACACATAAAAATTTTAGATTTTGCTTTTATGCAGTATAAAGCTTTCAAAATGGAGAAAAACATACGGCTATGCTGCAGACCAAAAATAGATTTTTTAATTCCTATTTTAACCTTCCAAAATGTTGTATGACCTAGTCCAAATCCATACTAATTTATATGGAATGAAAGCTAGCACAGTCAACTTTCATGAACAGGTCTCAGATTTCAAAAAAGTCGATCGTATGATTTGCCACATTAGAAAACTGTACAGGTATTGCAGTCTATCAAAAGGAACCAATCAACCAATTTTTAAATGAAAGAGCTATATGGCCAGCATGGAGTGAAAAATTTCAAGTTGAAATGGATTCTTGACTTGATTTTCTATGCCCCTGTGAAAAAAAATTCTAGTTTTGGAAATCTGTACGGTCATAAATGAGTATAAAGTATAGAAATTTCCAAAAAAAACTTGTAAACAAGAACCAAAATGTGAGAGAATAACAAATATCTATAACACATCAATAAAATAATGTTTTTGATTGTGTCAATAGATGAAAAATGATGAAAATTTTTCAAGAAAGAGGATCTTCAACTGGAACTCGAAGCTCTGATACCATGAAAGAATGAGCAGGAGATACACATGATCAATCCAGGAGAAAGAACCCACAACAAATAACCTGCAAATAATACCAGAGAATAAAATAAATTTCTCACATCTAGAAAATAGGTGATAATCCTATAAATTCTCTGTATTCTCTCATTAATCTCTCATTATTTTCTCATAGATTTTAAAGTATATATAATACAAATAGTTTGTTTTATGACAACAAACTATTTGTTGTGATTACAAAATAGAGAAAACAAACTATTTGTTTTCACATACTACGACAAATATATTGTTGAGAGATTCTCAACAATAAAACAAATTAATCTAGGTAAATACAATTAACCCTAGGTAATAAATAACTTACCCTATTAACCCTAGGTAAGCTTAAATATTCATTATTCCAATAGCAGATCTTCTAACAGGGGTTTGAGGTACCTATTCCTATTGCACATTTTGATCAGGAACTTTTGGGACATGTGTTTTTGTAATATCTTCTAATATTGTATATTCTTTTTTATATTCTTCTTGCTTCTTTTTTTGTAGCTGGTCTATGTACATGAATTTTTCATGGAACACATCTCTACTCCTGATTATTTTCTTATCTTCCAAATTCCACAACTAAAATCCATAATCATCAATTCCTTAACCAATAAATGTGCATTTTTAAGACTTAGCTTCTAACTTATTCATATGATCTTTGTCAATATAATAAAATATCTCACAACTAAAAACTCTCAGAAAATAATAATATACCTTCTTTCCAGTCCATTCTTCCTCTAGTATTTCACAATCCAAAGCACTCAAAGGTCCTCTATTTATCAGATAAGCTATAGTAATTATAGCATCTACATAAAACTGTAAAGGCAAACCTGCATGCAATCTCATACATTTGGCACACTCCATAATAGTCCTATTTATTCTTTCTGACACACCATTCTATTATGGTGTTCTTGGAACTATTTTATATTTATGAATTCCACTTTTTTAATAGTAATTATTAAAAGCATTACTGCAATACTCACCTCCATTATCTGATCTGAGACATTTTAGTTTTAAACCTATTTCATTTTCAACTAAAGCTTTTCATTTCTTGAATGTATCAAAAACATCATACTTCTTTTTTATACAGTATACCCAAACCTTCCTAGTTGCATCATCAATAAAGGTAACGTAATAATTTGAGACACCAAGTGAAGATACCTGAGCTGGTCCCCATACATCCATATGTAAAATCTCTAATTTTTGCCCCTTCCTGGCTGGTTCAACCCTAAGAAACCTCACACATTTTTGTTTACCATATACATGGTGCTCACAAAAGTCCAAATCTAATTCTTTCAAACTTGGTAGTTGATATTTTTCATGTAGGGTCTTCATTCCCTTTTCACTCATGTGGCCAAGTCTATAATGCCAAAAAGTTGCATCTTTACCTGTAGCAGCTACAGCACAAGATGAATTAACATTATCTATTGACAAATATAAAGTGCCTACTTTCTTACCTTTTGAAACCACTAAGGAACCCTTTGTAACCTTCCATTATTGGGTTGTAAATGTGACCATACAACCCTCACTACCCAACTACCCTACAGAGATCAAATTTCTTCTCAAGCTCAAAACATGCTTGACATCTTTTAACACCCAAGTGTTTCCATTCTATAATTTACCCTAAACACTTCCTTTTCCAAAAATACTATAGGGTTCTTCATCATCAAAGTAAATATTCCCATAATTACCTTGAACATAATCTATAAAATAATGTCTATGAAGGGTAGCATGAAAAGAAGCACCTGAATCTAAAACCCAAGATTCAACAATATTATCCAAAGAAAGTATAAGAGCATATTTTAGTACATCACCTACTTCATTTGCTTCTTTATTACCTTCTTATTGGTCCTTACCCAATTTATCCTTTTAAAACTAGCACTCTTTATTTATGTGTCCTGGCTTGCCATAGATCCAACATTTCATCTTGCCTCTTGATTTAGATCTTGCACCCCCTTTTGATTT
This sequence comes from Torreya grandis, assembly GCA_037957365.1. NCBI lineage: Eukaryota > Viridiplantae > Streptophyta > Pinopsida > Cupressales > Taxaceae > Torreya > Torreya grandis. The sequence goes on from JARHVA010000027.1 coordinate 670,265, forward strand.
TCCATGACTTCCTCTTCCTCTATTCTTCTGCCTTCTTATGTTCTCCACTATTAATGCATTTCTAGATATGGACGTTTCACCTGTGCTTTTCCTTCACATTTCCTTGTTTAGGATAACACTCACCACATCTTCAAACTTTAGTTTAGCATTATTAGACATAGAGTTGCTTGCTGCCATTACCAAGCTATTCCATCTTTCAGGCAAGGAACAAAGAATAAGAAGGGCCCTAAATTCATCATCAAATTCAATGTTTACATAATGTAACTTAATAGTAACTATGTTAAACTCATTTAAATGATCTGGTCCTGAACTATTTTTAGACATTTTCATATTAAATAATTTTTTTATCAAAAATATTTCATTTGAAGTAGAGGGTTTTTCATATAACTTGCCTAATGTACTCATAAGACCTTCTATTGTCTTTTCTTATGATATGTTGAATGCCACAGAAGATGCAAGTCACAATCATATGATTCTAAGGGCTTTCCAATCTAATAGTTCCCAAGCTTCATCTGACATTGTCGATGGCTTCTTGGCTTGCCCTCCCAACAATAAATACATGTCCTTCTGGTAAAGGTAATCCTCCATCTTCATCTTCCACAATCCAAAGTTATATCCATTGACATTCTCTACCTTAGATTTATTTTCATCTGCTATAGCTCCCACTCGAGGTCAAACCCTTTTCTTCCTACAATTTAAAATTATGCAAACAAAACCTTTGCTCTGACACCACTTGTTAGGATAAAATAAAACACATATTTATCCCCAAATTGCATATAAAATAAACCACGAAATGAATCAATCAAACATATAGAAAATAATAATAAACATGCACAAAATAAGAGACACCAAATTTAACGTGTTTCACCCAAGATGGGCTACATCCACCAAACATGTCCAGTATATTATTTCCAACAATACAAGGGAGAAATAAATCATGTAATAAACCCTATTACACCTCTCTACCTTCTCTGACTCCTCTCTATGTACAATAATTTTCTCTTTTCTCTCAGCCATATCTAAATTCACTTTTACGGTGGAAAAACACCTAAACATAACCTCTACCATCAGATTTGGAAACCTATAATCAATGGCCCAAATTGACTATAAAATTACAATTTTACAAGGCAATTTTAATAAAATTTTCCCTTCGAGAGTGTTTCCCCTGAACCCCCATCAGGGTGTGTGGCCCCCATACCCCCCATCAAGGGGGTCATCTACCCAGACCTTGTAAGGGGGGTGAAGCCCCCTTGTAACCCTCATCACCATCATAGATACAAACAATGGGATCCAAAACTTAGCTGAAAAAACATCAAAATTTTAACCTCTAATCTTGGAAGACAATCAGGGTCCACATCCAACACCTAGGATCAGATCCTCAGTACCCTACAAGATAATCTTTATATGGAAAAAAATTGAATGAAAAAATAAGTGGATCAGCACCATTCCAAGCACACTTTTTAAGTAGGTGATATAGTTTTTTTTCGCCTACCTAAGACTCAAAGGGCATCCTAATCTAGCTCCCAAGTTCTATGGGCCCTATAAGGTTATTCAGAATATTGATTCATTTGCTTGTAATTTTTATCTCCCACCTTCTTCTTGAGTTCACCTAGTATTTCATGTGTCTTGTTTGAAGAAAGTTCTTGGCATAAACATCAGGGTGCAGACTATTTTACCAAAACTTGATAATGAAAGATCCATTCTTATTGAACTAGAGGCAATCTTAGATAGGTACACATGCCAACTTCAGTCTCACTCCATCACTGAGGTTTTAATTCAATGGCATGAAATGCAACCAGAGGATGCAACATGGGAACCACTATTTTAGATTCAACACCAATTTTCACATCTAAAGCTTTGAGGACAAAGCTATTTATAAGAGGGAGGGGATGTTATGAACCTATGATATCTCTTCTCTTTACTTTGTTAGTATAGTAGTTGTTATGGATGCATATGCTTTGTAAGTCATCCCATGAGCATTTGTTTTTATCCCACATTCATGGGAAGTAGTAGTTTCTTAGATTAGAATTCATATGTAAGTAAGTGTTGAGGCCAATGAAGGCATCCAAAAATATATTGTGTTGAGCTTTTTCAAAGGAGGTGTCCCCCTCGAAGTAGCCTGCAATCAATTCAATATTTTCAAGTGTTCTACTAATTATCTAAATCTATTAATTCATTATGTTAATTATTTTTATTTTGTGTATTTTTGTTAATTATTGTAGGAGGATCCTCTCATTCCTTCTCTGTGTATCTCATTTAAGCACATCCTTGATGATGAAGATTATAGAGTAGCTCATTTTCTAGAGCTAAAGTTACTATATGAAAAATGAATGGCCGCTATAAACAACCTTCAAGCATATCAAAACTAGTTGCATGGTTAGTATAACTAACGTGTCAAGCATAGAGAGTTCAATCTTAATGATCTTGTCCTCACACCATGATCAAGAAAAATAAGAAAGAAAGTTCCAGCCTAATTGGATAGGCCCTTATGTCATTGTTGTTAATTATGGCTTTGGAGGTTATAAGGTAGTTGCACCAAATAGACATGAACTTGATGAGCCTAAGAAAATAATATATCTCAAGAATTATTTTACTTGAGATACCTGAGGTAATCTATGAGGATCATTTACATCATACCGTAATGTTGTTTTCCTTCTCTCATATTCTATAACATTCCTTCCATACCTTATCAATTGATTAAAGTTATTTTTCACTCCCACCCCACCCTTTTTGACCTTAGTTCTGATCCATTGGTTCTTCATGCACCTTCAAAAAGTGGATTTAGATGAAGTTTTAGTAGTTGATTCTATATTTCGAGATAGTATCTTGGAGCATTCTAACAGTGGTTTGACAATTACATTCTTCATTGTTGTCATGTTCTATATCATTCATAGTGTTACTAATTATAATTTCCTTTCAAAAAATTGGTATCACTAACCCACACCATTATTTCCTAATTATAACTGCCTGTGGAAAAATTAGGAGCAACATATTTACCATACATTTCTATATCACCTTTCCATCATTGTTACTATACTATGCAATTTGCCTAATTCACAAACTTATTATTACCTAGTCGAATTCTTCCATTGTAAGGAGGAACTACAGTGACTTGAGGTCTCATTTGGGACTATGTAGGTAGAATTTGATTCATATTGAGGTCATCTTAGTCACCCCTTTGCCACACTCTCATTATTTTGTGAATAATTTTAGTTTGAATGATCTCACCATTTTTTAAGCATGTTTCAGCAACACTCTCACCATTTGCGAGTTGAACCATTTTGTATCTCATAATCCTCAATCAAGTTGAGATGCCTTGAAAATTCTAAAAATCACAAAATCATGAAAATTGGCTTAGAATTTCCATGTGAGACATAAATCAATTAAATTTTTTTGGGATGGATCATATTATCTATTTAGTTTATTTCTAAACCATCTTGGTCTTTTTCCTCACATTTTTGGGTAAACTACAATGACCTAAGGCCCATACGAACTATGTAGGTAGCACTTAGATACATGGGGTATCTCAGGATAGATTGGATGCACCTTTTTTTTTTTTTTTCATTAATTCTTTGCCTTAAGGATTTAGGTACTCCTAAATATTTCATAAGTAACAACTTGTCTTTTAGTTTCCCTATCCTTATTGACCTTAGCCAAAATGCTCTTACCATTTTATGAGTTTATATTATGAGCATTGTGCATTCAAATTTGATGCACTAATGACCACTTGGGTTTTCTTATGTTCTCATCATTTTACGAGAAACCATTTCCAATTCTTTTGATGTTTTGAGAGTTATTTACGCTTTCACCATTTTACAAGCTCATTCTCATTCTCAACCTTAGACATAGTAAGCATTCTAACCTAGTTTATGTGTGAGTGCTTGTCTATTATATTTTAGTGTTTTTATCCTAAACTATACTCTCACACTCACATGATTTGTTTGTGTTGACACTTTCATGATTGTGAACGTCATTCATCTTTTTTTATACACGCTCGTCATTTTTTGAGACCCTTCCTATTTTCCCCCACAACATTCATATTTTTCTAAATCATTCATTTTATTTTCCCATATCCTAGGAGAACTAAATTTGGCCCAAAGTTCATGTTAGATCTTGTGTTCATGGTATTATCTAGGTAGCATCCACTTTCCTAATGCATCTAGAGTCAGCTCGGCTACCCCTTCCTTTTCTTTTATTCCCCCCATTTTATTTTTGTGTGTCATTATTCCCTATCACCTAGGGGAAACATTGTTAGTATCTTATTCTTATGGTGTTATGCTTGTGTCATTTATATCTAGCTTAAGGTTCACCCTATCACCAACAATAACACCTATGTTACACATGCACAAACAATTTTTATTCTATTTGGACTAACATTGTGATTAACCATTGTTTGTCTTTTGCCTCTGCCTATTTAGAATAGTTTGTTTCTTGCACTTTTATTTGCTTTGGATTGTTTCTTTCTTTTGTTTATTTGTGTTATTTATGGCCATATTTATTTGTTGTATATTGGTGTTTTGTTGTGTGTTTATTTATGTTTATTGGTGTTTTGTTATGTGTTTCTTTTTTATTTCTTGGTGTTGTGTTGTTTATTTGTTTATCTTGTTTTCTTTTTCTTTATCTCTTTGTCTTTGTATTTATCGGTTCTCTTAGGATTCTTACACTTTATTTACATTTGACTATTGATTACCCATATCTTGTAATTTAGTTGTGAATCCATATACGTTCTTACACTTATTTTATTACAATATATTCACTTGGGATTTGATTATTCATATCTTTCACCTAAGTGATTTATACTTACATTTAAACTAAGTTTCCCATGCTCTTGATACACATTGTTATTATAGTTTTCTATAAATATATTAATACATAATATCCCAAGATACAACAACAATTAGTTTAGTGGATCTTACAAGCAATGTTGTCATGGTACTTCTCCTTGTTCACACTTGGCAAATCCTAGAGCTACCCAAACACTACCGAATGCAGAGTAATTAAATCATAAATCAATAATAATCCCTACTAGTTATAGGACATGCATCTCCATACTAGAAGGTAGCCCAAATTCATGTTTATCCTTATGCTAGCTTACTCTTACTCTATGAGTATGGATTCAATACGTAATCCCCCTTTTTTTTATTTACCCTACTAGGGTAAAGATGAATTATATTACACTTTTGTTCACTCTATTGGGGCAAATCATTGTGTTTTGATCTATCCACCCTACTAGGGAATTTTCATTTTGCTAATGATGATAACCACCTTTAGGCAAATCATTGTATTCATTCTTTTGTCTTACGGGGGCATTTTTCAGGGCATTAATGATCATAACCACATTTAGAATAATTGTTTATTATTGCATATATTTATCATTCTAATCTTCTCTAGTTTTACATCTATATAATTACAAATATAATTCATTATGTTTTATCAAAAATAGGGTAAAATGGAAGCATCAGATGAACTATTATGAAAGTTGGTAATAACCATTTTATAACTAATCATTAGTTTGTCATATTTTGGTAATGCCACTATAATGCTATGTGACACAATACCTAAAATTTTAGGAGATGTGTGACACCACATGAGAGTAGTTAGGACTTCACAATACATACAAGTGTTCTTAGTTGATGTTGAAGATGTTTGTGAATATGACACATGAAGTAGAGCAATCCCAAGTTGTTGTGAGTATTTGAAAGGCTTAAATCTTTTTGAATCTATTGCCCCTCCTTGAAAAGAAATGATCCCCATTTCATGTAATCGTGACACTAAATTTGGAAAGAGATTGGCAACCTGCACTTCTATAAACCATTTTCCCTAAGAAGTTAATTAACCTACTTTGATGATTTGAGAGAGAGGAATCTCTTTTTGTCTTCTCCCCTAACTAAAATTAATTGATCTAATTCTATTGATGCACTATAGTCATGATTGATCTATATTTTTTGAAGCATCTCTATAATATTTTAAGTATCCAACAATGGTGGGAAATTATGCCTATTGGATGAATTTTACAATAAGGTCATCTTAGTATTTAGTTTTAAAAATGAAGCCATACTAGACCACCCACATTGTTGGTGTTAATCATGGCATTGATGTTACTTTGAATTTGATTGTTGGATAATGGACTACACTTATTATTGTAAATGTTGAATGTGCTTAATGAACTTAATTTTTTTTTCAAATTCCTTTTAAGTTAAAGGAGTTGTTCTTATCTATGTTGGTATAAGATAAGCTACATCAATGGGTGTCATAGGTTAGAAATACAAGCATACCTACAAATGGTTGTGTGTAATAGAGTTGTGTAGAACTCCAAAATTATAGCTATGTTGAATGAAATGAAGGCTTTCATCAAATGTGTGTTTCTTCTTTGAACTGTACATTATTATAAGATACACTTTCATCCCATTTACCACTTTCATCTGTCTATTAGTCAAAGGATGAAATGCGGTAGACTTATTCAAATTTTATGTCTAGCATATAAAAAAGTGTTTTCTAAATTTTTTAAAATAATTTTGTATCCCTATTAGAGATAATAGTTTTTGTGATTCCAAAGTGGATCTAGACATGTTGAAAATATAAGTGATATGTTTCTATAGCTATATCACTTTATTAAAAGGTAGAATAATTGTCATCTTTGAGAATCTATCAACTTATACATAAACACAATCATCACCATGTTTGGTAGTAGGGTAGCCTAAGATAAATTCTATGCAAACATATTCCCATGGTCTCATTTTAATTGATAGAGGTATGTATATACTCTACTTCTTCTTAACCGGTTTGTAAATTGCACCTGTTATACAAGATTTGATGTATTTAACAACATTTGACCTAAGGTGTGACCAAAATAAGTACTTTTGTAAAACTGTGAGGGTCTTTTTATCATTAAAGTGTCATGTAACCTTGTTAAAATGAGCTTCCCATATTACTTGTTTTCTCTCTACCTTGTCTAATACACATAAGTTCCCAAGATGATAGAGGAGTCCATCCTACAAGTATAAATTTGATATTGAATTTTTGCAAAGTAATTTCTAATAGATTTTTCCAAAAATTATATCAGATGGATAAAAATTTATTGAATATATACTTCATGTCCACATGTGTTAAACACTGCAAGTAGAGATTAAACTAGAGGTTCACTCAGAAAATATGCTATTGGATTGGAACTTCCCTTCTTATGCTTGATGTTCATATGGAACAACTAAAGAGAAGACCATTTATGGTGTCACAATTATTGTAACTTGTTTTGAGTCTACAAGAATTGAACCAGCTTGTGATCTTTATGGATCACGATATCCTTCCCAATATATAATAGTTTTAATACTTGCATTCTTGGACAATGGCATAAATTTCATGATCATATGTGTGATAGTTCGTGGCTGATGTATTAAATTTTTCATTGTGGTAAACAACTTGATGACCATGTTGAGTGAATATTACTCTAAGTGCATAGTTAGATGCATCAGTCTTTATCCCATTAGTTGTTCAATATCAAGTAACACAAGTATTAGCATTAAAAAAAAATTGCATTTTAGTTCTTCAAATGTTGTATGTTGTGTGGCTATTTAGATAACACTTGATTTAACATCACTATTGGTAACTTGGTTCAAAGTCCAAATCACATGAGAGAAATTAAGTACAAATCTCTCATAAAAAGTTTATAATCCCAAAAAGTTGTGAAGCTTTATGAAATTATTTAGTGTAAGTCATTTTTGGATGACTTAAATCTTGGTTGGGTCCATATGAACTCCTTGTGCATCTATAATTTATCCTAGATAATGTATCTCCTGCATGGAAATTAACATTTCTCTATGTTAGCATACAAATTGTGTTGTTGTGAACTGTAAAATAATTGTTCAATATCGTAGAAATGTTCATCCCATGTTTTACTGAATATTATGATGTCATTAAGGTATATTACAATAAAAGAAGTAGTTTAAGGCCTGAGGAGTCATTCATCATCCATAGGAATGTCACATGTCCTTTAGTTAAGATGAAGGGCATGATGAACCACTCAAAGAAACCTTCCCTTACTTTGAATGTTATTTACCAGATGTTTATAGGTTCAATAGGAATTTGATGATACCCAAACTTAAGATCGATTTTGGTAAATAATATGGTATTATAGAGTTGCTCCAGTAGGTCTTCAATCGTTGGAAGAGGATAATAATTATTTATTGTGATCTTGTTGAGAGCTTTGTAATCGATGCAAAACCTCCATGTTCCATCCTTTGGCATAAGCATAATTGAACTACCAAAAGGTGATGTCCTGGGCCTAATGTGTCCTTCATCCATGAGTTCATATATTTGTTTTTTTATCTCTTCGTTCTTCGTAAAGGATCTATTGTATAAAAAATTATGCTGTAGAGGTAGTCCTTGGATCAAATCAATAGTATTATTTACCACATAATGTGTAGGAACTTATTTAGGTGATTGAAATATATCCTTATATTCTTTGAACCTATTGTTTAACTATTTTATTTATGTTGATGCTAGAAGAACTATGGTATGAACTGATGCTGCAAATATGTTCTTACGTTTAGGAGTCACCATCAAGAGTACAAAATTCTTATTAGGACTGACTAGCTTCTTACACTACTTGGTGTTAATAAGTAAAAGCTTAGAAACTACTTCCGGAATGTGGTACCTCATATCACCAACATCTATGACAAAAAAAATAGGATTTGCTTCATAGACTACATGTCGATCAAAAAAATATGGTTGACTAATTAAAACATCACATACCTCTATTGGTGTGATATCGCACATAACTACATCTTGAAAAGGCTTGATTATATACAATTGATACCACTAAGTGATACATTTCTTAGACATTGCACTAAACCATCTAATAGAATATGGTTGTGGGTGAGGCATCAGTGGAAAGTTCAATCTTTGAATTATTTTAAGAAAAATTAGATTCATTTAACTTTCATTATAGACATTCACAAATCGATTAAATAAGTTAATACATTACGAAAACACCACAAACAAATAGAGCCCAACTGCCATAAAAATATTATTATGAAAATTTAATCTTATCACATTAATATTATAAAATGACTTATTAATTCTTGCCAAATGAAATATTAAAAATTAATTTATTACAAAAATCATTTTTTTTTAAATTATAATTAAAATATTACAATTTAAACCACTCAATACTTTACATTTTTTTTATTAATATATTTACAATTTTAAAATATGTAAATTTATTTACTTTTCCACAAAAACTTATTCGAAAACCTATTAATTCATCAATTTGTCAAAACTCATACCGACTTATGGAGTTGTGACAATGATAATTGAGACGACCTCATCGTAAACCTTTAAAAAGACTTCAACAACATTGAGAATATTTTCCCAAAATTTGCGGAGAGAATTCGACGATGACATTTTTGCTACCCATCATGAAGGTGATACGAACTCTTCTCTTGACCTCACAAAAGTGTCTAATTATTTAAATTGAATTTGATCACGACATTAATTATATATTTGGCATTACATTAAAACTTTACGTCCTTCACACCTCCTCTTATTGACCCCACCATTTAAAAAGTGATTACTCCCCATATTTTCACATGCGACATGTCTCTACGGAAACAAATAAAATAAGTTGTGCACTTTTTTCTTTTTTAAAGCAAAATGTGTAATTTTATTTTTTCATAGGTTAAGCTTCCTAAGTTGTGCTTCTCTTTAACTCTCCAAGGGCCATTGTCCCTTGATTTTGTTGGGCACTACTTCCCTAGACTTTTGCATTGTGGTCTTTCAATAAAAAAAATTATAATGTAAAATTCATTTTTTTTTTTTTTTTTTTTCTCAGTGTTTTCTATTAAAGATTATTGGACTAATATTTTGTTTCAAATTTGATAGGAGTAGATTTGGTGGTAGTTTTGTTTCATTTGATTTTACTAAATTAATTATTTGTCTTGTAAGTTATATTTTTGTCTAGTGTCTTGTTTTATAGGTTGTCCCTCGAGATTGTCAAATTGAAATTACTAATCACTTGCTTTGCAGACCCCTGTCAAAGATTTTGGCATTTTAAAAATCATCTTGTATATATATTTGTATTTATCACACTTGATTAATCATTTAATCAACTTTTTTTTTGTTCTCTATACCCAAAGGCTACAGTGGTGTACGCTTTCCTCCCTGCATCCTAGCGGTGAGTCTCAAGAGATCAAAAACCACTAACAAACACTCCCATTTTTATTTTTAGGAGGCAACATGATGTGGAAGTGATTCCCATGCACTTGCCATAGTCTTAAGGGTTGGTGATGTGTATTTCATCATTGTGCATTCAACCACACTCTATGTTTCGGTGGAGTATAAAAATCAAGGACAATTATCGTTAGGCTAAGCGATTGACCCCATAGAGGGCTTCCATGAAGGGAAAGAGTTAATTCTCTAACCCAAGCATTAGACATCACCTTACACAGAGTCGAGCCCCATATACCTAGTATATATCAGGGATGCCTTTAAAGAGCTTGTATAGCCTAGAATAGGACCATCAACCATAACAGATGACTTATTGTCGGAGTCAGTATCAGCGCTTAAGTGATCGTTAAGTACAAACAAGGTTGAGAGGGTTTGGGAGATTCTCTAACGGGTCATTAGCCTACAACCTCACCTGTGAAGTTGAGAAAATTCAAAGCAACCTCGTCCTAATCAAGAAAATCGAAAATCTTTTTAGTCAAAAGATTCCTAAATTTGCAGAGAGAATTGGGCAATGACATTCTTGCTACCCATCATGAAGGTGATACGAACTCCTCTTGACCTCACAAAAGTGTCTCACTATTCAATTTGAATTTGACCCCGAAAACAATTATATATTTGGCATTACATTAAAACTTTACGTCCTTTACACCTCCTCTTATTGACCCCACCATTTAAAAAGTGATTCCTCCCCATATTTTCACATGCGACATGTCTCTACGGAAACAAATAAAATAAGTTGTGCACTTTTTTCTTTTTTAAAGCAAAATGTGTAATTTTATTTTTTCATAGGTTAAGCTTCCTAAGTTGTGCTTCTCTTTAACTCTCCAAGGGCCATTGTCCCTTGATTTTGTTGGGCACTACTTCCCTAGACTTTTGCATTGTGGTCTTTCAATAAAAAAATTATAATGTAAAATTCTTTTTTTTTTTTTTTTTCCTCAGTGTTTTCTATTAAAGATTATTGGACTAATATTTTGTTTCAAATTTGATAGGAGTAGATTTGGTGGTAGTTTTGTTTCATTTGATTTTACTAAATTAATTATTTGTCTTGTAAGTTATATTTTTGTCTAGTGTCTTCTTTTATAGGTTGTCCCTCGAGATTGTCAAATTGAAATTACTAATCACTTGCTTTGCAGACCCCTGTCAAAGATTTTGGCATTTTAAAAATCATCTTGTATATATATTTGTATTTATCACACTTGATTAATCGGTTAATCAACTTTTTTTTTGTTCTCTGTACCCAAAGGCTACAGTGGTGTACGCTTTCCTCCCTGCATCCTAGCGGTGAGTCTCAAGAGATCAAAAACCACTAACAAACACTCCCATTTTTATTTTTAGGAGGCAACATGATGTGGAAGTGATTCCCATGCACTTGCCATAGTCTTAAGGGTTGGTGATGTGTATTTCATCATTGTGCATTCAACCACACTCTATGTTTCGGTGGAGTATAAAAATCAAGGACAATTATCGTTAGGCTAAGCGATTGACCCCATAGAGGGCTTCCATGAAGGGAAAGAGTTAATTCTCTAACCCAAGCATTAGACATCACCTTACACAGAGTCGAGCCCCATATACCTAGTATATATCAGGGATGCCTTTAGAGAGCTTGTATAGCCTCTGTTAGGATCCTCTGTGAGTACAATTGATTACCTTTGATATATAAGCAACTAAACACAGAATTGAACCAGAAGTAATAAGTAACTAGAAATATGAAATAGCAAATAATAGGAGGTACAAGAAACAACCGATCTTGCATTAAACTCTTCTAGAATACAATGAAGAAATCACACTCTTCCACACCTCTTGGGTGTACAGTATTTCTCTCAAGAGTTCTCTCTCTCTCAATTACAACCACAACTCAATAACCGAGTTGTTATTCCTTAGCTTCAGCTGATCTCCTTGATCTTGCACCTTGCAGATCTAATTGACCTTGCTTACTTGGATGATTACAATACATGCCCCCATGGGTCTCTTAAATAGGATCCAAGGCATACAATAATTAGACTTCCCAATTACAATAATTAGAAACACAGACTCAAGACTAAAATTAGTCTTTACTTGCAAACACTCTGTCCGTCCTAAAATTAGAACAAATCTAATTCTGGAAATGCATGCAAACGCACACACACACAGGTGACTGACGTCGGTTGCTGTCGGTCTGCATATGACCGATGTCGGCCGATCCCTGATCGATGTCGGTCTGATCTGATCCACGCCTAACCGATGTCGGCGATACTGTTGATGCCGACGACTGTGTTAGTCCAGCAACCTTTGCATGAACTCAACAATGAAGCTGTTAGCTACACCACTTAACAATCTCCCACTTGGAGATAAACAGCTGCACCTATACCTGTACAGCAACATCCTTTGTCTTGTTTCTCTGGTTTGTTTCTCCTTCTTCAAGTTCAATCTTGAAGACCAAAAAATTTTGAATGAAGATTTAACTTCTCCTTTGTTACCAGCTTTGTTAACATATCTGCAAGGTTCTTATCCATATGGATCTTTTCCAGCTTCAACTGTCCATCCTCCAATACCTATCGAATGAAGTGGTACCTAAGTTGTATATGTTTGGTTCTTGAATGAAAGGCTAAATTCTTTGCCAAATGAATTGCACTTTGACTATCACTGTACAATTTTCAACTCTCCTGCTCCTTTCCCAACTCTTCCATGAACCGTGTCATCCATATCATTTCCTTGCTAGCCTCTGTGACTACAATGTATTCTACCTCTGTAGTAGACAAGGCAACAACCTTCTGCAACTTTGAAATCCAGCTAACCGTCATTCCACCAACAGTGAACACATATCCTGTGGTGCTTCTCCTACCATCTAAGTCACCTACCATATCCGAATCTACATATCCATGTAGAGAAATGTTTGACCCTGCATAGCATAAATACCTGCTGATGGTCCCTCTCAGATATCTAAGAATCCACTGAACTGCTTTTCAGTGTTCCTTTCCTGGATTGGCCATAAACTTGCTGACAACTCCCACTGCTTGGGTAATATCAGGTCTAGTACACATGTACTCAACCTCATCATATGATTTGGGACACTGTTATGTGAACTGTCCATCCATAGGTGTGCTAACCGGTTCTGCATCCTACATATTGAACCTCTCCACTACCTTATTGACATAATCATCTGGAGACAAAATCAACCTGTGACTTTCCCTATCTCTAGAAATACTCATGCCAAGGATTTATGCTCCTGAATCCTTCCTTGCACACCACTGAGCTACTTTTAACATTAGCTCAGCAAATCCCTGCATGTATGAATCTGCAACAAGCATATCATCCACATACAATAACATGATAATATAACTACCATTATCGAATCTGGTAAAATAAACACAATGGCTAGATTGACATTTACTAAAGCCATGCTCTGTCATAAACCTGTCAAACCTTAAATACCACTGTCTTGGAGCTTGCTTAAGACCATATAAGCTTTTCTTCAACCTACACACAAGTTTCTCCTTACTTTTGACCTCAAAACCTTCCGACTGATCCATATATATCTCTTCATCCAAATCTCCATGAAGAAATGATGTCTTAACATCAAACTACTCAAGATGCAAATCCTCAATAGCAACTAAAGACAATACAGTCCGAATAGAAGTCATCTTTACTATAGGAGAAAAAATCTCACCAAAATCAATACCTGGTTTTTGTGCAAATCCTTTTACTACCAACCTGGCCTTATGTCTCATTTGTCCATTCTCTCCTTCTTTTAACCTGTATACCCATTTATTTTTCAGTGCTTTTTTTTCGGCTGGCAACTCAACCAAATCCCACGTTTGGTTCTTTTCCAAGGAATCAATTTCTTCATTCATGCCATGCTCCCACTATTTCTTGGATTCTACCTGCATTGCCTCATCAAAACTTTTCGATTCTCCACCATCAGTGAGCAACACGTAGTATAAATAAGGGGAATAACGAATTGGAGGTTTACTTACCCTTTCAATCCTCTTTATGGGCATTTGAGACTCATTTACAGCTTGTTGTCTACCCAAATTCTCTTTCAGTGACCGATCCCGATCAACTCTCAGTCTGTACCTGATCGACATTGATTCCACCTAACCGACCTGATCGACATCGATTACTGCCTGACCGACGTCGATTTCTGCTTGACCATCGATGTTGGTTACCTGACTGACATCGGTCTCTGTGTTATCTTGTGAGTGATGCTTTTTACCTGTGAGCTCATTTTGGATCATTACCTCGTCCAAATCAACATTGCCTTGTTCAGAATTATTCAGCCTCTTGAGTTGATCACTGTACATCACCTTCTCATTGAAAACTACATCACGGCTTCTAATAATTTTATTAGTTTCTAAATTCCACAACTGAAATCCAAAATCTCTAAAGCCATAACCAATGAAAGTGCACTGCATAGATTTAACATCCAGCTTCTTTCTATTTTCTTTATCAACGTGCACAAAAGCTTCAGAACCAAAAACTCTGAGAAATGAAAGATCTACCTTTTTACCTGTCCAAGCCTCTTCTGGAATTCCACCATCCAGAGCAGTAAAAGGTCCTCTGTTAATCAGGTAAACCACAGTATCTACAGCTTCTACCTAAAACTTTAAGGGCAAACCAACATGCAACCTCATACTCTGTGCACGCTCCATTATTGTTCTATTCATCCTTTCAGCAACTCTATTTTATTGAGGTGTCCTTGGAACCATCCTTTCCCTACGTATTCCACTCATAGAATAGTAACTGTTGAATTTATTGCTGCAGTACTCACCACTATTGTCAGATCTAAGGCACTTCAATCTCAAACCTGTTTCATTCTCAACCAAAGCTTTCCATTTCTTAAATGTGTCAAAAATATCAGATTTCCTCTTTATGCAATAAACCCATACCTTTCTTGTAGCATCATCAACGAAAGAAACATAATATTGTGATCCTCCAATAGAAGCTACCTGAGCTGGTCCCCACACCTCTGTGTGAACAAGCTCCAACTTGTGCTTCTTCTTTGTTGACCCAGTCTTGAGAAAACTCACTTTCTTTTATTTTCCAAAAATACAGTGCTCACAGAAATATAGATCTATGCTTTTCAAATCTGAAAGATTACCTTTTGACTTAAGAACATTCATTCCCTTCTCACTCATGTGACCAAGCCTATAGTGCCACATCTTTGCATCTACATCTGAAGTAGATAAAACAGAAGGAGAATAATCAGTAACACAAGTAGATAGATAAAGTGTACCTACTCTCTTACCTCTTGCTAATACAGGTACACCCTTGGAAACTTTCCAAGATTCCACTGTGAGAGTTACTGTGCAACCCTCATCACCCAACTTTCTTGTAAAAATCGGATTCCTCTTCAAGATGGGTACATGCATGACATCTTTCAACACCCATGTGTTGCCATTTTGTAATTTCAGCTGCACTTTTCCTTTGCCAACAATTTGACAAGGCTCACCATCCCATAAATAAACTTTTCCAAAGTCTCCATGGACATAATCATTGAAAAAATCTCTATTTGGGATTGCATGGAAAGAAGCACCAGAATCTAAAACCCATGATTCTACTTGACTATCCAAAAAAAATATAAGAGCATCCTGTGCAACAATACCTGCAACATTTGCTTCCTTATTACCTTCTTGCTGATTTTCTTTGTTATCCTTCAACCAACAGTCTTTCTTTGCATGCCCTTTCTTTCTACAATTCCAACAGATTATACCTCCATTTCTGGATTTGGATCTCCTTCCCATCTTTGACCTTGATTTTCTTTGCTTGCCCTTCTCTCTTTGCCTTCCCCTGCTTTCAATACTTAAAGCATTACCTGATGTTTCCCCTGTGCTTTTCCTGCAAATTTCGTCATTCAAGATTACACTAACAACATCTTCAATTTTCAAGATATTTGAAGCAGATGCAGTATTGCTAACTGCCATTACCAAACTGTGCCAGCTTTCAGGTAAAGAGCATAAGATTAAGAGAGCCTTAATTTCATCATCAAAAACTATTTTGACTAAATTTAACTGATTTACAATTTCATAGAAATCATTAAGATGACTATATACAGATCCACCTTCCTGCATTTGCAAACTAAATAATTGCTTCATAAGATATACCTTATTCGAAGCTGAGGGTTTTTCATATAAGTTTGCCAGAGTATCCATTAACTCTACTGTTGTCTTTGCCTGTGATAAATTAGAAATCATAGAATATGCCAGGCTCAACCTTATAGATCCAAGAGCCTTTCTATCAAGAACATTCTATTCTTTATCTTGCATATATGTGGGCTTGCTTGCAACCCCACCCAACGATAAGTATAGATCTTTCTAATACAGATAATCCTCTATCTGCATCCTCCATAATTGATAATTCTTGCCATTGAAATTTTCCATTCTTAGTTTACTTTCTTCTGCCATTACTTTACTCCCACTCAAACAGAAACCCCTGTGAGTGAACCTGTAATCAACAAACACTAACCCACTCTACCACTTGTTAGTGATCCTAGCTCTGATACCAACTGTTAGTGTACCTAACCAAGCTCTGATACCAACTGTTAGGATCCTCTGTGAGTACAATTGATTACCTTTGATATATAAGCAACTAAACACGAAATTGAACCAGAAGTAATAAGTAACTAGAAATACGAAATAGCAAATAATAGGAGATATAAAAAACAACCAATCTTGCATTAAACTCTTCCAAAATACAATGAATAAATCACACTCTTCCACACCTCTTGGGTGTATAGTATTTCTCTCAAGAGTTCTCTCTCTCTCAATTACAACCACAACTCAATAACCGAGTTGTTATTCCTTAGCTTCAGCTGATCTCCTTGATCTTGCACCTTGCAGATCTAATTGACCTTGCTTACTTGGATGATTACAATACATGCCCCCATGGGTCTCTTAAATAGGATCCAAGCCATACAATAATTAGACTTCCCAATTACAATAATTAGAAACACAGACTCAAGACTAAAATTAGTCTTTACATGCAAACACTATGTCTGTCCTAAAATTAGAACAAATCTAATTTTGGAAATGCATGCAAACGCACATGCACACACAGGTGACCAACATTGGTTGTTGTCGGTCTGCATATGACCGACGTCAGCTGATCCTTGACCGATGTCAGTCTGATCTGATCCATGCCTGACCGATGTCAGCGATATTGCCGATGTCGGTGACTGTGTTAGTCCAACAACCTTTGCATGAACTCAACAGTGAAGCTTTTAGCTCCACAACTTAACAAAGTGATCATTAAGTACAAATAAGGTTGAGAGGGTTTGGGAGATTCTCTAATGGGTCATTAGCCTACAACCTCACCTGTGAAGTTGTTAGATGGTGCAGTTGTCGAGTTACACTTCCAAATTAGTTTACTAGTGATAGATTTGTGATTTACTTGATTTGGTGAGTGTTGGGATAAACCAATGTTCTTTGTGAGTCGAGTTAGCCTTTTACCTAAGCATATGCATACCTATCTAGGCCTCATTCAAATATCATCATCTTGTATATCCTTGTCTCATCATCATATCATCTTGTACATCCCCTTGTGCATATTTACTTTATGACACGAGTATATCATTTTAAACTTATCTCATCTTACATCTTGTCCTATCTCTCCTCACCCTTGTCATATTAATCACATCCTAGCTAGTCTCATCCCTTTAACACTAGTCATACCCCTACTTCATCATTCTTCTTAGCCTAATCTAATCTTTACCTAACATAAGTTTTTATATCCAAGACTGTTCTTGACTAATCATACCATCCCTAGTCATCCTTACATTACACCTTATCACAAAAACCTAATCCCTCATCTTAATCATATTTTGTCCTATTTTTTCCTAACTATACCATATTAGCTTCTTCATATATCCTCATTTTGTATAATATTGGTCATCTTATATAACCATCCTTGTCTTATTCATCTTATACATTCTTATTTTATTTATCATTTATCTTAAATATCTTTTTCAATCCTGCATATATTGTATATTCCTACCCCATCATTATCATCCACCATCATCTTGTCATCTCATCTTTTCTAGTCATACTTCCATCACTTAAATACCTTAATCAAGTCTTGTCTAACCCCATATTATTTACTTAGCCTTAGCACTAATCATCCCTAGTGTCATCTTCAAGACTAAATCCACCTTATTTATAACCACTCTTGGTCACATCCATGTCTATTTTTGTCACCATATCCTAACATCACCTTGTCTTGTCTTACTTATCCTTAGAGTCTTAGTCCAAACCATATTACCCATCACAAAACCTGCCTCATCTTAGTCAACACCTTGTCACTTGTCTAGCCTAATCACCTTGTCCACCACTTTATGCCTTGAAACCTAGCTTAGTTATAGTCATATTTGTCATTAGCTTGTCATCCCCTTGACTATATTAGTATGTAATTGTATGCTAGTCTTCATCTACATTGGCAAATAACTATTTACACATCTGGGTCCTAATTTTAATTTTGCTTGTGTCTAATCAAGTTTGACTCATACATAGAATCCAATCCTCATGTCTTATCAATCAAGTCATCCCAAGTCAATTCAAATCATATTGGCCTTGAGCTAGTCTTAATCCAATCAATCCTTAATCAAAATCAATTTTTTGGGCTAGTCTAGCCCCAGTCGAGTCCTAGAGATTTTCAAAACTCATTCAGTATAATCAAGTCTAAATCATCAAAGTCTAGCTCACATCCTAAATTGGTCTACTTAATCTTATCTTACCTCATCCACATCTCATATCATTCAATCAAAATTGTTCTTAGACTAAAGCAAGCCTTTTATCCAAATTTGTTCCACACTCCCATCTTCATCCCTCAATCCTTCCATTCAATCCCCTGCACCTGTCATTTGGGGTTGACGACCCACATCATCCATACTTTCTTCTGTCTTGATCCATGGCTTCTAAAGCAAAGTTGGACACTCTGATTTAGAAATGCCTCATGGCCAATAGGGATGTAATCCTTTATCACCTCCTTGACATGAGCACTCCACATCCTATAGACTTTGACCCATTCACATTTATCTACTCTTATCCTCCATACTACCCAATCCCATTCAAATTTTCCATCCACTAGTCATAACTAGTCATCTACCCCTTCCTCTACTAGCAAAGGGAATCCTATCATGGCTACTTCATCTACTACTAGTCTGCCCACCCAATCAAGTTAACAACCATCTGATCTAAAGTCTAAATCAAGAAGAGAAGATAGGCCCTATACTCCTCTCCCTATCCTTAGAATCCCTCTTCCACTAATTTGTTGTTGTTGACATGATGGTTTATCCACCCCTATGACATCTTGATCCCACCAAGATTAAGCCCTCTTATTATAAATCTAACCAATATTATGTATATCACTAAACTTGCGAGCATACCATTAAATGATGTCATAATTTCTAAAACTATGTCCAATACCTCATCGACTATAGTAACATTAAAATTGAGAATGAATCAGATGGGTTTATATCCAAGGGATAACAATAAGAGGTATGCCAAGATTCCATTCCTGATCATGATCAAACCCTTCCATTTCCAAGCCAAGGTCAAGATACCACATCCATCTTCCATGGTCCCCCCACCTTTGATAATTACTCCATTGAAGATGAGTTTATTCCCCATGAACCTAGTCCTCCCTTCTCTCATGATCCATTCTTCCATGGGCCCATCTTTATCAAAATCATTATCCTTCCATCATCTTCCTCTCACCCATCATATCAAAGACCTAATGTCATGAGGTTACTCACAATAAATGAATCCTTTACTAGAATCATTACATCCTATACATCAGAGTCAGCATTAGAGTCAACACAAATACTTTCTACATTAAGATCATGTTCAACACCAATATCCAAATCAGATTCTTTGTCAGAATCATCATCCTTAATTGATGTTGCAGAATTATCTGCATGAGGATCACGTTCAACACCAGTATCCAAATGCCAATCAATCACAAGGCATATATTTTGATCCCAATCAGAATGATGAAGTCATAACAAAATTATTAAAAGCTTTATCAGTCAATGAATTTGATCCAGCCTCAAATGTGTGTCCTATAGATAGTCTTAAGGATCTTTTTATTGATCTTTAGGAGATTTTATCCAATGTCAAAACTAGGTCTCCTAGGAACCCCTATGAGGACCATGTTGCCCCATCACCACTCATTGACCTCTTCATACCATCTCCACTACATTCATCCATCATGGATCCTTTTCTTCCTATTAATGATCATGTAATCACCTCCCTCCATAAGGACAAACAAGAACATACATCATTGGATCCTTCCTCGAGTAACATAATATGGACAAAAAATGTAAACGTCTAAGATCGTATTCAAAAATTCATACATGATAAAATCACCTTTGATCTAACGAGTCACAATCAAGAAAATTCAAATTATCATCCTAATCAAAAAGTGTCTTCCCCTAGTGAAACCCTATTTGAAGCACTAGGGGTCCATCAAAGTCAAAATAATCATCATATATCAAGTTAAAGATCAATCTCCTTTAGTGAAGCCCAAAGTCAGGAACCAGGAGGTAATCGAGATATAGTCAAATCTAAAAAAAAAAAAGTCATAAATAATATCAGGATGGTTGATAATCCTTAAAATAATTAGATTAAAGATAAATTGCAAATTCAAAGTGCCTTGGATCTCTTGAAGTCTTTTATCATATGGCACCAATCAAATATAGAATACACAACATGTCCAATAGTGTGTGCGACTGCTAGTCTCACTTCCCAATCACCCATCACACCTCCAATCATGATCCTATCATCCATTCAAGTCCTATACATCACCATTAAATCCAAACCCTAAATCCATCCATTCTACACTTCACAAACATGGGCAATATTGTATCATGTAGGGGTGATGAAGACACCTAGTTTAGATGTTTGGAGGGGTCTCAATCAAGAATCAACAAAGTCACATGGACATTCATGAATCCAACATCAACAACATGGTCTTAGTATCACATATTTCTAGAACAGACATTAGCTAAATATCAAGACAACATTTTCGTCATTGCATCTTGCATACCTCCAAAAAATTGAGATGCTAAAAAAATAAAAATAAATAAAAATAAAATGAAAATTAAAATTAAAAATAAAAATAAAAATAAAAGAATAAAAAGATAAAAAAATCATTCATCTAATGGTGAAAACTAGTCTTCTGGTGCCTTGGGCAAGTACCATGATGTTAACCAGTTTTTGACACCATGGTAAAATAATTTGTTGTCTATATTGTACCTCAACACTTTGGGGGAAAATCCATCTCATCCACATAATAGACCTTGTCAATCCCATCCATGTCATCCTTGTTTATCTTATCCCTTTGTCCATTGTTTCTACCCACCATATGCCATCATATCATGCATCTTATTACATCCATAATTTCCTCCAGTCTTGACCTTAGTAAAGGATTGGAAGATGTCTTGAGAAATGTTCTACAAACATCTTGGCATATCTTCCAATGGACACTCAGGTAACTAAATATATGGTTCCTTCATGATGTGGTCATTGATAATCCCTAGCCCATTCTTCTTTGGTCTTCATTCCCTTTTCATCATCACCCTCACCCTTTTGTCATCCCATCCATCATTCCATTTGTCATTATCCTAGTTTCTAGGCTTTGTATTACCTTTACTAGTAACCCCATTTGTATAGTGTACATACATATTCTCAAAAAACCCTAAAAAATGAAATATTTCAAAAACCCTAAAAAATATAAAATTTTCAAAAATCCAAGAACATCTAAGTTATCTTGTCTTATGTCATATGTCCTATGAATCCAAGTCATCCTATCTTATATCTTACTCATCTTATCATCTTTCCTTATCTTATATATTAGTGGTCTTGTCATTTTGTCATTTTTCTTGTCCTATGTCCTAATCATGGCACCCAGGTCCTTATCCATAACCTTATCCTAATCCAAGTCACTAGTCTACTCCAAATCCATACCCTTGTCCAAGTCTATACACTTAATCCAAATTCACAGCATGATCATAATGACCAACTTCATCCAACTCATCACCTGATCACTCATCTTGTCAATTCTCATCTAGGCAATTAAATAAGACACAATGCATTTGCATGTTTATACTTGTGTGTTTTGATGTTTGATTATGTTTGAATTATTTACATGTCTATTATCATGTACATATCTACATATGTTTGTTCGCTTGTTTATGTTATATTTATATTAGTCTTTTAATTAGTTTTTCATCATTACTCTTTTTGTTTATTAGGCAATGAATGAGGATGATATGATGACACCAAAAGTTAAAAAGATGATTTTAGGTGTCCTCAATGATGCAGAGTTAATTATTTTCCCATTTTATAATCATGCACTTTGGCACAATGTCCTCTTGGTAATACTTATATCATGAGACATACTGCCTAGTGTTGTATTTACATCAAATTGCTTAGAATATGATGACCCCTATTATAGAAATGATGGATTGATAATGGAATACACTCATCATATCTCCTATCCTCTATCACCTCATCCAGGTCCAATCATCTAACCCAACTACATGTCATCACATCTCAACTCAAATCTCAATCCAATCATCTTCACACCTAACATCTATCTAACAACTAACATGTCTAAAAATCATCAACATCCTAATATTACAATCCATCATCGTCATCCTATAATCTAGTATGAACTACATTAGCCTGAGGTCTTTTCAAACTATGTAGGCAACACTTAGTCTTGTTTAAGGTCAGCTTGACCACTTTCTCCTCTTTCCCCATCATTCATCATCACATCTCTCCTATCCCTCATCAATACGAAGTCTTGCATTAGTCAAATCCTTGAGTTACAATATCAACCATTAATAAATTGGTCTATTGATCAATCACCATCCCCATAATCATCTCTTTAATATTTTTCTTAATCATTTGTACCTATTGATTGGGCTTGAAAAATCATGACATCTATCTTTTCTTCCATCAATCATCCATTATCACTAATTGGTCAATTCATGATTTAAATTTTAAAATTGTTGGTTGAATATTTTGTCGATCAGCGTACTGATAAAAAAAATAGGTCTGATCAGCCAAAGTAGAAAGATTAGTCATCCAAATGTGTAGGTTTACCACATTAGAAGGGGACTGATCTCTCCTCTCATCAAGGGGAGGTTCCCTATAGATAAGCTATATATATACATATATATAAACAGAAAATAATACTCAAGGGTAGGACAAACCATCCATCTCTCTTTCTTCAGAGATGATGTGTGTGAATCAAAGGATAAACTCAAGGGAAATGACAGACAACACTCCTCTTCTTTTATAAGTACTATTTAGAAAACCACAAGAATACTCCTGGTAGTAACATCAAAATGTATCAAAGGATGTAGTAACCAGCAAATTGAGGTGCAGCACAAAGTCTCCACCTGAATTGCTCAAGAGTAAGATACGAAGGACAATGAGGGCACAAAGTCATCCCAAGGTCCTTTACATAAAAATGTAAAGAAAACACACTAAAGGCAATTATGGGGGCACAAAGTCTCTCCACATTTGACTCTTTAGGACACCTTCCTGACTGCTGTCACTAATTTTGCTTGTTGAATTAAAGGAACAGAAGATATATTAAGGAAAAAGACATAAGAACAGTTTCCCCAACAACAAAGATATCACAGCACAAAGTCTAAAAAATCACTTGCTTTCTTATTCCAATAACAAAATATGATCAACAAATTGAGCTCAAAGTCATAGAAGTGCCTTTCAATTTGGGTAGAGTTTCGTTCTGATTGTCAAAAAAGAGATCCATTTACAATAGAAGAGAGTCCCTTATATAGCCTCTTCAAGAAGGACTCGAGAATAGTGTCACATCATGTTGCATTGAAATCTGTTAAGAAGATAGGTTGGAACTTAGGGGTGTTTACCCATTTGATTTTATCAATGCAGAGAAATAATTCACGCTATTGAAAGTTTTCAACTTTTAATGTCCACCTGGCGATCTGATCCTACCTTCATTGTTCCTCCTTTTCTGGTTAATTGAATCGGGTCCTGGATTCAATTTGTTGTTCTGTTCCTTCCTTGATTTCTGTTGGTCTTGGCCTTAAAGCCTGTAAATGCATTTGAGACTGTAGATTCAAAGGATCAACGGTTATTTTATGAGCCTTAAAATTGACGTTCACGTGCCCATCACTATGTTTTCAACAGCTAGTTCACTGTCTTGAATTTGACGTCTTCGGGCACGTCACCCCTTGGTCCTTCAGCTTTTCTATTTGGCACTTTCATGGAAAGAATCTACCCTTTCAAGCCTTAAGAAATGATATGCTTTGGATCGAGAAGAGCTCCCTGCAAGGTATTTTCCCTTCAGGCGGTCTTTGAATGACCTTTGGGCTTCTTGTTTTACATCTTCCCAAAGGGAAGGTGACCCTTCAGCTTCAGGGAAGTGTCCTTCTATTTGGCAGTTGGGAGTCCCCCATAAGGGCACCTGCCCTTCGAGCTCCTTCGACGGCCTTTCGTGGCTTTCTTACGGGCATTTTCCCCAGACAAATTGTCGCAGACAAAAAGTCTGTGGACAATTTCCCGCGGACAAAAAGTCCACAAAAATTTCTCGCAGACAAAAAGTCCACAAAAAATGTTCCTATCACTTTTGCCTTGGTTATTTCTTCAGGCTTTCTGCCCACAGCTTCTCCAAATTCTTTCAAGCTTTTTTTCCAAAGGAATTCCTTCGGATAAAAAGTCTGAAGGAATTGCTTCCTTCCTTAGTCTTTCTTGAATTCCTTAAACAAAATCTAAAATAATTACATTTGCGGCCTTCTTTGAAAATGACCCTTTCGAAGGGTACTTTTGTTGACCAAGTGCCCTCTGCAAGGGCACTTGTCCTTCGGGAGGCTCTTTGAACTTTTGCATTGAACCACTCCTTTGAACCGTCACAGTGAACCACTTGGTTGAACCAAGCCATTGAACCGTTTGATTGAACCAAAGCATTGAACCACTCGGTTGAACCACTTCGTTGAACCAAGGCAATGAATCGCTTGGTTGAACCATGCCGATGAACCAAGCTTTGAACCAAAATGGTTCAAGCTGATGGTTTGAGCTGATGAACCAAGCCGATGAATCAATTGAATGAACCAAGCCTTTGAACCAAGTGAATGAACTGAGCATTGAACCTCTTGATTGAACTTGCCTTTGAAGCATTTGTTTGAACCAACCGTTGAACCAAGTTTTGGTTCAACGTTTCAAACGAAGCCTTGAACTGACTGACAAACCATTTGATTGAACCAAAGGATGAACCAAAGCATTGAAACAAAGTGGATGAATCACCCGAGTGAAACAAAGTGTTAAACCGCTTGGTTGAACCAAGCCATTGAACCGTTCCTTTGATTGAACCCGCCGTTGAATCGAAAGCGTTGAACCTTTTAAACTTTGAACTCGTTGAACCTTTGAACCAAAGTGGTTCAATGGTTCAACGGTTCAAGCCTTCTTTACTTAGATGCTTGCCAATGGAGATTTTTGATTGAACCAAGGCACTGAACCAATCCTGCAGAGTCTGTAGAAATCAACCTGTAAAGCCCATTGAACTTGGCCTGCAGAGTTCGTAGATTTTCTCTTCCTGCTGAGTCCATAGATTTTCTCTTCCTGCTAAGTCTGTAGATTTAAGCCTGCAGAGTCCATAGACTTAAGCCTGCAGAGTCCATAGATTTCTGAGAAGCTTGAAAAAAATGAGGAATTTGAATGCCCAGGACAAATTTTGAAAAGGGAAGAAACAATTTTGGTCTGTAGGACCAAAATAGTTCAAATGTTGTCCCAAAAATGAGTGATATTTTTGGGGACAACAATAACAAAATTATTAAAAGCTTTATCAGTCAATGAATTTGATCCAGCCTCAAATGTGTGTCCTATAGATAATCTTAGTGATCTTTTTTTTTATCTTTAGGAGATTTTATCCAATGTCAAAACTAGGTCTCCTAGGAACCCCTATGAGGACCATGTTGCCCCGTCACCACTCATTGACCTCATCATACCATCTCCACTAAATTCATCCATCATGAATCCTTTTCTTAATTACCTCCCTCCATAAGGACAAACAAGAACATACATCATTGGATCCTTCCTCGAGTAACATAATATGGACCAAAAATGTAAACGTCTAAGATCGTATTCAAAAATTCATACATGATGATACAATCACATTTGATCTAACGAGTCACAATCAAGAAAATTTAAATTATCAACCTAATCCAAAAGTGTCTTCCCCTATTGAAACCCTCTTTGAAGCACTAGGGGACCATCAGAGTCAAAATAATCATCATATATCAAGTCAAAGATTAATCTCCTTTAGTGAAGCCCAAAGTTAGGAACCAGGAGGTAATCAAGATATAGTCAAATCTAAAAATAAAAAAATGTCATAAATAATATCAGGATGGTTGATAATCCTTCAAATAATTAGATCAAAGATAAATTGCAAATTTAAAGTGCCTTGGATCTTTTGAAGTATTTTATCATATGGCACTAATCAAATATAGAATACACAACATGTCCAATAGTGTGTGCGACTGCTAGTCTCACTTCCTAATCACCAATCACACCTCCATATCATGATCCTATCATCCATTCAAGTCCTATAGATCACCATTAAATCCAAACCCTAAATCCATCCATTCTACACTTCACAAACATGGGCAATATTGTATCATGTAGGGGTGATGAAGACACCTAGTTTAGATGTTTGGAGGGGTCTCAATCAAGAATCAACAAAGTCACATGGACATTCATGAATCCAACATCAACAACATGGTCTTAGTATCACATATCTCTAGAACAGACATTAGCTAAAGATCAAGACAATATTTTCATCATTGCATCTTGCATACCTCCAATAAATTGAGATGCTTAAAAAATAAAAAATAAATAAAAATAAAAATAAAAGAATAAAAAGGTAAAAAAATCATTCATCTAATGGTGAAAACTAGTATGCTGGTGCCTTGGGCAAGTACCATGATGTTAACTAGTTTTTGACACCATGGTAAAATAATTTTTTGTCTGTATTGTACCTCAACACTTTGGGGGAAAATCCATCTCATCCACATAATATACCTCATCAATCCCATCCATGTCATCCTTGTCCATCTTATCCCTTTGTCCATTATTTCTACCCACCATATGCCATCATATCATGCATCTTATTACATCCATAATTTCCTCCAGTCTTGACCTTAGTAAAGGATTGGAAGATGTCTTGAGTAATGTTCTAAAAACATCTTGGCATATCTTCCAATGGACACTTAGGTAACTAGATATATGGTTCCTTCATGATGTGGTCATTGACAATCCCTAGCCCATTCTTCTTTGGTCTTCATCCCCTTTTCATCATCACCCTCACTCTTTTGGCATCCCATCCATCATTCCATTTGTCATTATCCTAGTTTCTAGGATTTGTATTCCCTTTACTAGTAACCCCATTTGTATAGTGTACATACATATTCTCAAAAAACCCTAAAAAATGAAATATTTCAAAAACCCTAAAAAATATAAAATTTTAAAAAATCCAAGAACATCTAAGTTATCTTGTCTTATGTCATATGTCCTATGAATCCAAGTCATCCTATCTTATATCTTACTCATCTTATCGTCTTTCCTTATCTTATATACTAGTGGTCTTGTCATTTTGTCATTTTTCTTGTCCTATGTCCTAATCAACCCAAGTCCTTATCCATAACCTTATCCTAATCCAAGTCACTATTCTACTCCAAATCCATACCCTTGTCCAAGTTTATACACTTAATCCAAATTCACAACATGATCATAATGACCAACTTCATCCAACACATCACCTGATCACTCATCCTGTCAACTCTCATCCAGGCAATTAAATAAGACACAATGCATTTGCATGTGTATACTTGTGTGTTTTGATATTTGATTATGTTTGAATTATTTGCATGTCTTTTATCATGTATATATCTACATATGTTTGTTTTCTTGTTTATGTTTATAATCTTTATATTAGTCTTTTAATTTGTTTTTCATCATTATTCTTTTTGTTTATTAGGCAATGAATGAGGATGACATGATGACACCAAAAGTTAAAAAGATGATTTTAGGTGTCCTCAATGATGCAAAGTTAATTATTTTCCCATTTTATAATCATGCACTTTGGCACAATGTCCTCTTGGTAATACTTATATCATGAGACATACTGCCTAGTGTTGTATTTACATCAAATTGCTTAGAATATGATGAGCCCTGTTATAGAAATGATGGCTTAATAATGGAATACACTAATCATTTCTCCTATCCTCTATCACCTCATCCAAATCCAATCATCTAACCCAACTACATGTCATCACATCTCAACTCAACTCTCAATCCAATCATCTTCACACCTAACATCTATCTAACAACTAACATGTCTAAAAATCATCAACATCCTAATATTATAATCCATCATCATCATCCTATAATCTAGTATGAACTACATGAGCTTGAGGTCTTTTCAAACTATGTAGGCAACACTTAGTCTTGTTTAAGGTCAACTTGACCACTTTCTCCTCTTTCCCCATCATTCATCATCACATCTCTCCTATCCCTCATCAATACGAAGTCTTGCATTAGTCAAATCCTTGAGTTACAATATCAACCATTAATAAATTGGTCTATTGATCAATCACCATCCCCATAGTCATCTCTTTAATATTTTTCTTAATCATTTGTACCTATTGATTGGGCTTGAAAAATCATAACATCTATCTTTTCTTCCATCAATCATCCATTATCACTAATTGGTCAATTCATGATTTAAATTTTAAAATTTCCTCCATTGATTGGGGCATGACCAGGACTGTAACTTTATTATCATCTCTTGTTCCCTTGCATGTGTCCTTTCTAGGGGCATCGTCATTATAAATTACATTGTAGCTCATTGATTCGATGAAATGTAGTTTAATTATTTTGCTTCATCCTTTGGTAACTCAATCATATCATTTCTTATCTCATCTCCATCATCTTATAATATGAATTCAACTTTGATCTACACTCATCATTAATCTTATCAAATAATTATCTTATTTTGTCCTAATGTTCCCCCGTGCATGTGTCCTTGCTTGGGATATGTCAACAGCTTGTGGCCTTCTCCATAAATCATCTTGGTCTGCAGCTCTCCCTGGCATGTGTCCATGCCTGGGATATGTATAAAGCTTTCAAAATTTTGTCTTATCATCATCATGTTATGGTTGATTTCCCCTTGGGATGTATCGACAACCATGACATAGTCATTTTTTCTCCCTATACATAGGTCTTTTATATGGGTGTAATTATTTTGTAGTTTATAGCTCATGTTAATCTCATTTTATTCATCATTGATCTCACATCTAACATCCCAAGCCCTTGTCTATTCTTACCTCCCTCCCCTCGTTTCTTCTTTTTAAGTGGCCATCCATCTCATTCTTCTCTACATGTCCCCTCATGGGGGCATCATATCCACTAACATCATTTACTAACATTCATCCATGACTGTCTTCTTCTTTGAAATACCATTGCTCTTTCTACTTCATATAGTCAAAAAGCCCTTTCAAAAAAGGGCAAATGTAATCATCATAATTTACTCACCTATTTTGGCTTACTAATCATGTCATTAATTCTACATAATGATTTGTTAATTAATCTTTTTCATCATTATTTCATCTAAAATTGCCTATTCCCCCTAGTCAATAATATAGTCCCATATCCTAAACCAACCTTATAACATCCCACAAATCAATTAATTCTTCTAATCATGTCTTATTTTTCAACTAACCCCACTTGTCCAATATATGAAAATTTAAAATGCTCATAACTCACCTACCTACTTACGCCTAGGCTTTCCTACAAGCCTACCCCCTATTCATCATCTAACCCACCTTCTAATCATCATAAACCCCTCTTAAGGGATTCTATAATTCTTCAATTCTAGAATCCTCTCTATCTTATTCCTCCCCTATAGAATCCTCTCTATCTTAATTCCTTTTAATTATCCCTCCTTCCTTCTATTTAAACACCTTCACTCCTCTATTTGGAATCCAATGAGCAAATCAATCACAAATCTCATGAATCTCCATAGTCTAATAAGTCCAATGAATCCATTTCATCCAAGTCTTTTGACCCAGTTAATATCATGCTAAAAATTTTAATCTATTTGTAAGTAATCCTTAATTATTTAGTCTTTTTCTTGTTTTAATATTGATTTATATCACTTAGCTTTAGGATTGAAATTGTGGTTTTGAATGTTCAGTTATATGTGCATTTTTTTATCCTGTTGGCTCTAAATTTTAATGGTAGATTGATATTTTGAGTAATTTTAGTTCAATTACATAATCAAATTCAATTGCTCAAAATATTGATCTTGCACTAATTATATTGGTGCATTGTATTCATGATCTATACTTATTGAAGCATCTAAACAACATGTCAAGTATCCAGCAAAGGTGGGAAATTATGCCTATAGCAAATTGGAGGATGTTTGACCTAAGGTCATGTTAGTATTTATTACTAAAAATGAAGCCATACTAGACCACCCACATTTTGAAATATCTAGCAAAGGTGGGAAATAATGCCTATACCAAATTGGAGAAAGTTTTCAATAAGGTCATGTTAGTACTTATTTCTAAAAATGAAGCCATACTAGACCACCCACATTAAATGTGGTTGGTGTTGATGTTGGTGTTGATCATGGCGTTGATGTTACTTAGAATTTACTTGTTGTATAATGCTCTACATTTATTGTTGTATATGTTGAATGTGTTCAATTAACTTAATTTTTTTTTCAAATTCTTTTAATTTAAAGGATTTGTTCTTGTATATGATGGTATAAGATAAGCTATATCAATGGGTGCCAGAGGTTAGAAATACAAGCATACCTGAAAATAGTTGTGCGTAATAGAGTTGTGTAGAACTCTAAAATGTTAGCTATGTTGAATGAAACGAAGGCTTTCATCATATGTGTGTTGCTTCTTTGAACTGTATATTATTATAAGATACACTGTCGTCCCATTTACCACTTTCATCTATCTATTAGTCTAAGGATGGATTGCAGTAGACTTGTTCAAATTTTATGTCTAGCACATAAAAAAGTGTTTTTCATTTTTTTTAAAAATAACTTTGTATCCCTATTAGAGATAATAGTTTTTTTTAATCCAAAGTGGATCTAGACATGTTGAAAATATAATTGAGATGTTTTTAGAGCTAGATTGCTTTCTTAAAAGGTAGAATAATTGGCATCTTTTAGAATCTATCAACTTATACATAAACATAATCATTACCATGTTTGGTAGAAGGGTAGCCTAAGATAAATTCCATGCAAACATATTCCCATGGTCTCATTATAATTGATAGAGGTGTGTATATACCTTGCTTCTTGTTTAACTGGTTTGTGAATTGCACATGCAGTACAAGACTTGAGGTATTTGACATCTAACCTAAGGTGCAGCCAAAATAAGTACTTTTGAAAAACTGTGAGGGTCTCTTTATCTCTAAAGTGTCATGTTACCTTGTTGAAATGAGCTTCCCATATTAGTTTTTGTCTCTCTGCATTGTCTAGTGCACATAAGTGCCCAAGATGATATAGAAGTCCATTCTACAAGTATAGATTTGATATTGAATTTTTGCAAAGCAATTTCTAATAGATTTTTTCAAAACTTATATCAGATGGATAAAATTTTGATTGAATATTTACTTCATGTTCACATGTGTTAAACATTGTAAGGAGAGCTTGAACTAGAGGTTGACTTGAAAAATATGCTATTGGATTAGAACTTCCTTTCTTATGCTTGATGTTCATATGGAACAACTGAAGAGAATATGACCATTATCAATGTCAATCTTGATGTAACCTATTTTGAGTCTACAAGAATTGAACCAACTTGTGATATTTTTGGATTAGGGTCTTCTTACCAATATATAATGCTTTTAATACTTGCATGTTTGGATGATGGCATAAAGTTCATGATCATATGTGAGATACTTGTTGGTCGGTGTAGTGAATGTTTCATTGTGGTAAGCAACGTGATGACCATGTTGAGTGAGTATTACTCTAAGTGCATGGTTAGATGCATCACTCTCTATCCTATTGGTTGGTAAAGATCAAGTAACACAAGTATTAACACAAAAAAAAGTTTGCATTTTAGTTCTTCACATGTTTTATTTTATGTGGCTATTCAAATAACACTTGATTTAGCACCACTATTGGTAACTTGGTTCAAAGTCCAAGTCACATGAGAGAAATTAAATACAAATATATGGTAGAAAGTTTCTAATCCCAAAACATTGTGAAGCTTTGTGAATCTATTTGGTGTAGGCCATTCTTGGATGACTTGAATCTTGGTTGGGTCCACATGAACTCCTTGTTCATCTATCATTTATCCCAGATAATGTATCTCCCGCATGGAAAATTAACATTTCTCTATGTTATCATATAAAATATGTTTTCGTAAACTGTGAAATAATTGTTCAACATGGCACAAATGTTCATCCCATGTTTTGTTGAAGATTAAGATGTCATTAAGGTATACTACAACAAAGGATGTACTGTAAGGCCTGAGGATGTCATTCATCATCCACATGAATTTCACATGTGATTTAGTTAAGATGAAGGGCATAATGAACCACTCAAAGAAACTTTCCTTTGCATTGAACGTTATTTACCAAATGTTTATAGGTTCAATAGGAATTTGATGATACCCAAACTTAAAATCAATTTTGATAAATAATTTGGCATAGCAGAGTTGGTCCAATAGGTCTTCAATCCTTGGAAGATGATAACAATTATTCATTGTGATCTTATTGAGAGCTTTGTAATTGATGCAAAACCTCCATATTCCATCCTTTGGTGTAAGCATAATTGAACTGCCAAAAGGTGACGTCCTAGGCCTAATGTGTCTTTCATCCATGACTTCATATATTTGTTGTTTGATCTCTTCGATCTCCATAGATGATCTATGATATAAAGAAGAATTAGGTAGAGGTAGTCCCTAGATCAAACAAATAGTATTCTTTACCACATAATATGTATGAACTTATTTAAGTGATTGAAATATATCCTTATATTCTCCAAACATGTTGTTTAACTATTTTATTTATGTTGATGTTAGAGGAACTATAGTATGAATGGATGTCACAAGGATGTTCTTATGTTTAGGAGTTACCATTAAGATTACAAAATTCTTCCTAAAACTGACTAGCTTCTTACACTATTTGGTGTTAATAAGTAAAAACTTAGGAAATACTACCAGTATGCGGTACCTCATATCACCAACATTTATGAAAAAAATATAGGATTTGCTTCATATAGACTACATGTGGATGGAAAAAATATGGGTGACTAATTAAAATATCACATGCGTCTAATGGTGTGATGTCACACATAACTACATCTTGAAAAGGCTTGATTTTACCTAAGGGACACAGATAAGTGACACATTTCGTAGATACTACACTAAACTATGTAATGGAGTATAGTTGTGGGTGAGGCATGAGTGAAAGGTTCAATATCTGAATTATTTCAAGAGAAATAAGATTCATTTAACTTTCATTGTAGACATTCACAAATTAATTAAAGAAGTTAGTACAATAGGCAGACACTAAGAATAAATAGAGCCCTACCACCTTAAAATATTATCATGAAGATTTAATCTTCTCATATTGTATTATAAAATAACTTCTTAATTCATGTCAATTAAAATGTTAAGAATTAATTTATTATAAAGATCAATTTATTTTAAATAACAATTTGAATTGATCAATACTTTATAATTTTTTATATCAATATGTTTATAATATTTAAATATTCAAATAAATTTATTAATTAATAAAAATTTATTCGAAAAATCATTAATCAATCATTTGTCAAAACTCTATACTTATCCATAAAAACTCTATACGGACTCATGCAATGTAACAATGATGGTACATAATGAATTTTTTTTCCTATTTAATGTTTGAAAATGTATAAATAACAAGATGTCTACAAATACCCAAATTCCTTTACTTTATCTTTTATAGTTTATGAAAATGTGACAATAAAAAGTCATAGGCCGGGATGCAGTGATAACGCTAGGAGGCCTACCACCCAAATGCCCCGGGTTCGAGCACTACTCTCCATCGACCACCTCCCAACATTAAAAATCGCATCTTTAAAAAAAAAAAGACAATAATAGTAAAATGTTAAAATCAATTGCAATGTTGGATTCAAAATTTATGTTCTTTAAAAGGAGAAAATTCAAAGCAACCTCGTCCTAATCAAGAAAATCGAAAATCTTTTTAGTCAAAAGATTCCTAAATTTGCAGAGAGAATTGGGCAATGACATTCTTGCTACCCATCATGAAGGTGATACGAACTCCTCTTGACCTCACAAAAGTGTCTCACTATTCAATTTGAATTTGACCCCGAAAACAATTATATATTTGGCATTACATTAAAACTTTACGTCCTTTACACCTCCTCTTATTGACCCCACCATTTAAAAAGTGATTCCTTCCCATATTTTCACATGCCACATACATAATTTTGGTGGAGATAGGTTTTAATATTAAATTGTATTCTTATACTATTTATACATATCAAATGTATATACTTTTACTATTATAAATTTATTGTTATATTATTTATATATATCAAAATTTGTGTTGTTTTTCATTTTTTATTTTAATATTATATTAAATATGTTTTTATGAATAATAAATATTTAATATTATTTAATGCGATGACAAATGTTATTAATATATTAGATAAATCGATGTAAAATATATTGATAAATATCATTCTCGAGGTACCTCTTCTACTATGTATTTTACAAAAGTCACAATTTAATATAATATAGATACTTCAAGAATAATATCTATCAACGTATTTTACGTAGATTATCTAAGATATGTATGGTAGTTTAAGAAGTACATAAATATACAAGGTCATTAGTGCATATTGGGACATTCAATGAAAGTGCATGATCCAAAAATTGGAAGCAATAGTCTAGAATTCTATTAAAATAGTAGAGTTTGAATATTTAGAACAAATTTTGATTCAAGATTGAAGTCTTCAATTGTAATGTGCTATTTGTCATGCTAGCATGAAAATATGTATAGAGATCAGGGATTGCATTCATGAATTGTTTGTTGAAGTGCAATAAGTATTTTTTTCCCAATCTTTTCCCAAAACATATGTTTGATAATAATGGAGGGATAACACAAGGCCCTTAATGACAACCTTGTTTTTTTAATCAATTTGTGATGAGTTGTTAGGGTTTCAAGAAAGGAGACCAGTGTCTCAAGGGCTCGCAATGAATTTTGGAAAAATGATAAAGATTTTTGGACCCTGAGAGCAAAGGAACATGGTCGATAAATTTGTTTCGTAAACTTTAAAAATTTCTAGAAACGTAGCAATAAAGTTATGGCAGTCTTAGTTGTAATAACCTAATTTGGGTACATGACTAGTTATTTTTCATGGTATTAATGTGCTTTTGTGCATGACTAGTTATTCAATGCACTACTTATGAATCTCCCACCCAAGCAAAACATGATGAGTTACCTAAAGAGCTACTGAAAAAAATAATCATACGACCTTCAATAATTACAATTGGCTACTCATCCACAGACCAAAGTAATATTATCGTAACCTTTTGCGCCTACTCAAAATATAACCCCTGCCAAAGATCCAGTCATTATACAATCTATCATTCAAAATAAAGGAAAGTGCAACTTTACAAATAGATAATGAAACCATTTGTAATAATAACTCCAATAGCAATGATTTTAACAATGATATCTACTACAATTTTGATGATTATAATGATGATGATAGTAGTGCATTAGCTTTCTTGGACTCATGGGTCCTAAAACATACGTATTTAAGCCATGAGGGCATGACCACATCTATTTATACATAATTTGGATAAATAGATTATTATATTGGTTAACTTTTCTTGTTCACCTCATGTGCCTAAATTCAGCAATTTATCTATGCATAGTTTTCTTTTCTTTGCTTGTTTGTCCCCAGTTTGCTTTCTTTTATATCTTGTGTATGGATTTTTAGAAATCCCTATTTCATTCTCAAGCCTTCTTCCATGTTGTTCCCTCTTGGATGTTTCATTTCCTCCAGATTATTCTAAAATTTTGACATCTATCTCGTTTGAATTTTGACATTACCTTCTTTTTTCTATGCTTTCATGTTTTGGTTGTTTGTTGGCTTCATCTCCTAGTTTTGTTCAAAATTTATATATAATTCTTCTAGCCTCTTCATTTATGTTGATTGCATTGTTTATCTGCTTCAAGCCTTGACTTTGATTGTTTATTACCTTCCCAAAACCCTATGTAAGCTTCCCCACGATGTTAACACAATATATATCAAGTGTGTGCATAGTTCTGAGTGAAGTTGTATGTTGGTAGGAATCTCTTTCTTCCTGCTTAATTTCTCACTTTCACCCTTTGGCTTGTCCTTCTCCGTAATTTATTTTCTTTGATTTCTTCAAGTCTTCTATAAACAACAAAACAAAAACATTTATTTTTTGCCTTTATCTTTGTATGTTAGATAGTTACACAATGTATTTTATCATGATTAACTTCTTATTGTTAGAGGATTATATATGCATTGTTTATCCATGTGCCACTGATGATATTATTGAGTTAAGTGCACGACATACATGTTTCTAAATATGATTATATATCTTCGGTTACCTAAAGGCAGTGTCATGCTCATATTGGAGGCATTTGTGTGCCTATTATAAGGGCATCCCAACAATATTTCATGTTTTATCTTTCTTGGTCTCCATATCATATTGAGCTTTATACTTGATTATATATATCATGGTCTAGCATATATCTTGTGTACTTTGCTTCAACATTTGCTTTATGACCTATAGTGGATGATTTGGTTATATAATTTTGTGTCAGATATTTGTTGTAGGTGCTTTAATTACCGTTGTTTACTTTGTGTGACATTACTTAACTTGTTTTCTAGGTGTGACATTTATTAACTTGTTTTCTAGGTGTGACATTTATTAACTTGTGTGCTTTGTGTGTAATACTAATTGCTCTATTTACACTAAGTGTGGTATAATTGTTATGTGTTTGGTATGCTTACCTTGTTTTCTTTGTATACTTTGTGTTACTATGATTGGTGCCATGATCTATATCATGTACGTTAGTTATTGATTGTGTATAGGCTTGTTTCCTATGTTGCCATGGTTTCCAACATGCATTTATGAGGGCATACTATTGTTTGTGCTTTCATTGATTAGATATTGTCCACATTGATGCATATTATTATTTTGGATTTATTTCTTATATCTCATCCAAATTGAGGCATATTATTTATACCTTCATTGTTTATTCCCCACCCATGTATGGAAACCTGTTCTACCTTTTATTACATAGCTTAGACCCATAGTGGTTGTAATTTCTTGAGTCATACATGTGATTTAATGATGATATTTTTCTTTGATTATACTAAAATATATGATAAATGTATTTTCAATGATCACGTCTCATCTTATGATTTTATATATTTTCTACGTAATACATGTAATCTCTTTCTTTTTTGAGATGAGTGATGTGCAAGTACATCCCACGCCTCAAATAAGAGGTACATACCCTGCTTATTATATTTTCAACTATATGATGATACACAACATATACACTAAAGACATTTACCCTCACATAGTTGGTGGAAATCTCCAAACATTTTTTAATTTTCTTGTGAGGCAATGGGGATGATAGACTATAGTTACTTTCTCTTATTTGTAGGTGTTCACTAAAGACAATTCAAATTATCTAGAGATAGCAACACAGTTTGCATACTTGCTCCTACTTTTTAATTTTTACTCAGTGATTTCAACAATTTCATGATTATTAATTTATATAGACATTGATCTACTTATAAATGTTCCCTTCACAAAATATTCACGCTCTAGACACAAGTACGAGAAGGTTTGTTTCATGACCCTTAGTAGCAGTTAGGTTGCTCAAGCAGATTACGATGAGAAGACATTTCTTTTGTTTTGCAGATCGCAAGAGCTTGAATCTATGATAAAATAACCTCTCTCCTTTTAAAATTTAGTTCATAATCATATATGGTTTAACTTCGAACAATTTGTTGTAACTTTACATTCAAGCCTTTAAGTTACACTTGTTTATTTTACTTTGATATGTACATAGTGCATATATCAAAGTGGGGCATTATGTAAACATCTAATTTTGGTTGAGACTAATATTAGTGTGGTTTTGTGCTTATGGGTCATTCACTCAAAATGAGCTCGTATTCATATATTTTCCTTCGTGTTGGTCATTGTATTGCCTTCCCTTGGTTTATATTGTCATGACAACTTTACTTTTGATTCATTTTAGGTTAATGTTAATACCACCATTCAATATGAAACGCTTGAAAACCTACATATCAATTATTCGTTTGCTTTGGTACAATACAATGCTCCCAAAATGTTGAAAACACTATTTTAGGTTTTCACAATTAACTTGCCAAGATTGACTCAACAATTCTGAGCATTTTGTTTTGTGGGTCCCTTGACTCATGTTCCTAGATTTATTTGTTTCTTACGCCTTTTTTGTTGGCTTTACCATTTTTATTTTATTTTTAGTGTGTGTGTCAATAAGGTCTTAACTTGAATTCAAGAAGTCTATAAATACACACCCATGTTAATGCATTTAAGGGATTCACAATGGAAAGGTAAGTTTCCATAAGCTTATACTTATTTTTTTGTTACTATTTTCATCTATTGAAGTATATGCACCCTTGTACAAAAATTAAAGTATTAGTGAAACTGCATATAGAATATACTAGTCGTTTGCATCTCATAGATAGATATAAGCATTGGGATATTCATATTATATTGGATTGTTTGTTCGACAAATTGCCAAACTATCTAAAAATAAGGGTTCCACTAAGGTAGGGCTTTCATTACTACATCTATTTTTTATACTCTTAGATCTCTTGGAGTTGATTAGGGATTGGAAGGAGAAATAATTTTAGAAAAGTAATAATTCAATTCGACAATCTGAGATTTTTCAATTAACAAGAAGAAACAAAGTTCTTGCAAAATTTTAACAAATCCAAATTCATTTGCCAAGATCAGCAACTCTAACCAAGATCGAACTTAACCTTGCTAGGATCAACCCAACAACCCTCACAATTCAATATTTGTTTTTCTCTACAACTTCTTATTGACACATTTTTTTGAATTTGCTCTAAGCTTTTGTTTTCGTTTTCACTTATTTTCAACGTTCAACAACACATAAGTCAATCAAAATTCAAAGATTTCTATACATATTCTCTTTGTCAAATTCTAAACATCTTAAACCTTTATTCTTAAAAGTTTCAAATATATTTCTGATTTTATATTGTCATATTTAAATAAATTAAATTTATCTTGTACTTATTTTATGATATAATATACTTTAACTAGCCTAGTACCCTATTTCTTAACTTCATCAATTAATATCACAATTTTGGATCTCCAAAACATATTCTCTATTTATTTAAGTTTTTAAGATTTTGTTCACCTCAGTTTTTGACCCTGTTTCTCACTATTACTGACTTTCTCCAAATTCACTAGAATTCAAATATATTTTTGTATAAGTTTATCTTCATGTATTTTCATTTATTTTAAAATATATTGTATTAAAAAGAGTTTTGATCTTAATATTTAATTTAATTAATTTTATTTAAACATAATTATAATATAATGTGGAGAGGTATTATATTTTGATAAGAAAACTACTTGGACACACTCTCTTCAATAAATCTTTAAATTGGTTTTACAACTCCAAAATCATCATTTATTTAATATAAAATTACTTTTACAACTTCAAATTCATTATTCATTTAATTCAACCCTAGAATAAACAACCACATCTTATATTTTAGAAATTTCAATAAATCACAACTACAATTCATTAGATTAAGTTCCACATACTAAATGAGTGAATACAAGAATATTTTAAAAATCTACAGCAGCTGGTTATATATATACAAGGTTTAGTGTAAATTGTTGTTTATTGCAATTAGATTTATTTTGTGCCAATTTTGTTATTCATATTCTGGTGACTTACAAGGTTTAGTGTAAATTGTTGTTTATTGCAATTAGATTTATTTTGTGCCAATTTTGTTATTCATATTCTGGTGACTTTTGCACTTCTGAACAATTTTGATTTTTTTCAAGAGGTTTTGTGCTTTTTTCGATTTTGTTTCTCTTCAATTTGTGATATTTTTTGATTTTGTTTCTCTTCAATTTGGTGTATTTTCAGGTATAAAAAAAAAATTGACTAAGAGAAAAAATTTATATCACCATTTTTTTACATAATGTAATTAATATTCTGGTGACTTTCACTCTTTAAGGCTCTGTATTTTGACCGGGTTTGTTTTTCTTCGTAAAATTATATTCTGCTACATAATGTTGTTATTAAATGTTCTAACGACTTTTGCCCTTTAAAACTCTCCGAAGGTATATGCTTCATCTGATTTTATTTTTCTTCAATCTGTTGCATCCTCTAATATTAAAAAAAAAAAATGAATAAATAAAAAAAACTTGGATCGCCATTTCTCCACACGATGTTAAAAAAGAGAACTTACATCATAATTTCTCCACAAAATATTAAAAAAGGAAAACTTACAACAGCATCTTTCCACATACATTACATGACTCTGATAACAAAGAAAATTTGTACTTTAAATATTAAAATTGAAAATTGAAAAAAACTACAAAATATAAGAGGGAGAACTTGTATCAACATTTTTCCACATACATCACATCACATTTGAATTGAGTAACAACGAAAATTTGCAAGATAAAAATTAATATACAGAGTTAAAAAGATT
Source organism: Torreya grandis (assembly GCA_037957365.1). NCBI lineage: Eukaryota > Viridiplantae > Streptophyta > Pinopsida > Cupressales > Taxaceae > Torreya > Torreya grandis. Next base: position 711,278 of record JARHVA010000027.1, read on the forward strand.
TAAGAAAAAAGGGAAAACTTGTATCAACATGAAAAAAAAAAGGTAAAGGGAAAACTTGCATCAACATTTCTCCAAATAAATCACCTCAGCAAGGAATTTTCCAAGGTGAAAAACTTAAAGATAAATAGTTTAAGGAATTTTGTATGCCCTTCAAAGGAAACATTGTTTGTGAAAAATAAAGTTACCATTTGTCTTCATTCAACCTTCACGCCCCTAGATATGGATCCAACCCAACAGAGAGAACATAAATTTAAAAAGATCTTCTAAGATGGAAAACATAAAGGGGACATTGTTTTCAACCTTCACAGCCCTTAGATATGGATTCGATGATTAAGTTAGACCAAAACTCCTTGTAAAAGTTGTATAAAAAAATCATTATACAGTGTTTTTTTATTTTAATTATTATTTTTTCACTTGAAAGATGTATCTAGAAGACTGTTAGGTAGAAGCCTTACTAATTAACTCATTCTTTTTAAAAAGTACTCTTAAAAAAATATGCGTTTTTTTAATGTTAGCTGTCCCATAATTATGTACAATACACGTTACTCAAAAAAATTGATAATTTTTTATTCAATTTTTATTTAAAAAATAAATAAATAAATTTGATTGAATAAATTAAGAACAAAGAAATAAAGAACAACCATTCAAATCTTTAACCCTTAAATACTTTCCATCCTTCAAAATTTCTTCTAAAATAATAGCTGCTTCTAAATTTAAGGCACAATAACAAATTTTTTTTATTTTTATTGCTGCTAAATAAAATTATAGAAACAACCCCTCTATTATACATCATTTCTCTAACTTCAACTCTCACTTCCCTGAAGATGGATCCAGTAATTGAATGCGAAATGTCAGACAAAAACTTCATGAAACAGGCATATCTAGAAGACTTATCATTATTGCAGTGGAAAAAAATCACTTAAAACTAACATTACATTTATGCACAACCTAGGTTTATCCGTTCCACGACCAAGCAAATACAAAGAGAAAAAACGTTAAAATTATGTTTAAAGATTTTATTAAACTTATGTTTAAAGATTTATTATCATAAAACAATGCCAAGTGTGACACGTGACCGCAAACAGAAACATAAACAATGGTTTGCTTGCACAAATTTTAAGCTCGGAATGTGAGGATGCACAATCTTCTGGTTATAAGTAAAGAGAAAAGCACAATAAGAAATTCAGTTTGAAAAGCAAAACGGCCTCCACAGAAGAAAAGCACAATAAGAAATTCAGTTTGAAAAGCAAAACGGCCTCCACAGATACTACACCCAAAATTTAGACTAAGCCAACAACTCTAATCTCCACAGATTCTATTTTATGTGCTGGATGCCCTTCAGGCTTTCAGTAGAGGACAGCATTGCACACCTTACAAACCTATTTCCAGAACGTGTTATTCTTGAACTTGAGAGGCTAGGCCTCTGCACCAACCACCTTTTATCGGACTAGATTTAATAGTGAACATGAATCTAGGCCTCAACAACAAGAAGATTTAAACACCATACATGGAAATTGTTACGGAAACAACTTGTAAAAATCCATCTCCAACTTCTCATATCTCCAAAGCCACTCTACTGAGGATTTGGTGCCCTGCTGTTTGCTGCTGATACTCTAGATCCCCACTCAAGCAACTCTTTGCTCGTGTCGTCCTTGTGTACGATCACTTCGATGAAGCATATACAATCTTTTTTGGGTCCCTGGGCAGTTTTAATAGCCTCTATAGCCTCCTCCTCTGTCTTAACCTGCACAACAAAATGCATGATTAGATGGAAAAAAATAGAAGCATAATCCTAAATGGTTATTTACAGAACTAAAACTGATTACATTTACAATAGCGGCAATCTATGTCCCAGAAAAAGGTCCAATTTATTTTAAGAAATAACATGAAACAGAAGCAGCAGCAATCTATGTCCCAGAAAAAGGTCCAATTTATTTTAAGAAATGACATGAAAGAGGATTTAATTGGCAGAAAAAAATGACCATGATTGATGTATCAAAACTGATTAAGTAGACCCAGTAATAACCATATAAACATTTTACAATTAAATACTTGCTCATCATTAGAGACTCTGTGTTTGGATTATGGAGTACACAATTGATCCCCAACAAGAGATGCTGCAAGAAAAATGATTCCTAATTTATTAATTTCCCCTCATATCTACACTGAATAATTGTTGAACAACACAAATAATCTCATGTATACTTAGATTTCAAAAATGAATAATTTTACAAAAAATTCGGTCTTTGCCACAAATACTAGGCATGACGATAGGAGCACAAAATAGGCTTTCTTGTTAAGAAAGACTTTTTACAGTCAGCTAGGCAAAGCAAAATACCAGTTGGAAAAAAAGAAAAGAAAAACAAATTGGATATTTAAAATAAAAATGGAAAACAGAAGAACATCAGCTAAAGAATGTAATACTGAGGGACCAATAACATAGAATTAGCTACAGTTGCACCATTAATGAAAATAGAAAATACCTTGGTAGTCCAGCATTTCCCTTCACCATTATGAATGGCATCTACTAAACCAGTATAGTTCCAATTCTTTATGACATTGTACGGTCCATCGTGAATTTCAACCTCTATGGTATATCCTCCATTATTAATCAGAAAAATTATACTTCTCTGCCCATATCGAATCATGGTAGATATATCCTGGGCTGTTACCTGTTCAAATAAGGAGTCAAATGTTTATAAGCTTTGGATGGTGTAGAATCTTCGAACAGAGCAGATAATTCTATTATGATTAAATACCTAAAAAAAAATTATACACAGTTGTATCCATAAATTTATAAGAGTTACAGATCTATCAAAGAAAGACCCTTGCAAGTTTGCAACCACACCTGGAAGCTTCCATCACCAATGCACGCAATGACCCGCTTATCTGGGGTGGCTTGAGCATATCCAAGTGTAGCTCCGACGGACCAACCAATTGATCCATACTGCATCTGGAACTCATATCTGCAAAATCAGCATTAGAGAAAATCATTTTACACATGCACAAAGAAAAAAGAATATTAAAACAAAAAACAAATTTTCAGGGACTAGCCCTTGGGATGAAAGACCTTCATTTTACATCAAACAATATAGTTGAATAATGGAATTAAAATTTGACCGGCTTAAGAAACAATATCCCAGTTTCGTCGGGAATTATTGGCTTCTAGCATAACCCCTATATCTAGAACAGCATGCATGGTAATTAGGTGTATTTAGAGACTAAAAGCAAGTATGAAAACTCTATTCTGCTGTCTGCATAAGAATGCTCTTAACATTACTTCAGCCTTAGCATTCATAATTTACTAGAGGGACAAACATCTATCCTATTTATTCTTGACAAACTAGAAGGGGTATTACAGTACTAATTAGAATCATTTCAACGGATGTAGATTTTTATTTACCCGCATTTCTCCGGCAATTTAAGTTTCTGGCAATTGAACCAAGAGTCACCAGTTTCAGCAATAACAGCCGTCTCGTTTGATAGCATGGCCTGTAACCAACCAATTTTTTCCTATAAATATCATTAAAAAGATTTGCTGCCATGGTACTCATGGCAAGCAATTGGATTATTGACTAACCATAAGTCATTTTGGAGCATTGTGGGATTCTTTATAATCTTTACCTGAATGTGTTTGAATAGCACATTGACCCTTAGAGGCTCATTTGGGGCACCCCTCAAGGGAACACCTTCAGGTACAAAGATACGCCGGTAATTCTCTACAGCTGTTCTGTTGCTCTTCAGCTTCTTTGCGAGGGCTTCTAGGAAATCTTTCATCAGCACACATCCAAAAGTGGGTCCATTTGTGACAGTAACTCTGTTAGGCTGCACAATTATAGCTTTCTCCTTTTTCAAGAGCAATGAATATCCCACTGAACTGTAGTCGTTGAAAATGGGCCCTGCAAACAAATATGCATCTGCAGACTCAACTATTTCAGCACAGAAAGCAGTGCTGACTGCACCCCAGTAAGTCCCAATGAAATGTGGGTGGGTTTCCACAAATTGGCCCTTAGCAGATGGCATTACAGCCACAGCATAACCTGAAGCATCTGCTAATTCTGCAAATGCATCTTTTGCATTAGCAGCCCTAAGCTTTGGGCCCGCAACCAACACTGGCTTAACTGCTGAATTTAGGAAATCTGCAGTCGTTTCAACAGCGGCTTCCAAACTTTTTGGATTGCTTAGCCTATAATTCAAGTGAACAAAAATAAATAGCATCAAAACAAGTTCCAAGTCATATCAAATGCAATGAACGATACAACAGCTTCATGGAATTTAAACCTATAGCTTCATGGAATTTAAACCTAGAATCAGATTACATTAGGGCATTGTTATCAAGTTGAAGTGCACATTCATCATGAAACTGAGAGAAGCACCAATCTGAACAGACCTTGATAGTGATACATACTCAAAATTTATAGCCAAAATGCAATAAAAGATAACAAACGTGTTTTACAAAAATGTTCTGCCTAGTCAAATATACAAAAACAACTATCCCAAAACTGACAGAAGCCAGCAACAATGTCAATTTACATAACAAGTCTAGAAAACAGATCCAAGAATTGGAAAGCGACTGTAATCTAGTCACAAGAAATCAATGATTTGGACAAACAATCAGAAGATCCACCTAACTCATATTTTTAAACAAAGAGATGGAGATGGTAGCCATGAGTGGGAAGCGACTCTTGTGCTTATAGCTACAAGGGTCACGATCTGTTGTGGTAAATAAAGTACAAGGAAAATGGTACCATGGTAGATCCTAATGGAGCATACGCAGAGATGAGACTATTGGGCTTTTACCATTTGTATGGTTGGAATGATTCCTCCTGCAATTACTTGTAACTTGCAACTCTAGGAGGTCACTGGGATTATCTAGCATCTAGCGGCCAGTACATATGTCCTGATCCTGCTATAGAACTTCTCAAAAGCCGAACATAGGCATCCTAATAAACATGGGTTTGCTTGAGTCCCAAGCCAAGCTAAGAAGCAATAAAAACAACACAAAAGGCCTATTAAAGTTTAGTTTTTAATTTTAGGCTGAAATTCAAATGCAAGCAAGAACTTATGGATTAGAGGAAAATGGTCAGAGAGCCAAAGAGTGGCAATATAGGATCAATGCAAACGAATGCATTACGCTAAGCCAATACAAAATTGTGATAAAAGGCCCATCCAAATGAACCAAAACCAATATCCTATGAAATATTCTACAAAAAAAATCCATTCAAAATAATCTATCTAGTGTTGAAATCCATTAAACACCACATCCAATTCTGGGTGTGGATGATAAGGGCAGGTGCAAAGGACACACCCAACCAGGGGAATTTACCATTCCAACCAAAAATACACTACAACAGTAAATTTCAAAATCTAACAAAAGTTTCAAGAGAGAACCCAAAAAAACCCGCACCTGGGTGTGAGGCTGTATGGAACAGGCTCATGGGTGAAAGATGGATGCGGAATTGCAGGAAGATTACAGCTAATGCTAATATACACTGGCTTGCTCTCCATGAGCGCTGTAGATATGGCATGATCAATAAGCTCATGGGCATCATCCAAGTCCTTCACAATCACCTGCACATAAGAAAATAACCCTCTTCAATTCATCAAACCATGGATTTAAAATCCAAAACAGAAAAGGAAAGAACGGAACCGCTGGGCACCTGGGCGCATGTGACCGTCTGGAAGCAGCGAAACTCCTGGCTAAAATCCGGCACGCCAATGGTATGATGCAAAATACGGTTGGTGCCATGGTCGTTGGAGTTTGGCCCCCCAACGATGCATATGACCGGCAGATTCTCGCTGTAAGCCCCCGCGATGGCATTGAGCACGGACAAGCCGCCAACAGTGAAGGTGACAGCGCAGGCTCCCACGCCTCTGGAGCGAGCATAGCCGTCAGCAGCGTAGCCGGCATTGAGCTCATTGCAGCAGCCCACCAATTTGAGGCCAGGCTCAGCGATCAAATGGTCTAGCAACGTCAGATTGAAATCCCCGGGAACAGAGAACACGTCATGCACGCCCACCTGGACCAGCCTCCGCGCCAAGTGTCGCCCCAGAGTCGCAGCCCCCGCCGCACTGCATGGCACCGGGGCTCCCTGCAGCCCGCAGTTCACAGAGTTGCTGCAGGGCGGATATCCCACGTCATTGCTCTCGTGCCACTGTGCGTTTACGTCTCCTATGCTTGTTTCCATCGCAGTGCCTGAAGAAATTCTCTTAAGCCTCTGCTAATTCTCAGGCTTTAATTCTTTAAACCTCTGCTAAATCTGGCGCTATGAAACTCATCTATTTTGGAAGATTCAACAATGCTGTGGTAGGGTTTGGTCGGGATAAATTTATAGCGGGGGGCCAAAGAAGCTTTGCTGTTGTTTACCCTGGTAAAACCAGCGAAGATTTGAAACCGTTGGCTGAAATAAAAACGGGGCGAAAACAGGACTTCGATGAGAATTTGTTGCGCTGCTGTTACCACGTGTCGTGTTAACACGGTCTGTTGGAGATTCTTTTTATTTTTAAATTGTTTATTCCTCCTAAAATATCTACATTGACTATAGTATTGTGAATGCGGTGGAATTAGCTGGCGTATGTCAATATGGAAATGGTGGGACAATGGTTTTTCGCGTGTTCAAATCGGTGGGAATGGACGGACGACATTAATAGTCGCATGAATTTGAGACCTTAGATCTTCTCGAAGGTTTTTTTAATCATGTTTACGGGACTAAATCCTTTTATGAAAATAAGTTATGGGAACAAGGTCTAATAAATTTGGTATTAACATAATCATTTGAATTTGATGTGATATAATAGTTATTTTATTAATATATTTGGAAATAGTATTATGGAGATATGAAAAATTATTATAGTTATTAGTTTGATTAAGTAATTGTGTATATATTCAATTTAAAAAAAAAGAGTATTTGTGTATATATATATATAAATATTAATTTTAAAGTGTTTATTTGGAATTTGTCATATATTATATTAATTAATGATTATATTAATTTTTTTAATATTTTTTTTAGATTTATGATAGATGTTTTTAATTTAATTGTATCATTATTTTTTTGGACTTTAATTTTAATAAAATTTAATTAAAAAAATAATCTTTAAAAATTATTATATATTTAAGATAATATTATAATTTTTTAATTTGTTTTTTTAAATAAAAGAAAAATATATATATGATAATCAAATAGATATTATATAAGTTTTCAGAGGTTTGGAGAGTCATTTGTGATCGATCTTTTAGTTTTAATGATCTTAAGGAAATTGTTACACAGATGGCCATTGACAAGGCTCCTAGAATTGATGGGATCCCTTGTGAGTTTTATCATTCTTTATGGGACACTGTGGGCCCTGACCTTCATAAGGTTTATCTTGAAGCTTTGCATACCAATTCTTTGGGGACTCTCATAAATCAAGGCAATATTAAGTTCATTCCCAAAGTTGGAGACCCAAAAGCGCTGACCAATTGGAGGCCTATTACTTTATTGAATGTATCCTATTAGATAATTGCCAACACTTTGGCCCTTGGGATCAAACATATCCTTCATTTGGGTTTGAGGAGTGAACAAACTGGTTTCATTCAAAATCGTTATACCCAAGGCAATGTGATAGTTGTTTGGGAAGGCATGGAGTGGGCTAGAACTTCCAATCAAAAAGCTCTTTTTGTCAAGATTGACTTTGAGAAAGCCTATGACCACATAGAATGGCCCTTTATCATGACCATGTTGCAAGCTCTTGGCTTTGGACCGAAATTTGTGCACACTGTTAACATGCTCTTTCAAGATGGTGGAGCTTGCATCACCATAAATGGTGCCCAGTCTCACATATTTGAGCTACACAGATCGATCAGACAAGGTTTCCCTCTTGCCCATGCCCTTTATATGCTTGTTGCAGAAGGTTTTAATTACCTTTTAACTAACTATACTTCTAGGGGTTGGTTAAAGGTATCTCTCTTCCTACCTCGGATCGTCAATTGGTTAATGGTCACTTTGTGGATGACTCCTTTCTTGCTCTCCGAGAAAATGAAGAGTCAGTCAGGAATGGCATGCAATGCCATGATATTTGTAATGAAATTACTTCAACAATATAGTAGAATAGCAAAAATAGATCCAAATATGACTGTAATATATCTGAATATATGATAATAGACAAGCCACTTCGAGGGGGCAACCTCTACAAGCTTCAATAAGAGCAGAATTCACAAATATCATGATAAACAATTACCCACTATCTCCTATATATAGTCTATCTAGGCCATGGTTACTCCATAGGCCGACCTACTAACCAAATGAATGCATAGAGAAATGTGATATAGCATCAAAGAGGGATAAGTAAGCCACAAGTCGGCTATTCCTATCCTCATACATGCGATAGGTTAGGGCCGTAGCACGCCCTTTTGCTTCAAACCAACGTTGTCCTCAACATTGAACAACTCTGGATGTTGTTGTAGAAAATCTTCACCTTCCCAAGTTGCATCTTCACTGCTCAGGTTCTTCCACTTGATCAGATATTCCCTAATCTCTCTAGTTCTCAACCTCTTAGTACATGTTTGGAGGATCTTCTCTGGGTCCAAAATGACTCATCCTTCTTCATCTAGTTTTGGGAGTTTTGTCTGGGCTGAAACTGTCTGTCCAATGACCTTCAAACATGAAACATGAAATACTGGGTGTATGCGAGATGAATGAGGTAACTCGAGCTTATAAGCCACACTTCCAATTTTTTGTAGAACCTGATAAGGGCCATAATACTTAGGAGAAAGTTTATTGTCCTTTTTTTGTTGCTTCAAGGACATCTGCTTGTAAGGCTGCAAACGTACAAATACCTAGTCACCCACCTCAAAATTTCACTCACTACGGTGTTGATCTACTTGTTGCTTCATCCTATTTTGTGCCAAGGCCAAATTCTCTCTCAAACTAGCCAAAACTTCTTGTTGATGCTGAATGTGCTCCTCCACATTTCAAACCTTGGTTTGCACCTTTAATGAATAAGTGATGGAAGGTGGATGGTAACCATATACTGCTAGAAATGGAGACATTTTAGAAGAGGTATGGAAAGATGTATTATACCACCATTCTACAAGTGGTAGCCATTTAACCCAATGTTCTTGTTTATATGATACAAAACAACATAGATACCCCTCTAAACATTTGTTAACCACTTCTGTTTGTCCGTCAGATTGGGGGTGGTAAGATGAGCTATGAGCTAGCTGAGTACCCAAATAGGAAAATAGTTCAGTCCAAAAATTATTAGTGAAAATAGGATCACAATCACTTACAATTATTTTTGGGGTTCCATGTAATTTTAGAACTGCTTCCAGAAAAATAGTTGCTACTGTACCTGTTGAAAATGGGTGTGAGAGAGCACAAAAATGGGCATATTTTGTAAGCCTATCCACAATGACCAATATAACATTCTTACCTTCAGAACAAGGCAACCCTATGATGAAATCCATGGAAACCTCCTCCCACCTTTGACTAGGAACTGTCTCACCTTTATTCTATTGGCATATCAAGCATTCTGCCACAAACTTTTTTACATCTCCCTTGAGTCCTTTCCAAAATAATTCTTTCTTAATTATGTGATATGTTTTCAAGAACCCTGAGTGTCCCCCAATTGGAGATGCATGCAACTCCGAAAGAATCTTATACTTAAGCTCTAAATTTTTGCACAAGTATAACCTACCCTTATACCATAGGACATTACCTTTCCATTCAAATTTGTCAGAGCTAAAGTACCTTGCTAGAGATTTTGAATCAGAACCTGTGTATCCTTGTCTTGCTCCCATTCTAATATGGGGTCATCCACCCAATCTGCTTGCAATATGGATATTGCACAAAGTAATGCTTTTGTGGATGTATCTCGTCTGGATAGTGCATTCTGCTAATACATTATCTTTAACCTTCTTATAGATGATTTCAAAATCATAACCCAACATTTTGGTTACCCACTTTTTTTGTTCCTCATATGATAATCTTTGCTCCAAAAAGTATTTGAGACTATCATGATCTTTTTTCACCTTAAAGTGTCTACCCATCAGATAAGGCCTCCATTGTTTAACTGCATGAAGAATATCCATCATTTCTTTCTCATAAATAGGTTTTTGTAGATTCTTACCTTTGAATTGATGACTCTCAAATGCAATGGGTCTTCCTTCCTACATTAGTAACGCTCCTAACCTAGATCCAAAAGCATCACATTCAACAGTGAATGTCTTTGAGAAGTCTGGAGTAGCCAAAACTGGAGTGGTGCACATAGCTACTTTTAGTCTCTCAAATGCTTTGGTGGTGGCATCATTCCAATGGAAGGCATCCTTCTTTAGCAATGTAGTGAGTGGAGCCACTATGCTGCCATAACCTTTCACAAATCTTTGGTAGTAACCTGTTAGTCCTAGGAACCCTCTGAGGTTTTTCAGAGTTTTTGGCATGGGCCATTCCATCATAGCTTTGATCTTCTGGGGATCAAATTTGACACCTTCATGGGAAACAATGTGACCTAGGTACTCAACCTCTTGTACTCCAAAAGCACATTTGGATGGCTTCGCATAAAGATGATGCTTCTTCAAAACTATCAACACCTGTTTCACATGTTGCAGATGTGCTTCCCATGTCTAACTATAAATCAATATGTCATCAAAGAAAACCAACACAAACTTCCTTAAAAAAGGCCTAAAAATAGTGTTCATCAAGCTCTGAAAAGTAGATGGTGCATTTGTAAGACCAAAGGGCATTACCAAAAACTCATAATGGCCCTCATGTGCTCTAAAAGTAGTTTTATGAACATCTTCATCCTTGATTCTAATTTGATGGTACCCCAAGCGAAGGTCTAATTTTGTGAAATAATTAGCACCATGCAACTCATCAAGTAAATCATCAATTACTGGAATAGGAAACTTATCTTTGATGGTGTACTTGTTGAGTTCCCTATAATCTGGGCACATCCTCCATGTGTCATCCTTCTTTCGCACCATGACCACTGGTGATGAATATGCACTTTCGCTATGCTTGATGATCCCTGCCTCCAGCATCTCATGGACCATTTTTTTGATTTCACTCTTTTGTTCATATGGATATATATATGGTCTGATATTTGGTGGTTGACTCCCTCAAATTAGTTGAATGGAATGATCATGTTCTCTTGTTGGTGGTAGTCCTTTTGGCATGGCCCCAAAAATAGATGTGTGGTCATCAAGAATCATCTATAGATCAGGATGTGTAGATGCTTGTGTGGGTTGAACTTCTATGGAACATACTCGTGCAATAATTCCCTCTACCCCCTTTTTTAGTATCTTGGTCATCTGATGTGAACTAACCAATTGTAGAGATTTTTCCTATAATCCACGTAGTTCAGTTTTCCTACCTTCAGAATGAAAGTGTATGAATAGTTCCTGGAAGTTCATCTCAATGGTACCCAAGGTTGTGAGCCATTGGACTTCCAAAACAATGTCTGTGTTACCCATGGGAATAACAAACATAGGAGAATCAAGATTGTACTCACCCATAACAAGCTTAATACTATGGCATTTGCCTAAATAATTAATTATGCCACCATCTGCAATCATGACTTGAAATTTTGGTGCTGGGTAGATGAAATAGTTCAATCGAGTGGCCAACTTATGGTTTATGAAGTTATGTGTGCTCCCTAAATCAATCAACACTGTCACCTTCTATTTCTTGAGGAAACCCACCACCTTAAGAGTTTGTGGAGTGCTAATACCTGCAAGTGCATGACAAGAGATTGTAGGTTGGGAATTTTCAAGTACCTCCTTTATCTCTTCCTCATCATCATTGGAGGCAACATCTTCTTCTTCATCTTCATTGGATCCCTCAATGTAGAATAACTTCTTCTTAGCACATCTATGTCCTTTGCTCCACTTGCTGTCACAACCAAAACATAATCCTTTTGTACGCTTCTTTTCAATTTGTTGTGGGGTCAATTTGGTAGGTGGTAGAAATGTTGGTGTCGATATGCTATGATCTTTGAAGTGAGTGAATGGTTGCTTCTTGTTGGCTAGGAATTTTTCCTTAGCTCTGCGTGCCATGATAATAGAATCATAAATCTTAAGTGGATTAAACATGTGTACCTCATGTTGAATGTGGTCCTTGAGTCCACCTAAAAATAGGTCATTCAAGTTCTCCTCAGAAATTGTCTCCACATGTAAGGATAGGTTCTGAAAATGATGAATATAATCCTTGACTTAGCCAGTCTGTCACAATTTTCCCAGTTGGCTGAAGTAATTCTCTATCACACTATTGCCATAGTGTAATTGTAGCTCCTTTGTAAAAACTAACCAAGTGACATTGAGAGTCATCTTTTTCTTTTGAGCACACAACCATCGATACCAAATGAATTGATCAGGTTCAAAATAAAAGGATGCCATGGTAACCTTTTGTCCACCTGGGATCTGATGTAGATCAAAAAAATTATCCATTTAGTTGATCCAATTGAGTGGATATTTTCCATCAAATTTGTGCATATCCACCTTTGGTAACAGGTTCCTCTGTGGCATTGTAGTTAGATTTGAAGTAGACTGGTTGAGAGAACCACCCTAGTGGGGTTATGCAATAGCCTTAGCTGGATGATTTGACTAATTATTTTTCAAATTTATTATGATATCTACCAAACTATCTTGTATGGATTTCATATTAGATTGTATGCCTTGCACCTCACTCTGAATGCCTCACACTATAGTCAAGCTGGCTCACTTTATGATCTATGTCAGAGTACCCTGGTACAAAGGGTCTAGTAAATCCCCCTTCTAACTCCATTTATTCCTTTTTAGGAGTTTTACCTAGAGTTTCAACACCCTTTCCTTGGCCCTGAGTTTGTGAACCTGCCATAAAAGGGCTTTACTATGTCGACCCTGATTGGCACTTTTGACCCAACTTTGACCAAGCAATTTTGGAATTATGTCAGCCTCAAATCAAAACATACAAAGAACATATCGTATCCAAATTTTTATAAGCTTTCTAAAAATGTAAATAACTCAGAAAAATTCTTTGAATTGCGCACTATAGAGCAATTTTATGAAAACCCCTAAAATGGAGATAACTTTTGTAAAATAGATCCAAATGATCTAAAATTTTAATGGAAGCTTAATTTAATTATTTTTCACCTCCAGTAAAAAAATTTAGATAAATTTGCAACAATTTTTTAGATATAGCCAAATTTAAAAAATTAGGGTTTCACCCACAAGATTGCCCAAATCGCAGCTCTGATACCACTTGTAATGAAATTACTTCAACAATAAATTAGAATAGTAGAAATAGATCCAAATATGACTGTAATATATCTGAATATATGATAATAGACAAGCCACTTCGAGGGGGCAACCTCCACAAGCTTTAATAAGAGCAGAATTTACAAATATCATGATAAACAATTACCCACTATCTCCTATATATAGTCTATCTAGGCCATGGTTACTCCATAGGCCAACCTACTAACCAAATGAATGCATAGATAAATGTGATATAGCATCAAAGAGGGATAAGTAAGCCACAAGTCAACTATTCCTACATGCGATAGGTTAGGGCCATAGCAATATTTTTTGTTTGGCCTCAGGATCTTTCATTCAATGGAAAAAGATCCAATGCTATAGATAGTCTCTATCTCCTACACCCCCTTGGATTGAGGGTTACCAATGGCAATGTATCCTCTCAGGCATCAATTTAAATTCCTTAGCATTCCTTTTGCCTTTCAGGCTTCCCCTGCTGATCTTTGGTCTTATATCATACAGAGGGTTGAAAAAAATTGCCTATTGGATTGCTAAGCCTCTTACTCTGGCTGAAAATTTTTAGATCTGTTCTAAGGTCTTGGTTGCTACTCATGTTTATTACTCTTCCTGTTGGGCCCCTTCTAATGCCTCCTATGCCAAGTTGGAAAAGCTTCTTCATAACTTCCTCTGAGCCAATTCTGAAGGCCATCAAGGGTTTCACAAAGTGTCTTGGGCCATTTGTTATAGCCTAAGGAAGCAGGTGGTCTTGGCCTTATTGACACTAAAATTTAGGGCATTGCTCTCAATGTCAAGTGGATTATAAGAGGCTTGGAAGGAGATGAAGCCTGGAGATCCTTATCAAAAACTGCATTGCTTAAAGATCTCCTCTAGGTAGGAAGGCATGGCAAGGTATTGACTTGCATACTCTCTTCCTCACTCTTGTGCCTATCAAAATCACTGGCTCTTTTGTCATACAAAGCATATGGAAGGCTGAGGAGAAGCTTAAGTCTCACTTGGTCTAGGTTGGAGATGGATTCAGGAATGGTCTCTCTATTAATTCTTAATCTCTCTAGTGGTCCCCTATTCTCAATTTCTACAATGTTTCCTTTGTCATGGTTCCTTGGATAAAAAGTCTTAGGCTTTTTAAAAAGGGTATTAAACACATTGGAGATCTTTTCTATAAGATATCTCGGGATGGGCTACCTTAGAATATTGTGAAAGCTAGGTTTCAGTGTAACAAAAAAGATAAAGAATCTCTTTTTAAAATTCAAAATGTCATACCTAGTGAGTATCTACACAAAATTGGAGTGTCCTCTCTCACCCTCTGGTGGAAGGATTGGAATTGGCCTACAACCACTCCTTTTTGTCATTATGCCCCTAAGTTGGGATATAATCTTCTTGCTCCCCAACATATAGATACTGAGGTGCTCAAAAGACGTTGGAGTCTTAACTTTCTTTATTATGTTTGGCTGAGGAGATTTAATAATATATGGTTGGCTCTCTTGGAACCTAAAAAAGCTCACTTTCTCTGGTGCATTGTGTATCATGGGCTCCCTATTAGAGACTGACTCAAGCATATGGGGGTTCCTAATCCCACTTGTCGTGCTTGTCACCACCCATAAACCATTAAGCACCTTTTTTGGTTTTGTCCCGATGCACAGTCTACTTGGAGATGGATTCACTCTCTTTTTAAACCCTTTAGATCTGAAATGTTCACCTAGAAAATGGCTCTCTTGGGGGGCTCAGCCTTGCTTCCTGCAAGATACAACAGATTTTGGTAGATTTTTCACATTGATATTTTATTTCAGATTTGGAAGTCTAGAAATAAAGCTTGTTTTAATCATGAAGCTATGGAAATTGGTTTTTCAAATTCTAACAAAATTAATGTGATCATCACTGTTACCCTTCAGATCTAGAGCCAGATGGAGAAACTGCTGCTAGAACTTCACCATCTATAGGAGTTGTTAGATCACTGGGGTAATACCCCTTGTGTTGTCAGTCGAGAACTACCTGGACACACTCCTCCTCAAGGATATGGTGGTGGAGCTAGGCATTCTCAGTCTCGAAGTTGTCAGTCTCAAAGTTGGAGGATTTCCTCTCCTCACTCTCATTGGCCATCTCCTAGGCGTGGTACTACTTATTTTTTGAGTGGATCATCTCATCATGACAATGGCAGTGGAGGAGGTTGGGTGGCTCCCCAGTAGGACAAGTTTTCACATCTAGCGCTTACCATTTCTCCACCTTGGCAAAATTTTGAGCAGCCACAACACACTCCTTAAGAGTAACATAGTGATGGGTGGGAGCCTTTTACCTTGGATGAGGACCTCCCAGTTGATGGGGGGTGGGGAGGGAAGCCTTAGGACCCTCTGCCACCTCCTAACATGTTCATTAATGCTGCTTAAGGACTTGTTTGTTTGTTTTTGCTTTATCCTTTTTTGGTTGTAAGTTCACACGTGTTAGACTTTTTGGCTGATATGATCTTTTAGTTGCTTATGTTGCTTTCTCGGGGCTTCTATAGCCCAGTGTGTTTTTAGGGTGTGACTTTTCCACCCATTTTTTTGTATGACTAGCTGTATTTTATTTTGTAAAGTTTTTATATAATAAAGTGTGCTTTTCAGTAAAAAAATATATTGAAAGGGTTGTAGTTCGACTAGTGAGGATGACATTTGTTTATATCCATCCATCAGGGTAAAAAATCCTTTTAAGTACTCGACATAGAGACTCAAATAGTTAAAGCTATATGTTTATTTTTGAAATATGGACTGAGATACCGAAATTCTATATAAATCAGTGATTCTATGTGTTATCTATTGAAACATGCACACGAAAAAATAGACATCAAATTTAATCAATTTTAAAAAGAAAAAGACTAATCAATTTTTTTATTTCAAAACTTGTTAAGTTCGTCTCTTATTAATCTCCCCCTCCACACATAAAATTCAAGGTATTAACAACATTTTCAACATTGGCTTTGGCCAATGGTTAATTTCATTGTGTACTTTCTTTTCATTTGTTGTATTTTTTGTTATACATTTTTTATTGATAGATTACATTTTATCGGTATTAGTGTGGTCGATTGTTATTCTTGTATCATGTGATTTTTAAGTAGGGTTTTCTTGTTGTGTATTTGTCACGAGTAAAGGGCATCTATACCGTCAAAATCACTCAAGTTCGATCTTAAATTTAACCATTTGATTCTTCATTTCAAATTTTAAAAAAATTTATACACTGATAAATAAATATAAATAATTATCATCCTTACTAATCGAATTACAATTTTTTCAATATTAATTTTATATTAAAATAAAAGATCTTTCAAAATATTCACTTTTATATAAATAATAATAAAAACAACATTCTCAACATCAACACCTTCACACTTCATCTTTACGAATGAGTTTTGATTAAGCAGGGATTGAGAAGATATGTGGGAGGCCTTTATGTGTATGTTGTTTTTATTTTTAAGTATGCATCAACATATTAAGTGTCTCATTCACAAAATTGAAAAGAGAGTTTCTAGAAGAAAGGAAGCACGAGAACAACTCAACAAATTTATCGAGCTCAAAGACGAGTTCATAGTTTTATGGTTTTTAGTTTATATTGATGAGTCATGGGAACCAATAGTTGCTTTTAATTTCCTTTTATGGATTATAAATCTTTTGTAGTTGTCACCTCATTAGTAGATTTAAGGAAATCGTATGAGAGTCATTTTTTTCCCTATGTTTCATAAATTTGATTTATTTAGGGAAAGTTAATAAAATAATTTTGTTAGATCACATTTTAAATTACAAATAGAAAAAACTTACAAAAACATATTAAGGTAAAAGAAAATTACTTTAAAATTAAATTTGATATTTTATTTGTTGGTCGTATTCGATGGATATGAGAGTGGGAAGATTGGTACAAGTAAAGTAGGTGGAGCGAACCTCACAAGATGAGGAGAAGTGATCGAGGGTAATGAAATGGGATTACAACCACACAAAGTTTATGGAGTGGCAAATTAATGAAGGGTCAAAGTTGTGTTTATCAAAAATTATGGAGGAGGAGGGATTGTTGGAAGTTAAAAATAAGATGGAGTTGTGGTGGTGGATTTATACTAGCTTGTAGATAAATATGGTCATGAGTAAGAGAAACTTGCAGGAGTTGGATGACTCGTCTTGGTATAGAGACTAGGTGGATAGGGAGGCCATGGCACTAGCAACAGTTGGAAACTTTGAATCACGAGTAGGGGATGTGCCAACCAAACTTTTATTTTACCCTATGGAGAAGGTTGATATGGTTAGGATATAGGGTCAAGAGATCAATGCTAGGGTTAACGAATGTTGTGTAAAGTCTTGTTTTGGTATGAGCATAGTAGGTTCTCAAGGATTGATGAACATCTCTAACCTTCATCCACAATTTGTAATTATTGTTGGATTGCATGATTTAAACTTAGAAATCAGGATTCCAAGTGTTGGCCACAGTGATGGGGTCCCAACTTCAGTCATGTGCAAGTTAGAGGTGGGGAAAGTAAAGGTTGGTGGGGACATCAATTGTGGTGTGGCCTTTGGTGATCCATCAAAGGATTTGGCCCTTTCAATCAATAAAGGAGTTGTTGTAGGGCCTTCACACTCCCAATTTAATCTATATTTTTTGTGTGGTGCTAATGGAACCCTATCGAGTGGAGATGTTCTTACTGGGAAAGTTTTGCCAACTAAGGAGAGGTCAAGATGATTTGGAAAAGGAGTGGTTATGTTCGATTTTCAATGCAAATCTAAGAAAGAGAATTGGTAGGGTGATATCAATTTGGAGGAGTCCAAGTTTGTCTATTTGTTCTCCTCTGTGTTCTTTTCCTCAATCCCCTTTTTGACATTTTTCTTGCCTAATTTTATCCTTGGTTTGGCTGAGTTTTCATTGGATTTTTCAAGATGTGATAATTTAAATTATTTTTCCATTATTTTCCTGAGTGTTGAGGTGCGACTACATTTTTTTCTAAGCATGTGAAAGAACAACTTTGGGAAGCCTCTTAAAATATATCGATTGGTTTGCAAAACTGAGTGAAAGATTTATACTTGTCCATACTAAGTTTTATAACATTATATGGAAGATGGGGACATAACATCCCCTAGTTAAGGCAACCAAGGAATGCCTTGACTACTAATCGAGTATGATATGCATGTAGGGTTTCATGGATTTCTTTGGATTATGTTATTTGTGGATGTTTGTGTTAGCCAAATTTTGTCTACCATAGATTAGGTTCATAAAAAACTTGCTAGTTAGCTCATTTTAACTTTGTTGATAACCATCTAAGGCCTTCAAATAGTCATTTAGGATGGTCTCCCTCTTATCTTTAGTAAAGTTTAAGGTTCTTTTGGAAAAGTTAAGGTAAATATGTTTGTTGAGTGTTTAAACCTTCTAGTGTCTTTCCTTGCATAAGTCATTATTGTCAATATGAAAGGGGATTTATTGTGAGGTTTTAACATGTTTAGAGGATCCTTTGATGTCTTATAAGTATCATGATATATCCAAGGCTAATGAGTCATTCTAAACCTTCTCTATGAATCACTAACACGTGTAAACTTGTCAAAGACCATTTTAAAACCCAAAAAGGTGGACATCACATAGAAAGGTACTTGAAAATGACTTGTGAGAAGGTTTATAATGTGAATTTGGTAGGCAAATTTCATGATATGTTAGTTTCAAATGAGAAGAAGTAGTTACAAGAGGTTTTCAATGCCAAAAGGAGGGTAGTCATTCACTTGTACGGATTTAGAGGGCTCATATTCCAGTGTAAATGTTTTAAAATGCATCTCTTCATCTACCTCAAGTCAAATCCAGGTTCAAAAAGCTTTCACATGTCCAAATCATGCAAAAAACACTTTCATCCTCCCATTGAGCTCTTAACAAGCTCATAATGGCCAGTTTCATATGCTTGGTACAAATAGGAGAGAGAAAGTTGTAAGGAATGCTCTTGGGGGTTAGGGGTCCTCATAACCTTAAAATCCATGTCCATAGTTCTCATATTAATGGATCCTCATTTATGGATAGTTGTTAATAGTTCAGGTAGTCAAAAATGCCCCCTCTTTCCACACAAGCTCATTTTTCTCATTGAAATGGTAGTTTGAAGTTCCTTGAATGCATGAGACCAATGGGAGAAGAGACAATAAGTCTATAAAATCCCTCTTTATTACTTTACAAACCTCATTTGGCATGTGTGATCTCAAAAGAGGAAGAAATCTTCATTTTTAAATAGGTTGCAGGTTGAAGACAATGATTTTATTGATGTTTTGGGGTTTTTAAGCGGTTGGGAGCATGTTGATAGAGTTATCAAAAATATTCCACAATCCCTTAATGCTATTCAAGGTAATAAAATAGTCCTTAAATGTATACATGGACCTAAAACTTCATAACATGTTGGTGACTAATAGTTTTTCACAGGTGTTCATCATTAATCAATGTGTAGGCAAAATCATAGCAACATGAGAGTCTTGTATTGCATGAAATGAGTGATAAGTGGATGTTGATGTGTGGTTGATTCCTTAAAACTTATTTAGACCTCCTTACAACATTTTTATAGCCAAAAATTCAATGAGAAGTCATGTTCTCATGAATACCAGGGGACTGTGTGTAGCTTGCACTAGTAGGAGGTCAACATAGCTTTGAGTTTAAACCTCAGAGAAATAAATGGGAAAATTGGTTTCATAAAAAATACAATGATACATTAGGCCTCCAATAACTCCAACAATATTTGTGACCTTAACACCAACTTCTTCAAGTAAACACACAATGATCTCGGGTTAGAAGACTATGTATAAATCTACCTACATAAGAATGAACCAAAGAGACAAATTTTACTTTGCCTAAGAGATATGAAGGTATCAAACTTCATAAGGATTGTTGTGAAGTAATGGATAGTTTTTTTTAGGTCCAATATGATCAAAGCATGTATCATGAAGGGCTTAAAATGATGAAAATGCAGACCTACAAGTCTGCAGACTTGTAAGTCTTCATTTCCTAGAAAATGCATGGAGCCTTATGTATACACATAATATTTTCAAACTTATATCAATTACTAATGCTATTTATCTTGCAAGAACCCATCAAGTATCAATCTCTTTGATTTCACACGTTAAGGGGTGCACTAAGAAATGGGTGGATAGATCATTGGTGTTTTGCAAGATTATTGTCCCTTTTGCCACTTGTTTTCTACACACTTGTCTCCTTAAAACCATTCCCCTAAGATTTGCCTCTTATTTTACACCCTCCTCTAGTAATTTACCACAGTCATTAGCCCTTTCCCTAACCTAAACCTTTTGATAGTTTACATGACTATGTCGGCCACATCAACCTTGTATTCTTATTGACAAAACTTATTAGGGTCTAGGTCGGCCCCTGGCTGAACTAGTCCATGACCTAGTTAGTATTCATCAATTACCATACTAGGTCGACTGAGTTGACCTTGTCAGCTGAAAATTTTGAAAGGGTTTAGGGTTAGATCCTCCTATATAAAAACATTCATTTTCATCATTTATGAAGAAGAGAAGAAGATATATTGTGCATTTGCTTATCCACCATTCTACTTGAGGAGCAAGCTTAGGGTTTCATAGTTTTTTTGGAGATACATATCTTATCTTTTGGAGAAGTATTTTGGATGCATTGATAGGTTGTGTATCCTAGAGATGATTTATCCTTGTCATCCTTACATACCATAATAACCTCTTGTGAAACACCTTGGCTAAGGGAGAGATTGAGGCTCAACGGGTTCATCTTCAAAGGTAAGTATTTCTAACTTTGTTCCTCTTTTGTAAGAGTAGATAGATATGAATTTGCACTTCTCTTCCATGCATTAGGATTTCGTATACATTGAAATGACTATGTGTCTTTTATGCATGTCTAATTTTAGTTTTTATTACCCCCGTTGTGTGCGACAAGCTTTGGTGAGCACTAAATTAGACTTTTGCTTTACTTGTTATTAGTTAGTGAATATGAAAACATCAGACCTAGTTAGGGTTATTGCATAGTTTTGCTTGACTGAAGGATTTGGAACCCTCCCTAGTGATATTATTGTGGTAAGAGTTCCAAACACTTTAACAAAAAAATTGTAATCATAATCATCTTCCAACCCACCAAGGTTACACTCTTTCTCTCTCTTTCAATTTAGTACTTCATTATAGTTATATTTTATGCAAGTTTACAATCTTCAAAACTAAAATCCTACAACAAACTAAGTCGACCTGGTCTACTTAGTTCTATATCCTATATTCTATCTAAAAGACTAAGTTGACCTAGTTGACTTAGTTCTTAAGGACTCTTACTTCTACATAATAGTAATGACCCAATCGACTCTATTTTGTAATGTTTGCATACAGTGTCATCTGAACTGATTTTGTACCATTCTTAATTTGGGAATTAACAACTATATGCTATTAATTAATTCACACTTTCATTTTTAGTTATTTACATGCTTAAAGTAGCTCACATAGTCTAATTAGGTGGTTTTTCAAATTGCCAATTAGTTGCACTATTTTTTTTGTTTTTACACACAATACCAAATCACACAAATTTCAAAATGCATTTAACATTTGTCTTCCCAAGGCCTACCTACTTGGATTTCATCACCTAGGGGGAAGCTGACATGGTTTTCTAGCCAAGTATAAACACGTGGTTATTGATATATATTGGCAAAGCACCTAACAACCTTATCATTATGGGATTATTAAGTGAGGGGGTAGGCCCAAATACGAATCCAATACCATTGCCAACACAAATCCCTTTTAGCCTAAACATCCTAAAACCATCCATATATTACTTTCTAGTTCCCTATTTTCAGCAAACTTCCCTATCACACTTAAAATAACACTTTATAATAATCTAACAACACTCAAAATGACCATTTAGTTAGCATTTATTTTTTATTTGACTGCTTGCTCTCTGATCATTGTGTGTTGTATTGCAAAAAATTACATTATCCAACATTGGTACAAGGTTTTGTGTTGTGTGCCAATTGGATCATTCTCATTGATCCAATTATTTGTGTGTTTACTTCCATTTCTTACTTCAAATTACATTGTAAAATCTTTCCCTATTTTTAGCACACTACCATTTTACAAACTATCTACAATATAAGAAGATACTATCCTATAAAGATGGATCAAACAAGATATCCTTTTGTGAAGCACCAACTCCACAAGGAGCACCAACACACCACCAATCTGAACTGTCAATCTATGATGAATAATTCAGCTCTAATGTCTTCTACACTTGATCATGAACTTCTCTTGCTACAATACCCTCAAATCTATCTCTCACATAGGCATATAACTCTTCTTCTTCTTCACTTACTCAAACACTTCTCATACCTAGAAATATCATCAAATCATCATGAAGACAAACCCTTCCAGACTTACACACATACTTTTAGATCTTTAACAAGACATTCTGATTTCTTCCATGGTCTCACACCTCTCTACATTTCCTCCTTCTATTTGCTTCACCCCTTTCTTACACTCACTCTTCAAGTACCTTTCAAGTCTCCAAATACCTTGTATATATACATGAATCATTCATGTACTCATATAGGTCAGCCAAGACCCATAACATACCTTGATTTAACTTTAATAAACCTTTCACACATTTAGGAAAAATTAATTCATCAAACAAGTCATCCACAAGATTCATATGAACACTCCACTAGGTCCCAAATAGGTCTCAAGAAGAACTTTTCAATTTTGCCACTCTACCATGCACAAACAAACCATATGACCACTTACAAATGTATATCTCTCATAAAAAATACCCCTTGAACACTCTCAAATTATCACATGCATTATTTATCAACTCTGTAATGCCAAAACCTATCACATTTGCCAATATGCATCAAAACCCCATGAGTGAAGGTACCTCCAAAAAGCAATCAATGTTTGACCAGTAAAATAATTATTCAAACCTCTAAAATAACTACAAATCACTCACATGATGTCTAAAACACTTTCCAATAGTTGTAACATCATGAAACATCCATTTGATATCAATAACAACTAAAAAACCTTCATTAGACACTTCTGCAAAAGGAAGTCAACACATAATCAATTTTGGTCAACCATACCTAAATATGTACCAACATTCAAAACCTAAAATTTAATTTTCTTGATCCCAATCATAGTCCTCTACCACTTTAGTTTTTACCTCATCCTAAAATTCCATCTCCATCAAAAGTTATAGCAAGAAAACTGAACTCTGGTCATCCTTAACAAATTCAAATTTTGAATTCCAACGGTTATGAGAAAAACATCAAAATTTGACAAAGTGTTGGAATGTGCAAATATGCTTGGGAGGTCAACTTTGAACCGATACAACTTCTTCACCGTAGAACCTAAAGATATGATGTTTGGAACATAACAACTATTCATAAAAATCTATAAACCCATATGACCAGATTTGTCTGAATCCTCTGTACATGCAAATCATGATGTCATCAATCTACCTACTTAACCATCTAAGACACCTAGGCATCAATGAACAAAGCAACTCAAGAAGTCACTAAATGAGTTCCTTTCACCTTCAAAGGTACTCTAAGCACCCAAGACACCTCATATGTCCTCTGAGGCATCACCACACTATCCACAACCTTCATCAACCTGTCAAACCAAATCAACCACTCTTTCATTCAAGTATGAATGCCAAATCTCACTAGGTCTCTTTGCCCTTGATAGCATACCAAGATGAACACACTAAATTCCAAGCTCTACTACAAGCTCTTCAATATTACTAGGCCTTTCATGAGACTCATCATTCATGCATACACCATCAGAAACATACTAAAATCCCTCTTTGACCCTTTACAAGGCCTCGCAAGCCCATCTAGGCCAATTAGGCCAATGGCCAAACTACCTTGCAAACCACTAGCCACCTCTTGCAAACCATCTATCTAACCTCTCAACATCTTATACATGTCCAACATGAATATTCCAAGCATATTAGGCTCTTCATCATGATATACAAGCTAAATTACTCAAAAATCCTATAGGCAACCACACATGGTCAAACCCACAAGGCATAAACTAACCTGCACACTTCATGAATGCCACATGAAGTCAAAATTTAATCTTAGAACACATCATGAACAAGTCAAACATCATCATACCAGGCTCCATTCAGCCATACATCATCCACCTAGGACACCCATGCACACCTCTGCAAGCATCACATTGCTCCAAGTACATTAGGCTACCATGCTCTATCTCATTCTGACCTGTTAGACCACTTTATCATCACCAATGCCACCTGACATCAATGAAAACACATCTACCATCAATAATCCTAATAATACCTTAGACCATTTTATCAATTATAAGAAACTTGAGATTGAAATTGCACAAGATTTCATCAAATGATGGAAGACCTTGTATAACAAATGTGAACATAATATGGTAGATGATAACCTCTTTCATCTATTTAACAACACTCTTTTTCCCAAATCTCAATATCAAGTTTAGACTCTCTCTCCATGCACTTTAGAAGAGGCCATTGACCAAGCTAAGCATCAATATTTCCTCATGTGTCAATTCAATCCATCCCAACCTTTTATGGGTACTCGCATGTTAATCAAGAATTAGAATGATCATGCTAAAAATGATGATGTCACCAACTCTTATGATACCATTCATACTATTCAAGCTGTTCTTCCCAACCAAACTCTGAAACAAGCTTCCCCTCCCAACCACATCACTAATCCTCATTTATCTTCAACCAATAATTTCAATGTTCATAAACCTTTATCCTTAGCATAATTACAAAAATGTCTACCAAGGCCTATTTTGTGATAACTTGATCCCACTCATCCCTTGAAATCTTGGTGTGATCTCAATAATTTTTTTTGGTTTCATTTTGGTTGGGGTCATTCTCATGAGACTTGTAGGCAACTTTGTAATTTAGATATGGATTTCCTTCTTTTCCCCAATTTTGATCATGATTCTATCATTAGTAAACATCAAAAAGCCTATGACATTGCCTTCAAAGCCCATGAAACATAACCTAAATATCAAGATTTGAAACATGCTAATGCTCATTTGGCCACTTATAAATATCCTCTTCCAAATCACCAAGATAACAAAAATAAGCCTACCCCTTCTACCAATAATGTTGATAGTCTTTTTGACCCCACTCCTGAAGAGAATATGGTCAATATGACAAATATGCAAAGGGTGGTTGCCTAAATTTATCATCATCCCATCCACACTCCTCAATTACCTCACATATTTCATGTTATCCAAGACTCTTCTCCAACTCACCTAACAAAGTTGAGGCAAGAAGACCTTATATTTTTTGATGAACCAATTCCAATACCTTCCTTAGATAACACTTCTCATACCATTTATACCATTCCTTCAACCTCTTTATCTATCATTAATGATACTCAAACTTATATCAATACTTCTTCTAATCTATCTCAAACCAAACATGCATCGACTACCCCATCTTCTCAAGACAAGCAACAAATTTGTTCTCCAATTAAACCTTCTACCTCTTATCAACATAAATTCACATGCACTTCGACTCCTCCTTCCAAGGACCTCCTTCAACACTATGCACCTCTTTCCAATAGTCCCCTTGTGGGTTATGATGAATGAGATCCTATCATAGAACTTACTAATCTCCCATCTCAAATCCCATTTCTTGAACTTATGTGGACCTCTCCACATCACCATAATTATCTTATGCAGCGTTTATTTGAAATGAACATCCCTCATCCTCCCTAGAAAGATGCAAAGACACCTTATCTAAATTAGAAGATAGCATTTTAAAATAGTGCAAAGAGATGTCCATACATGTTGATGAAATAATGGACACTTATCTTTCCATCAAATTCCCCATTTCTTCCATGATCCCTGATGAGATTATGCTTCATGCAGATGATCCTCCTCTTTTTATCAGTATCTAAATTGATGACATCCAAGTCAAGCATGCCTTGATTAATGAGGGTTCTGGTACTTGTGTTACCTCTCATGATTTTATCAAAACCCTTGGATATTCCAAATATAATCTTAAGTCCACACACAATACATGTCAAGGCTATGACTGAAGGTAAATGCCTCCCTTAAGCTATGTGTGTCTCCCTATCATGGTACCACCTATCATCATTCACATGAAGGTGATGATCTTCAACTTTCTTCTATCATATAACATTTTACTTGGTAGGCCATGAACTCATTGCATGAGAGCAGTTGCCTCTTCTACTTGCTAATGTGTCAAATTTCCTCATAATGGAGCCATCTATAGGATTTAAGGTGACACTAATCCTTGTAATTTCAAACAATTCTAAGACCTTGGTATATTCAAGATTCCTACCCTTGAAACCTTACCAAGCATTCCATTTCATGAATCTTAATGGTTTTGTTGACAATTTTGACCCCATATGTCAAATTACCACCCTTGCTGAAAAATCCTTAAAAATCCATGGTTAACAGGGCTTGAGGTTGTCTAGGTGATTTAGGGGGTTTTCTTTCACTTGTCTTATTCTTTATAGGAAAGAATAGATGTTAACTAGAGCAGTTGAAAGGAGCAAATTCTAAAGGGAGCTTTGGGCTTTACAAGAATAAGGGTTCTTCTCAAAAAGGCCATTTCAACTTTCGAAGAAGTTCATTTTACAAAATCCTGAGGTCCTTTTCAAAAGTTCCAAAGGTAATCTACAAATTTTTTGAGGCCATTTCACAAAGTTCTGAGGACCTTTTCAACAATCTCAAAGGTCATTTACAAGATTTCCAAAAGGTCGATCCTTGAGGAAATGGTCCGCTTCAAGTTTGCTGAAAGGTCACTTCTCAAGAAAAGGGGCACTTTACAAATTTTTGAAGGGCTATTTCAAAATTCCCAAAGCAATTAGTGGTCCACTTGTTTTTTTTTGAAGGGTAGTTTGACAAAGGGAAAAGGTGCAGTTCAGAAAACCCAAAGGGTGGGTTCCTTTTGGGGAGGTTCATTTCACAAACTCTGAGGGACACTTTCAATTTCTTCGAAGGGTTTGTGCCCTTCAGAAAAGGACTTAACAGAAAGGAAATGGTCCACTTGGAAAATCTTGAAGGGTATGTGCCCTTTGGGAAAGTTCATTTTCAAGAATCTCAAAGGGTAGAGTCCCTTCAAGAAGATCCATTACAAAAAACCTGAAGGCCATCTGCCCTTTAAGAAAGTCCAAAACAAAAAAGTTGAAGGGTTATTAGCCCTTCGGAAGAGTCCATTCCAAAAAAGATGAAAGTAATTTTCAAAAGTTTGAAGGAATTCCTTCAGAAAAATTGTCCAGAAGAATTCCTTAGAAAGGTTTATCATGACAAAAGTCTGAAAGGCACATTTTAGAAGGGAAAGAGGACCTTTTTCAAAAGCCTGAAGGGTGACAGACAAAAACCTAAAGGGCACTTTCCCTTCGGGAAAGTCCATTTTCAAAGATGAGGACCATTGTAAAAATCTTGAAGGGTATGTGCCCTTCAAGAAAGTTCAAAACAAAGAATATTGAAGGGTATCTGCCCTTCAGGAAAGGTCAAAACAAAAATTTTAAAGGGTTATGGCCCTTCAAAAAATAACGTTTCAAGAAAATCTTGAGAGATAATTCCCATAGATAATTTGTTCGTAGGAAAATGACAAAGGAAAAGGCTACAAAAATGAATAAAGGGAAAGAAAGGGAACAAATGCCTAGAATGAATTAGCTCAAAGGGAAAGAACATAAACAAAACAAGCCATAGAATAAACTGAAGGAAAGTGCATAAAGAAAGAAATCTCAGACATTTTGTTTGAGAGACAAGAGTCCGAGAGAAATAGACAAGCAAATAGCCAAAGATGAAAACAATAAACAGATGGCCCAAAGAAATACATGCACAAGAACAAGAGATGGAGTCAACATGGAATTTCATGCAAGTGGAGGGTCATTTAGAGTTGGTTAGGATAATTTTTAGTTGACTATTTATTGTATTCATGGTTATCTCGTAGTCATTCTCATGCATCCAAAGGTCCAACTCAGATTCAAGTGGAGTTCTTAGTCTGAGATGTGGCATGGATTTCCATGTAAGAGTTTAACTTGTCAAACTTGGGTCCACCTCATCCCTTTTATGCCAACATGGAGTTTTAGGCATGTTTTAGTTTTGGAGTTGACTATCCTTGCACTATGGTCGACTAGTTGACAAGTCATGCATGCACATTTATTTAGCTTATTGAAGGCTTTCAACGTTCCAACAGTTCAAGTGGAGTTCTAATTTTAGTTTTGGTGTAGCATTCCATGCAAATAAGAATTTTCTTTCATTTCAATGCAACTTCCAATGAATCAAGTAGATTTCTCTTTGAAGATTTGACATGCTATTCATGCATGAAGAAGATTAGCCCACCATCCATTTTCAATGCTAAAGAGCTTTCATGCAAGGCATATGAAAAAAATAGATTTTATTTGAAGGCTGAAATAACACAAATTAGACTTGGGCTGAAGAGGGAGTTGTCCTCTTCTATTTTCAATGCCAACCTCTTGGCTATTGTATATTTTTCTATATAAGTTGGCTTTTCAACCTTAAATAGTATGCCTCTTTTGGCAAGACCAAATTCTACCAAAGATTGAGTTTTGTAACCTTTTTTTAGATTAATAGGACTATTTTCAATTTTCAAAATGTTGGTATAGTGTATTCATGTCAGTGATTTGCATAAGTGATAGAAGTTCTCTTCCTTGTCAAGTTTTGATTCTTACCTAGCAACATAATTGATCAGTTTATGCAGATCATGTCCTATGTTTGATGTCTCTTGGCTGAGTTTACAATGGATATAAGTGGCTATTTAGTGCCTAAAATTAGGCCTATTCTTTCATTTCCCTCAAGCTTTGATCACAAGATAAAACCTTTTCATGAAATACTTATGCATATTGGTCAATTAGAGTTGGAAGTTCAGCGTTTCTTTTATCTAAATCAGTGTTTTTAAGAGCTCTAATTGAGTGGATCAACCAATCATTCAGGTGTATCACCATCATTAGATAGGATTTTCCTTTAAGTTTCCTTTTTCCTTTTCCCAGGTAGTTTATAGCATAGAGTAAGATCTTAAATGATACACCAAAGGGAGCTAGCCCTTATAATCTAGAGATTCAATCCACTGATTAGGTCACCCATAACCTAGGATTATTTCCATGTTTTAGTAGACTATGAAGGCCTAAAACTACCTTCAAAAGGGTGTAAGTCTGATTGACAATAGTTTTTGGCACTCCTAGTGGGATTCATTGGAGCTGGTCTTGATGAAATTACAGTTGCAACAGTGTTCTTCATGAAGTATTTGGTGATTCCAAACTCAAGTAGTTACTTTTAATAGTCGAGGCACGATTTCCATGTAAGTATATTATTATTGCATTATCATGAATGAGTTTTGATGGTTGTGTATCAAGAGAATTCCTATTCTATGTTTCCTTATCATCCCTATGATGAATCATAACAACCTTATTATGATACCTATGAGCCTCTTTATGAGCCTACTCAGCCTTATCAAGAGTATTATCAAAGCTATGTTGATCCTTATCAAGTTTCTCATGATCCTTATTGTCAAGAGCATGACTCTTACCTTCCTTGGGAGCCATATTAGTCTTAAGACTATATTTCATCTTTCCTATATGGCTATGATGTTGCATATGAGCAGTCTTGTCTTCAAGAAAGAATGAACAAAATAGAGCTCAAAATACTAGCATATGCAAGAAAAGTTTGTTCAAATTCTCAATATGAAAAAGTGAATGGTCTATTGCAAAATGTGTCCAATGATACAAAAGAAATAAATGAGCTATGTATTCTTGTATTGGAGAAGATGGAGGCTTGGGAGAGGCAAAAAATTGAGTTGAACCACTTATCTATAAAGGGTTTTTGTGTTCCTTATTCTCATGAAGTTCTTAATCGTGCCTAGTGTGTGCCAAGGGAGCTTCTTAGTTGTATTCAAGAGCCTATTCATGAGGTAGAGCCTTCTTATTGTCCCCTTTCTTCACCACTCATATCTGAAACACAAGTTGTCCATAAGGACAAGGAGATTTCAAACTTTGATGAGGTAATAGCCAAGTGGAAGGAATAAAATATAGAGGTCTTTGAGAGTTTCTCTTTCCCTCCTCTCCAAAACTCCCTAGATAATTCCATTGTTCTCCAGATTCCAAAATCTGATCATGATCAACCTCCCATGCTTCATTCTCCCTCTCAAACAAATGAATTGCATCACCCTCCCACCATGTCCCTTCTTCAGGAGGAGCTTGTTCTCTAGAAGATTGAAAAAGAGGTTGCATCTATAGGTCAAGTTCTTACAGAGTGTGTAGATGATGCTTCAGGTGTGTTTGAGGAAGAATTTACTATTGATACTTCACATAAGGTTGTAGTTGAGACTCCAATTATAGTTAAGAATGAGAAGGCTAATCTTGATGTGGAGGAACTCCAAGAGGAGCTGGTACAAATTGAAGTCATAAATGAGTTACATGTATCTCCTATTGAGAAGGATTTTGATAGCTTTCAAGTTGATTATATTCAAGTAAATCAAAATGAGGAATAAAAATAAGATTGGTAGTTGTACCTTGATTATCTACAAGAAATTAAAGAGCTTTGTATGGATATGTTGCCTATAAAAGAGCATTTTTATGGGAAATGTGATCAAGAATCACCTATTTAAGATCATAATACAGATTGGGTTGCCTATTCAAAGCTCCTTGAAGATCTAGATGAACTTGTAGCAGTTGATAAGAAGGATGTGGTCACTCAAGAACAATGCATATATGAGATATCACTTGACAAGGTGGTAGATGGCAAGCAGTATGAAAATGATCAGGAAGTACTTGATGAGTTTGCCTTTGTTGGTGACTGGTTTGTTGTTGAGGAATCATTTGAGAAGATGCTAACACAGTTGGTGGACAAGAAAAATGCCTCATCAAAGGTTATGATTAATAAACATCCAGCCTTGCAGCTTGTATCATCTCTTGGAGTGACTGAGTTTATGAATTTCCCTTTTGATCTTGGTGGATCATGCTTAGTCATGGTTAGTTAGGTTCCTTGTTAGTTTGTTTTCCTCCAAGTGCTATTAAAGCACATTAGTTTAGTGTTTTTTGTCCCAAATAAGTGCTTGTTTGCACAATTGCTTTGTTTAGTTAATTTTCCTATTTTTATGTGTTTCCCTTCTTCTTTTGAAAATGAAGGTTATCTCATATCAGGTAAAAAGAGATTTATAGTCATGGACTAGATTTACTATTACTTTAGGAGTTTGATATCATGTTTATGGTCTGAGTTCTCAAGCATAGCAGGCATGCTTCCCAGTTGAGTCACCAAAATGTTGACAATTTTTACCCCACATGTCAATTTACCACCCATGCTAAAAAATCCTTAAAAATCCATGGTTAACAGGGCTTGAGGTTGTCTAGGTGATTTAGGGGGTTTTATTTCACTTGTCTTGTTCTTTTCAGGAAAGAACAGATGTTGATTAGAGCAGTTGAAAGGTGCAAAATCTAAAGGGAGCTTCGGGCTTTACAAGAATAAGGGTTCTTTTCAAAAAGGCCATTTCAACTTTTGGAGAAGTTCATTTTAAAAAATCTTGAGGTCCTTTTAAAAAGTTCCAAAGGTACTCTACAATTTTTCTGAGGCTATTTCAAAAGAGTTTTGAGGAAATTTTCAACAATCTCAAAGGTCATTTGCAATATTTCTGAAAGGTCAATCCTGTTAGGAATAAAACACTTCTAAATCCAGATCTGCTATTATCATAAACTAGATATAAAGCTATGAAATTAAATGCATCATAGAAAGATTCCTTAATTCACCATTAATATGAAATCATAAATGAGAGCAAGATAATAATAACATAGATAACATAGATCTAACATGGTTCACCCAATGTGGCATACATCCACCAATGAAAGTTCTCAAATAAATCAGTAATCTAAAACAAGATTACAATGAACTCTCATAGAGAGAAAAATCTCTTATAAAAAGTGCTACACAAAAAATTGCACTTTCACTTGCACCTGCACAATGCTGTATCTCACAAGTTACTAAACCACACCCTATAATGAACACTTGCACTTTGAAAAACCCCTGCACTTTGAATCTTATCTTCAAAGCCATACCCTGCAAATAAATCATCAACCTCTAAAGGCCACACCACACCCTGTATATATAGAAAAATGAATAAAATCCATAAACAGAGGAGTAAATATGTAATGCTCATCCAAGATAATCATTATCAAACATGTGACAACCTTTTTCCACCTCATCAAGCCTATCCAAAAGCTCTCACAAGGAGGAATTCGCCATTTCCATCTCTCCACATTCGAAGGGCACATTTTCCCAAAAGCATGTGGTCACAACCAACTCCACTCAATAAGGAAGGAGTTCCCTTTTCTAAAAAAACAAATAGCTTCCTCAAAACAAGGAAGTAAACATGGGAAAAGGCATCTAACAACTAACTCCATGAAATATGGAATACATAAAAATTAGGAATACAAGGAACATTCCACTCACATGTGGAGAACATGAAAATTATGCCCCCCACATCTTGGGAGCTCTTTAAGCCCCCAAAATTCATTCATATGGCCATGTGATAGCCCCAAAGGGATTCACACTCAACAATCTCCCACTTGGAGATCATTTCTCTTGAATAAAATCTATCGCTGCTCCATGAACACTAAGGCCAACCAAATCTAAACATAGTCTCAACTTGTCCAATGTGACCATCTTGGTCATCATATTTTCATGATTCTAGATAGTATGAATCTTCTCCAGCTTCACCAAGTTCTCCTCCAAAGTTATCATGATGAAGTGATAACGTAATTGAATGTGTTTAATCCTTGAGTGGAAATCAAAGTTCTTTGCCAAATGAATAACACTCTGACTATCACTGTGTAGTCTTCCAACTTCTTTCTCATGCCCCAACTCTCAAAACAACTCTTGTAACCAAATCATCTCCTTGCTAGCCTCTGTGGCAACAACATACTCTGCCTCTGTGGTTGACAAAGCCATAACCTTCTATACCCTTTAAATCCAACTAGCCACTGTATCTCTAATAGTAAATATATATCTTGTCATACTTCTCTTGTTATCAATATCCCCTACCATATTCGAGTCCACATAACCATGCAAAGTGGTATCTGATCCACCATAACATAATACAAAATCAATGGTTCCTCTCAAATATCAAAGAATCCATTTCACTGCCTGCCAATGCTCATACCCTGGATCACTCATATACCTACTCACAACTCCCACTATATGGGCAATATCTGGCCTAGTAAAAACCATGGCATAAATCAAGCTACCAACTTTCGAAGAATAAGGTATCTTGGACATCTTAAGCTTTTCAACTTCCATCTGAGGATACTGCTCCTTTGATAATCTAAAGTGGCGTGCCAGAGGAGTACCAAAATATTTAGCATCCAACATACTAAACCTTTCCAAGACTTTCTTCACATACTCTGATTGGGATAAAACTAGCTTCCTCTCCTTCTTATGACGAGTAATCCTCATACCAAGGATTTGCTTTGTAGCACCCAAATCCTTCATAACAAAGGAGTCACTAAGTTGTTTCTTGAGCATATGAATATGTTGTATGTTCTTTCTTGCAACTAACATGTCATCCACATACAAGCATAAAATAATAAAGGAACCATCATCAAAATGTTTGATGTACACGAAATGGTCATAATTATACCTTTGATATTATTTTTTCGACATAAAACAATCAAATTTATTATACCATTACCATGGAGCTTATTTAAGGTCATACAAGCTCTTCTTTAATCTGCACACATAGTTCTCCTTCCCTTTGACCTCATATCCCTGTGGCTGCTTCATATACAACTCTTCATCCAAATCACCATGAAGAAAACTAGTTTTCACATATAACTATTCTAAGTGCAAATCCTCAACTGCAACTAAACCAAAAATAGTCCTAATATAAGTCACTTTTACAACAAGAGTGAAAATCTCATCAAAATCAATACCTAATTTTTGTGCGAACCCCTTGACCACCATCCTGGCCTTATACCTTTTTCTCCCTTGATTCTCTTCTTTTATTCTAAAGATCCACCTGTTTGGTAATGCACTCTTGCCCTTGGGTAGCCTTACCAAATCCCATGTGTGGTTCTCCATGAGAGATCTATGCTCATCATCCATGGCTTGTTCCCACTTCAACTTGGCATCTACCTACATTGCTTCCTCATAACACTTTGGTTCTCCATTGTCAATGAGTAATAAATAATTCAAAGAAGGAGAAAAACTTTCAGGTGCTCTTCTTACCCTAGAAGATCTTCTTAACCTAGGAGTTTGGGGTCCTTGTGTATAAGGTTCCTGAACTGAATCCTTGGATACTTTACCATCCACAATGTCATCCAATATTGTGTACTCTTTCTATTCCTGATCTTGTTCTTGTAACTAATCCTTATGCATGACTTTTTCATTAAAGACTACATCTCTAAACCAAAATATTTTCCTATCTTTAATGCTCCATAAATGGAAACCAAAGTCATCCTCACCATAACCAATAAATGTGCATTTATCTGATTTAGCCTCTAGCTTGGTCCTATCCTCTTTCTTGATGAGAGTAAATGCTTCACATCCAAAGACTCTAAGAAAAGAATAATCAACATTATTACTAGACAAAGCTTGTTCTAGAATGCCTCCATCCAAAGGCATAGAAGGTCCTCTGTTAATCAGATATACTATCATGCTAACTGCTTCTACCCAAAACTGTAAAGGCAACCCTACATGTAACCTCATGCTCTTAGCATGTTATATTATTATTCTATTCATCCTTTCAGATACCCCATTCTACTATGGATTTCTTAGAACCATTCTTTGCCTATGGATTCCATTGTTAGAACAATAATCAAAGAAAACATTACTACAATACTCACCTCCATTATCTGATCTGAGACATTTCAATTTGAGACCTATTTCATTCTCAACTAAGGCTTTCCACTTCTTAAAAGTGTTAAATACATCATATTTATTTTTAATGTAATAAACCCAAACTTTCCTAGTTACATCATCAATAAAAGTAACATAATAATTAGATCCACCAATAGAATATACCTGAGCTAGTCTCCATATATCTGAGTGTACCAAATCTAACTCGTGATATTTTTTTGTGGGTCCAACCTTCAAGAACTTAACTTGCTTCTATTTCTCATACACATAATTTTCACAAAAGTTTAGATCTAGATCTTTCAATCCAGGCAACTTATCTTTTAATATCTGTATGCCTTTATGGCTCATATAATCGAGCCTATAGTGCCACATAGTTTCATCTCCATTTGTAGTAACTAAATTAATAGAATCAACACTGCTAGTCAAATATAAAGTACCAGCTTTCTTACCTCTTGAGATCACAAGAGCACCTTTGGTAACTTTCCAAGAATCTATAGTAAACAATACTAAACATCCATCATTACCCAATTGCCCCACTAAAACCAAATTCCATCTCACTATCCAGCCTTTCCCTACTATATCACATGGTTCATCATCACCAAGATATACATGTCATAGATTCTCTTGAACATAATCAGTAAAACAATACCTATGTGGGGTGGCATGAAAAGAAGCCCCTAAATCTAATACCCAAGACTCAAAAAAACTATCCATCGAAAGAATTAAGGTATATTGACATGACTCACCTGATATCACATTTACCTCATTCATTTACTCCTTGTTGTCATTCTTATCTTGAAGTGATAAATAATCCTTCTTTGAGTGTCCACTCTTCCCACAATGACAGCATATCATCTTGGATCTAGATCTAGACTTAGATCTACCTTTTAACTTTTCTCAGTTGTCTTTGCTCTTATCCTTTTGCTTCCCTCTAATATCAATGGATAAAGCATTACCTGAAGATGATTCACCAGTGTGTTTATTTTGCATCTCCTCACTAAGGATCACACCTAAAACATCTTCAAAATTCAAGCTTCCTTTGGTAGGGACTGCATTACTCACAACCATAACCAAACTATCCCAACTATTAGGCAAATAACATATATTAACAAAGCTCTAAATTCATCATCAAAATTGATTCCAATTGAAGTGAGCATACTTACAACTGCATTAAAATCATTTAGATGATTAGCTATTGAACCATTCTCAGACATTTATATGTTAAACAATCTTTTCATAAGAAAATTTTTATTAGAAGCTGAAGGTTTCTCATATAAATTCCCAAGTTTATCCATGAGATCCTTTGTAGTTATCTAATTTGCAATGTTAAATGCAACAAAAGATGCAAGGCATAACTGTATGGCTCCTAATGCCTTCCTATCAAGTAATGACCAATTTGCATCACTCATACTTACATGTTGTCCTCCTTTCCCTTGTAAGGGGAGTTGAAGTTCCTTCTGATATAGGTAATATTCCATCTAAATTTTATAGAAACCAAAATGATTACTATCAATCTCCTCAACTTTGAATTTGATCTCTTCTCCCATAGCTCCCACTCAAGCTAATATCCTTCTTATGATTTACCACTTCAACAAAACACACAACCAATGGCTCTGATACCAGTTGTTAGGAATAAAACACTTCTAAATCCAGATCTACTATTACCATAAACCAAATATAAAGCTATGCAATAAAATTCATCATGGAAACATTCTTTAATTCACCATTAATATGAAATCATAAATGAGAGTAAGATAGTAATAACACAGATAACACAGAGCTAACGTGGTTAACCTAATGTAGGCTACATCCACCAATGAAAGTTATAAAATAAATTACTAATCTAAAACAAGATTAAAATGAACTGTCACAGAGATAGAAAAATATCCTATAAAAAGTGTTACACAAAAAATTGCACTTTCACCTGCACCTGAATAATGTTGTATCTCACAATTTACTAAATCACACCCTATAATAAACACCTGTACTTTGCAAAACACCTGCACTTTGACTCTGATCCTCAAATCCACACCTTGCAAATAAAATATCAACCTCTAAAGGCCACACCATACCATATATATATAGAAAAATAAAGAAAATCCATAAATAAAGGAGCAAATATGCAATGCTTATCCAAGATAAGCATTATCCAACATGTGACAACCTTTTTCCACCTCATCAAGCCTATCCAAAAGCTCTCCCAAGGAGGAATTCACCATTTCCATCTCTCCACCTTCTAAGGGCACATTTTTCCAAAAGCATATGATCACAACCTACTCCACTCAATAAGGGAGGAGTTCCCTTTTCCAAAAAAACAACTAGCTTCCTCAAAACAAGGAAGTAAACATGGGAA
Organism: Torreya grandis; assembly: GCA_037957365.1. Lineage (NCBI taxonomy): Eukaryota > Viridiplantae > Streptophyta > Pinopsida > Cupressales > Taxaceae > Torreya > Torreya grandis. The sequence continues at coordinate 748,701 of JARHVA010000027.1, forward strand.
AAGGCATCTAACAACTAACTCCATGAAATATGGAATACATAGAAATTAGGAATACAAGGAATATTCCACTCACATGTGGAGAACATGAAAATTATTCCCCCCACATCTTTTGATCTCTTTAAGCCCTCAAAATTTATTCCTATGCTCATGTGATAGCCCCAAAGGGCTCCACACTCAATAGATCCTTGAGGAAATGATCCACTTCAAGTTTGTCAAAAGGTCACTTCTCAGGAAAAGGGGCACTTTATATATTTTTGAAGGGCCATGTCAAAATTCTCAAAAGAATTAGTGGTCAACTTGTTTTTTTTTGAAGTTTAGTTCGACAAAGGGAAAAGGTGTAGTTCAAAAAACCCGAAGGGTAGGTTCCTTTTAGGGAGGTTCATTTCACAAACTCTAAGGGACACTTTCAATTTCTTTGAAGGGTTTGTGCCCTTTGGAAAGGACTTAACAGAAAGGAAATGGTCCACTTGGAAAATCAGACCATTGGAAAATCTCAAAGGGTATGTGCCCTTTTGGAAAGTTCATTTACAAGAATCTTAAAGGGTAAAGTCCCTTAGAGAAGGTCCATTAGAAAAAACCCAAAGGATATCTACCCTTCAGGAAAGTCCAAAACAAAAATTTTGAAGGGTTATTAGCCCTTCAGAAGAGTCCATTCCCAAAAAGATGAAAGGACTTTTCAAAAGTTCAAAGGAATTCATTCAAACAAATTTTCCAAAAGAATTCCTTTGGAAGGTTTACCATGATAAAAGTATGAAAGGCACATTTTGGAAGGAGAAGAGAACCTTTTTCAAAAGCCCAAAGGGCAAAAGACAAAAACCTGAAGGGCACTTTCCCTTTAGGAAAGTCCATTTTCAAAGATGAGGACCATTGTAAAAATCTTGAAGGGTATGTGCCCTTTGGGAAAGTTCAAAAGAAGGAATCTCGAAGGGTATCTACCATTCGAGAAAGTTCAAAACAAAATTTACAAAGGGTTATGGCCCTTCGAAAAAGAACATTTCAAGAAAATCCTCAGAGATAATTTTCGTGGACAATTTATCCGTGGGAAAATGACAAAGGAAAAGGCCATGAAAATGAACAATGGGAAAGAAAGGGAATAAATGTTTGGAATGAATTAGCCCGAAGGGAAAGAATAGAAGCAAGATAAGCCATAGAATAAAGCAAAGGAAAGGGCATAAAGAAATAAGTCTCAGACATTTTGTTTGAGAGACAAGAGTCTGAGAGAAATAGACAAAAAAATAACTAAAGATGATAACAATAAACAAATGGCCCGAAGCAATACATGCATAAGAACAAGAGATGGAGTCAACATGGAATTTCATGCAAGTGGAAGGTCATTTAGAGTTGGTTGGGCTAAGTTTTAGTTGACTATTTATTGTATTCATGGTTATCTCCTAGTCACTCTCATGCATCCAAAGGTCCAACTTAGCTTTAAGTGGAGTTCTCAGTTCAAGATGTGGTATGGCTTTCCATGTAAGAGTTTGACTTATCAAACTTGGGTCCACCTCATCCCTTCTATGCCAACATGGAATTTTAGGCACATTTCAGTTCTGGAGTTGACTAGTCTTGCACTATAGTTGACTAGTTGACAAGTCATGCATGCATGTTTAGCTTGTTGAAGGCTTTCAACATTGCAACAATTCGAGTGGAGTTCTAATTTCAGTTTTGGCATAGCATTCCATATGGAGAAGAATTTTCTTTCATTTCAATGCAACTTCTAATAAATCAAGTAGAGTTCTCTTTGAAGATTTGGCATGCTATTCATGCATGAAGAAGATTAGCCCACCATCCATTTTCAATGCTAAAGAGATTTCATGCAAGGCATAAGACAAAAATAGATTTTATTTGAAGGTTGAAATAATAAACCTTGGACTTGGGCTGAAGTTGGAGTTGTCCTCTTCTTTTATTTTCAATGCCAACCTCTTGGATATTATATATTTTTCTATATAAGTTGGCTTTTCAACCTTGAATTGTATCCCTCTTTTGGCAAGACCAAATTCTACCAAAGAATGAGTTTTGTAACCTTTTTTTTAGATTAGTAGAAGGACTATTGTTAATTTACAGAATGTTGGTATAGTGTATTCATGTCAGTGATTTGCATAAGTGATAAAATTTCTCTTCCTTGTCAAGTCTTGATTCTTACCTAGCAGTATAATTGATCAGTTTATGTAGGCCATGTCCTATGTTTGATGTCTCTTGGCTGAGTTTATAGTGGATATAAGTCACTGGTTAGTGCCTAAAATCAAGCCTATTCTTTCATTTCCCTCAAGCTTTGAGCACAAGATAAAACCTTTTTATGAAATACTTATGCATATTGGTGAATTGGAGTTGGAAGTTCAACCTTTCTCTTGTCTAAATCAGTGTTTTTAGGAGCTATAATTGAATGGATCAACCAATCATTCAGGTGTATCACCATCATTAGATAGGATTTTCCTTCAAGTTTCCTTTTCCTTTTTCCTAGGCAGTTTGTAGTGTAGATTGAGATCCTAATTGATACACCAAAGGGAGCTAGCCCTTATAATCTAGAGATTCAATCCATCGATTAAGTCACCCAAAACCTAAGATTGTTTCCATGTTTCATGACAATGTGAAGGCCTGAAACTACCTTCATAGGGGTGCAAGTCTGATTGACAACAGGTTTAACTTTCTTGTCAATTTCACCTGAGGTTACAATGGTCACCCCGAACTTATCAAAAATGTACCCCCTAATCTCCTAGATTTCAATGATGATGAGCTTGATGAGATCAATCTCAACATTAAAACCTCATATCTCTCACCTCATGTCATTTCTCAGATTCCCCCTTCTTTGTAACCTCATTCCCTTCAATCACCTAGTGATTATATACCTATTATCTTAACTAAGACTTGGTATTCCATTCATCATGTCACATCAGATGACCATATCATCCCTACCTATGCCATTGATATTCATATGCCTGATTATGATGATGGTTATAATTTAGATGATCCATACTTAGGAGGTCTTGTTCAGGCCTGAGATGCTAAAATTATCTTTTATCATTCCTCTTTGTGTCAGTATTTCAGTGTATCTTCTAGCATTCCATCCTATATCATTCCTAATTTTAGCATTTTTCCTCTTGATCATAGGGTAGATATGGTGTGCATACCTCCAATTTCAAAAGAACCTCATAGGATTATGCTTATGGATCATGCTATGACTGGTCCCTATCACTTTGCCAAATACCAAGACCCCTCTAACTAACTTATCCTTGAGATGCTTACAACTATCCTTCAGCCTTCTATGCATCCTAACCCTCCCTCAACATAGCCAAGTTAGGACCCTATTCCCACTCCCTATATCACTGAGTCTCTTCCTATTTTTAATCCTATTACTCCTTTAGTCAAGCCTTGCCTAGTCTCGCCCCACCTTCTCTTGGTGATGGTTTACTCCCTTTACTGTAACTTGATCCTTTACCCACCAAATGGGCCGATCAGCCATATTGTGACATTCATAAAGTTTCAGGTCATTGGACTAGAGACTGTTCATTATACTAACCTTCCTCGCCTTTTGCTTCCACTCCTCTTATGAGTACACCTACCAAGTCTACTCACAAGCGTATTTGTTGCTTCCATGACATAGATAATCTTTCATCCACACACTATAATAAGTTTTGGTAATATATCAACACCTTGAATCCCACCAATCCTCAGTGCATATACAAGGCTATACCTTCTATAAAAGTGTTACTTGAATATCTTCCCAAATATGGAAAGGTATATTATCTCTAGCACTAATGTGACACACATCACACTGATCATTGTCGCATCCTTCAACAAAATCTCAAGGATCACCTCATAACCATTCCTATGCCTACTACCCTTCCTCCCATACGTCTCCTTCACAAGAAGAATCCCCCTTCTTCTCCCATGGATCCAACACCTTTGGTTGCTTTTCCACCTACTATTTCTCCACTCATAATTCCCTCACCCATGGATCCTCCTTTGGTGGCACCTTATCCATCGATAACCCCTTTATCTCCCATAGAGTCCATTCCCATGCCTTCTCTTGAGTATCCCCTACATGATATCCCTCATCATCATGATCCTTCAGGTATTCCTACATTTTTTGTCAAGGATATTCGATACAAAGTATTTTCTCAACTATCCTTGAAGATTGATGAGACTTTGGTTGTAGTTCGAGTTCAACTTCATATAGACTTATAAGATGTAATGGATAATATGTGTGGATACATATATCAATACTTATGAGCACAAGCATGGTTTTGTTACATTTATTTCCTCATTTTGATTAGACATATGCTCCAAATTTACATTTATCTATCTTATATCATTTGATATTGTGTCAAATTTCTACTTTATCTTACATAATGACTTTTGTTTCACACTACATGTTGTTTATGATGTCATTATTCTTCTTATGTTCTCTTATGGATTATTTTTCATAATTACATACTTATTCTTCTTGAGTTCATTTTTTATGGTTACCTTGTTATTTTTCATAATTGTTTGCTATCTTCTATCTATAAACATGAATAATTATTATTGTGACTTGGTTATACAAACCTTGCTCCCTTTAGTCATTACTCATTTACCATGTGATCAATTGGCAAAAAATTCATCTCATTACAATCTCATTTTACCGGTCCACTTTGGATCTCCCCTTCTTTCCCTTTATTCCCTTTCGTAAACTAAGTATACACATGGTTGAGACTTGAGATAACATGATGGTTCATAGTTAAGCCTAAGTGTTCTATTGAGTCATATCTTTGGATACTTAGCTTAATTTAGCCTAAGCCTAAAGTGCATTCATGTGTATCACTTTATTCTCATGATTGGTCATTCTAATTATATATGGAGGAGGAATCTTAAAAGACATAAACATTCAAAAGCCAAATCATTTAACAAAAGGCAATGATCTAAAAGGCAATATTAAAAATTTAAATCACACTAAAAGAAGTGATTCTAAGCACATCTCCTCTTTCTAATCAAAGATCAAACTCCATAGTTGGTCTCATGATAGAGCTGAGGTCCATATTGGTGCGGTATGCCAGTAGATTATAAAAGGAGAATAAAAAAATCTTTTAGTGCTACCTATTTTTTCATGCAAGTACCCAATCTTCGTAGTAGATCTATGACTCTGTAAAGGGTCCTAAAGAATAGGTAACATGTTGTGGGAAGGTAGGTCAATTTTAATTTTTTTGTTTAAAACTACCAACATGGGTTGATCTTAGTTCCACACTTATTTACCTACACATCTTTGTGCTTCTAGTGAATAGGTATCCTATGTATACATATGGTCACTAATCACTTAGTGTCTTCTCATGTCCTTAGTGTGCCTCATGTATCCTAAGGTATTCTCATAAGACACATATGTTATGCTTCTTGAATTCCCTCTTCACTCCCTCCAACCCTAATATTTCCACTTGATAAATATTGTTTTATTCACTGATCACTCCCCATAGGGATTCCATGTGTGAGTTACAGTATAAGACCATGGATAGGACCAAGCCTTCCTTGCAAATTATCAAAATTTTCACATTACCATTTAAAACATCCCATTTTACCATATTTTCACATTATTTCCACCTCCTTGGTGTTCCCTTTGTGAGTTGCAGTGTAAAACCATGGATAGGACTTGGCCTTCCTCACAAAATTTTCCAATACCCAAGTCACAATGAAATTACAGGTGCCAAATATGAGATATGATGTGATTGATTATGAGTTACACATCATTTACATGCTGCCCATCTTAATTTAGTATGTTTTATGCTTACTTCATTAATATTTCACTTTTATCTTCTTATTTTCTCATTACATGTAAGAATCCAGCCATTTTTCTTAAGTTTTCATACTTCCCAACTTGAATTAGTGTAATTAATTTAAGACCATTTTACCAATTTTGTTTCTCTTTTATACTTCCCAATATGATTTCGTATGATTGATTGACTTAATTGATCTATTTTTATACCATTAGTATTTCACATGCTTTACATTTTATTACATTATTTTCATACTTCCCAATGTGATTTAGTGTGATTTTATTTGTTTTAATTTGGTGACAATCTTTTTCATGGTTTAAAAACATTTTTATACTTGTCTACCACTTTTTGGTTTATTATACTTAGTCATATTTTGTTATTACACATTTCCCAACGTGAAATAGTGTGTAGTGTATCTTTTTTTGATTAATTATACTTTTTCAATTCTTTTTTTCCTGTTTCTTTTTAACCATGCACATGTACTACATAATTCTAGAAAAGAAAACACCACACATATATTTCGTATAGCATATAGAACAAAAGCAAAATAAATGTTCTAAAAAGAAATATATCCATGCATACACAACCACAACAAAAATATAACTCATGAGATCAACATCCAACTATTAAAATAAAATATCTCTCTCTATATAATGTGTTTTAATACAAATAGTATAAAAACACATTCTCCATCTCTATGGTTGGGCTCCATCATGTTTATCTTGTGGCCTCACCATGATGCCCATATATGCCTTAGACTATACCCTCTATATAGTACATTGAAATGAGGCTATCTGAGATATTAACCCTGCTACCTGTCCCTATAGGTTAGGCACCTAGGATTGAACCTATCCCAACTAGATTATTGTATCCATATGCATGGTTATTTCTTGAGGCAAGGCTAGCAAAGCTTGTGCCTCTCTTGATCCCACCCCCATTGGTGTCTACAATCCATATCCATATGCCTGTATTTGCCTCACAACCTCCCCTACCAATCTAAACCAACTTGCCTAAGCTGGGATAGATGGTACTACATAATCATCCAGCATGGTGGGGTCATATGGTGTTATCACCCCATCCAAATTATCATGATGTGATGCCATAACTAGGTATCCCCATATGATCTTATCGATTACAGGATATACAAAGTTCAAACTAGATAGATATCATATCACATATATACCTCAAAATCTATCTATCTACAATCATATACAACTAGTATTCTATGACAAAAATAAAAAATCATAAAAATTTATTACCTGTCCTAGTGTTTTCAACCACCATCTCCCCATCTACTCATCTGTTGAGCATGGCCTCTCCATCAACTTGTCCCCTAAGTACCTCATCTATGGGATGCCTCCTAATCAACACAAAACATGGAGTCACCACCCATGCATATCTCAAGCCTCTCCTCAATGATGCCTCTATTGACTAGCTCTACCCTGGGTTGACTAATGGGTTATCCTAGATAACCACCCTCTGTACTCAATCTTACCATTGGCATCTCCATCAGTAGTGCAACTAAGGTGCTCTTTAATCCTCCTAATATGGTGTATGGTATGGTGCCTGTTACACACCTACATCCACATTTGTGCCCTCTCTCCTTCTAGATACTGACTATCATGATTGACTAGTCCATGGTCTCATATGCTATGATTTTCTCTCTAATCTATCGATTGGTGTTCTTCCTCCTCCTCTCCGCCTTAGCTCTCTCACATGTCATGCCAAAAATGTGAGCACTAATAGATGAACCTCTAATGTGGGAGTCCAAACTATCATAGTAAGTGTGCCATTGGCTATGACTCTACCCACCAGGTATAATGGCTTGTGATCTACACTCATGTCAGACTTGGCACCATATTCACCCAACTTGACCAAATAGTCACAATATGTGTATAGGGATGCCACACAATCTCTCCTCATGTGACTGTCTATAGTGATGGCATATTGGGCATGATCTGTGCCACCTGATGCTATCTCCATCTTGATACCTGAGGTAATCTATCATCAACCACTTGGGGTAATTGAACTAGATGATACATCAAGAACCTCTCATATATCCAAACACTTAGTAATACCATTGGTCCCATAGTCTTCTACCCTTTGGACAACATCCCATACATATCATGTATGAGTTGAACCCAGGTGATAGACCCTAAGTCATAGAATTCCCCCTGATCTAAAATGTACTGACATAAGACTATCACATACAACGGTACCTTATCATCTGACTTATGACACAACACTCATGCTGTCATAAGTCCTATCACAACCTTCTGTATATCCAAAATCTATGAAATATACACATCAAACAAGCTCACCCTCAGTCCCAAGTAGATCCTATCTGAGCACATCACCCACTAGGCTAGTGCTCATCTCTCTTCCTGATCATCTAATGTCCCTGTGATCATTGGTGTCACGCTATAGGTAGTCCAAATAATGTATACACATCCTCCAAAGTGATACCTACATTTATGGTATCCCCATCCACTACCCATATAGAAGTGTTGGTCAATCATTCCCATGCTCCAAGGAATATGACAATGAGATCAACACTTAGTGGGATCCACTTCATCTCTATGATGCCTCCCAAGCCCAACACAACCAATCTAGCTCTATCCACATCCACTAGGTGCTTTAGTAAATCAAGTAACCATGAAGCATCAACCAATCACCAAAATCTTCAGTGTCTCTAAAATATATCAAAAAATAAAGAATGTATTAGGTCTCCATGTCACTCAAAATCAAAATACATTCTTACAAATTTCATAAAAATAAACTAGTTTGATTTAATTTATTCATTTTATACCAAAATTGACCTATTCCAAACTACATCGACCTTTTTAGTACTAAGTCATCCACCTTGTGGCTTAACAGTAGTATATTAACCACTTCAAAAACATCTAAGTTGGCCATATAGTACTAAGTTAGCCACCCTTGGACTTAAAATACTAAGTCAACCTTATTTTTACCTTGTATTACTATATTGGCCACTTAAGAAACAACTAAGTCAGCCACATAGTACTATGTCATCCCCCTTCCTGAACAAACTAAATCAGCCACATAGTACTATGTCAGCCCACTAATTTTTTGTCTTCTACAAACTAAGTCAACTTGGTTGACCTTTTTCATTCATTGTGATGACTTTTTGACTAATTACCATTAATGCCTTGGGTATTTATTACTTTGAATCCTTCCTACCCAATACCCATTTGACCCCTAGTGTCCCTAAAATTTTCCTAGGGTTCATTCCAGTATATAAATTTTGCCTAATTACCAAATTTATCTAAAACACTCAATTTCAAATTAAAAAAACTCAAAATTTTGAAATTTTTAGTTACTTACCTGTGCTACACTCATTGTGACCACTATGCGTCCTCCCCATCTCATCTGTCGTCTCTTCACCATCCTAGTTCTCTAGGCTCTCACTAGGTCTCTTAGAGCTCTATTTTTCTCATAATAGTAAATAATAGCAAATGAAATATTTTTCACCCTATTTATATTTACTATTCAAAATTATTTACCCTTCAAAAATTTACTATCAAATTCTTTGTTTTGATCATATCTTTGTTTCTACTAACTCATTTTCCAAATCATAAAATGTTCTAGAATCTTGATGTCATAGAGAATATTTCTAACTATTACATGTATATGTTACAATTTTTTTAATTTTTTACTCTTTTTTGCTAATCTCTATAGGTTTGCATAATATACTTCACATTGAACACCTTCATATTTCCCACATCTCCTTCTTTATCTACAACACTAAGGTAAGTAAAGGTACATATTTTTAAATTTTGTCATTTCGTTTATCTTATTTTCTCCCTATTACACTTTATTTAACATCAATGTTATGTGTTTATATGTTATTTTTCTAAAGCACCATCCCCTGTCACACCTACGTGACACTAATGAGCTTCGAGTGGATCATATACATACATAATATTTTCAAACATTTATCAATTACTGATGCTCTTTATCTTGCAAGAACCTATCAAATCTTAATCTCTTTGAGTGCAGACCTTAAGGGGTGAACCAGGAAAGGGGTGGGTAGACCATTGGTACTTTGTAGGATTGTTGTCCCTTTTTCTACTTGATATCTACGTACTTGTCTCCTTAAAACCATTACCCTAAGCTTTGCCTCCTATTTTTCACCCTCCTCTAGTTATTTACCACCTTCATTAGCCCTTTCCCTAACTTAAACCCATTTTTGATAGTTTACATGACTATGTTACCCACATCGACCTTGTATTCTTATTGACAAAACTTATTAGGGTCTAGGTTAAGCCCTGGCTGATGTAGTCTATGACCTAGTTAGTTTTTGTCAATTATAATACTATGTCAATTGGGTCAACCTTGTTAGCAAATTTTTTTAGAAGGGTTTAGGGTTATACCCTCCTATATAAACACATTCATTTCCATCATTTATGAAGAAGAGAATAAGTAAGATATATTTCACATACGCTTATCCACCATTTTACTTGAGGAACAATTTAGGGTTTCATACTTTTTTTGGAGATATAGATCTTGTCTTATGAATAAGTCTTTCGGATGCATTGATAGGTTGTGTAGCTTATATCTAATTTATCCTTGTCATCCTTACATACCATAACAACCTCTTTCAAAACACCTTAGCCAAGGGAGAGATTGTGGCTCGGTGGGTTTGTCTTCAAAGGTAAGTATTTCTAACTTTGTTCCTCCTTTGTAAGAGTAGATAGATATGCATTTTCATTTCTTTTCCATGCATTAGGATTTTGTATACATTGACATAAGTATATGTCTTTTATGCATGTTTAATTTTAGTTTTTATTACCCCCACTATGTGCCACAAGATTTGGTGAACACTAGATTAGACTTTTGCTTTACTTGTTATTAGTTTAGTGAATATGAAAACGTAGGACTTATTTAGGGTTATTGCATAGTTTTACTTGACTGGGGGATTTGGAAACCTCCCTAGTGATATTATTATGGTAAGATATCCCTTGATTAGGTCTAGTAGATCCATATTAGTCATCACCCTAATTATCTAATGTATCCCCAATCAGAAGTCTAAATAGGATCTATCTTCTCTGAGCTAGGATTGATTTGTAGATATATTGCATTTCCCATTACATACACCCTATATTTCAAGATGAGATATGAGGATAAAGGGAGTGATGGAAATTATGGGAAATATATGGGGAAGCATGTGTATGTTAGTGGAAAGATAAAATATGAGTTGAATACCCACTCTTGAGCTCTAACAAATTCTAAGCCTATCACATACCTACAAGTCTATTTAAGTAGGTTGAAGAAAGCATGTATTTTGAGAGGAGTTTGATGTTTTTGAAGTGTGAGAAACTTTTTGGGGTATGATATAAGGTTATAATTATCTGTAAGAAAAGGAAAATAATCATAAATTGCATGGTAATTGTTGATTAACCAAGAAGCTTAAAATGTAGACCTACAGGCCTAATTGGGAGTTTCAGGTCTATCTTAAAAAGTGTAAAGATAACATGTACTTTTGAATTAATAATTAGTTTTAGATGACCATAAAAGGCATGAGGAGTCCTATCAAGGGTTTTCACAATGATTTGAGGCTTGTAATGATGAAGAGAAACCTCAAACAAGGCCATTAGTGTTAGTCTGACCTAATTACCTATAAACCTTCAAAGTGTGAAAACCAAGTTGTAAAAATTTTGGGAGGTAAATTCCAAATGGAGGACCACCTATAGACCTTTTTAAGGGTGTTAAAAACATAAAATAATCATATAAAATTCAAACCAAGCATCAAAATTACATTTTAAGGCCAAACTCTCTCTCTCAGTCTCACACACAGGGTCTTACTAGGCTGAGAAGCTATTTTTTTAGGTTTATAACTCCATGGAGGTATTTCATGGGTAAAATTAGAGTTTGGAGATATTAGAGAGGCTTCCCCACTTGCATATTATGGCTTTGGTTCATGTATTGATCCTATGTTCTCTATGAATCATCTTTAATAAGGTAATCACCTCCCAAACCCTATTTTACAATATGAGAAGTTTGAGAAGGCTTAGTTTTGTACTTGGATATTGCAAGAGAATTTTGATGGGACCTGAAGCTATTATCCATATAAGGGGACCCATGTGTGATAAAAACTTGTGGCATTTATTTATGCATTGAGGCCCCTATATTTATGAATCATCATTAAGATCATTGGCCACCTTAAACCCTCTCTAAACCATTTTAAAAGCTCAATAGAGGTATAGGTCCTTATAATGATATAAAATTCCCTTGAATGACCCTATTGTTGTTAATCTAAAGTAGCACACTATTTTGAAGGTTTGCAAGTAAACCTTTTCTTCAATTGAAACAATGAGATCTTCTTAGAGCGTGGGTGACTCTTAAGTGAGAAGAAACTCTAGAGAGGGGTTGGTTCCCTTTGGATCTATCACTGAAAACTAATCTTTACTTGGAAAAGGGAGAGAGATTGATTTTAAACTTATAAAGACAAGAAAATTAGGTGATGCACCAAATTTTTTGGACCCTTAAAATTATACATAACACACTATCAAACACTTTTAGACCTACAAATATCACTTCACTTGCTCTTTGATCAACTTTCACATAATTGTTTCACAAAAAGGCACTAACTAGCTATCAATGTAGCATGTGAAGGAAATTGTCCACTTTAAAACTAATGAATAAACTATCTATGGCACTTAGAATGACCTATGAGAGCTAAAAAAACTTCATGAAGGTGAGAAAACTTAGACAGAGGCAAAGGAAAGCATACATTCACTTAGCCACATTAATGAATTCATACGACACATTTCAAAAATATTGAAAATGGAAGAACTTGGTCTTTTATTGCATCAAATAGGTGTTGTAATACAAATTTTAATAGAGTTTTTTCCCTTGTCAAAAGAAAAGTCTAAGAGTCTCTAAGTCTATAAGCATCATTCAAAGAGTTTTTCTAGATTGATCTCAAATTTTTAATCATACAAGAACATCTTCATGCCAAGGTGGAGAGTACACGCTAGGTGCTAAACTGGGTTCTTGGTTCATCATTCTATTGGCTCCATCACCTTAGTCCCCTTGCTCTATGGTTTCCAAGTGTAGTCATTCAATAAGATCCCTTTCTAGCTGGTGCAAAAGATACAAGGATGGAAATCATACCAATGATTGCCTCAGACACTTTGATAGTAATGACCCTACTTTGATTAAGAAGCCCAATAGTGACACTTGATCTCCAAACACTAAACATGATGGATTCCTTTAAGCCTACTATAGGTGACCGATCAATTATGAGAGGATGATCCTAATTTTTGAAGAATGATCTTGATATCAATTTCATGATCATCTTTATACCATATTTCAATAACATCCTACTGCTTGGATAGTGTTCATTGGAAATTACTACAAGTCCCTACAGGATCAAAAATCAATTCCCTTATTGCTTTTCAATGGATATTTCACTCCTTGATATATCCATTTCATTTGAATTAGTAGGGAACCATCGTTCTACAGGTCAAGACATTATAGAAACCCATAACTCACTTTACACGTGGATCCCCTAAAAGAATCAATGAACACAATCATGAAATAACCTTGCTACCCATATGTTTCAAATATTCAAACCAAGGTTAAATTAATATTTTATGGCAACCACAAATATATAATGTTTGCTTATGTGGAACCCAAGTTGCCTTTTAACCTCGTACTTATGTATTTGCTTGCTTGGGTGGAGAAGTCCCTTGATCTAACATGTTTGCCCATGTGGTAATTCCTTGCCACATTACTTATTTGATTTAAATATGACTATCTTTGCTCAAACACATGTCCCTATCTCGTGCCTCTTAGAAACTGGATCAAACACACTTCATTGATCTACTTGGAAGCTTCTTTGGCTTGAACTTCAACACTGGCCATTGATCTCTTATCTAGGCTCTCGAGATTATGACATTTGTCATCATCACATGGCTTATAAAAATACACTATCAGTCTACATCTAGCTAGTACCCTTTCTCCATGTGATGGCCTCACCATTGATCTCATCTGCATGGTTTATTGCATGTCATTGATCTTCCTTCTACTTGATCAAATGTGCACCATTGATCAACTAAGTCACCATGATCATGATACTTGGCATCAACACGTTCAATATTATATATGTTGACTTATTGACCTCTTACACACCATTAGATCTACTTTTTCAAAATTAAACATGCACCATTGATCCATTTTGACTTATTGACCTAGACGAGCACCCGTATGCCATTGATATTTATTTTTAATCGAGCAAGTATTTGACACCTGGAAGTGACACATTTAATGTTGAAGATTTTGAATCCAAATGGATACTTATTGTGACTTCAATTTGACATTCCTCGACATGTATTGTACTACTAAGTATTTTTTGAAGGCTTATATCTTGAGATAGGAAAATCATCAAGACACCAAAATTATTGGGGATCTTTATGGCCCAAAATATATCATGTTCATGAAATCCTTTAGCTTTGATTGAATTTCCAAGAACACTTATTAAATTCATAACCAAACTGATCTATTCATTTTTGCATGACGTGCTAAGATGGTCTAGTTCCTTTAGGCTTGTGCTAGTCATATTTTGACCCATCAAGGCTATAATAAATCACTAAGACTTTGTGTAGATCTGCTTGATCCCCTTGAAATCTCAAATGCCATGGAAACTTTTTGGGTTCTTTACTTACAATTCTAGACTTGTTTCTCAAAAGTCATTAAATTCACTTTAAAGCTTGCTTAAAGTGTTTCAAAAGCTTACAAGTGACATGTAGTCTTATCATTTCACCATTGGACCAATCACTCAACCTAGACTCTACTCAGCTTCTCAATCCACACTAGGACATTCTAGAGTATTAGATCCATCCAGGCAAAGTTTGGTATGTAGGCAAATTTTGGCTCACATTTCTGGTGACTCGACTGGGAAACATGCTTTCTATGCTTGAGAACTAGACCATTTACATGATTTTTGGACTCATAAATAATGACAAATTTTATCCATGACTGTAGGTATCCTTTTCACTTGAAATGAGGACACTTCTTCCTCCAAAATAAGGAAGGAAACACACAAAATAGGGAAACTAACCTAAACAAGGCAAGCATGCAAAAGCATTTATTAGAAAAACACAAACAAATAAATGTGCTAGGACAACACTTAGAGGAAAATAAACAAACTAATTATGTATAAGGAACCTAGCTCCTCAATAGCAATGTTTCAGATGTATCCCATTGACTGGGATAAGAAGCTCATCACCATCCATATTTTCAAGTTGGAAGGCATTATGAGATTTACAACTGGTGATGGTATATGAACCACTCCAAAGAGAGTCAAAATTTATATGCCTTCCTAGTTTAGCTCTATCCTCATCCCACTTAAGGACCAAATCTCCTTCTTTGAAGTTTCATGAAGAAGTTATATTGTCAAAGGCTCTCTTTACTTGTGCTTGGTGGATTTTCATGGCTAACATGGATTGATTTTGAACCTCTTTTATCTCCATAAGCTCTGCATATCTGATCTCCATTGGTTCATTTTTCAATAACTCAAGTTGATGCATTAGTTCTAAAGTAGGAAATTCAAGAGAAATAGGTAACCTTGCTTCCTTACCATATACCAACTTGTATGGAGAGTTAGATATTGATGTTTTGTAGGTGATCTTATCATCCCATAGAGCTGATTTTAACTTGAGATGCCATGACCTCTAATTATCTTCAATAGTCCTTCTTATGATCTTTAACAAGTTTTTATTTATAGATTCAACAAGGCCATTACCTTATGGATAGTAATTTGAAGAAGTTATGATATAGACACTATGTTGAACAAGCCATTGGCTAATCCTAGTCCCTATAAAGGCCATAACATTATCAGAAATAATGGTTGAAGGAACTCTAAATCTAGCAAGCAAACCTTCATAGAAATCTAGAACATTGGATTCATTTGCTTCTTTCAATGCAACTACTTTTATCTATCTAGTGAAGTAATCTATAACAATCATTATCTGTTTATGTCCTGCACTTGAAGGAGGGTTAATGAGACCAATAAATTCCAATCCCCATTGGATAAAGGGTTGGTCCACCGTAATTAGTTGGAGAGGTAAGGCTATAAGTTTCACTTTTCCTACAAACATAACATACTGTTTGCACCTTCTGACCCATACATGATAGTCACCAAATATGCTAGGATAGTAATACCCACCTCTCATGATCTTAAGGGATGTAGTCCTTGCAAAAAAATTTCCTCCACCAGGTCCATCATAGAATTCTTTAAGCAATCTCTATGTTTGGCTTGGCTCTATACATCTTAGCAACATGCCATTGATATCTTTCTTGAAAAAAACACCATCAACACGAAGGAATGGAATTGATTTCAACCTGAAATGTCTTCTTTTTGAAGCACTTAGATGAGAGGGATAAATATGATCTTGGAGATATCTTACCAAGTCATGAAACTAGTTGAAAGGTGAGGCATAATCAGCTGCAACCTATTCATCACTTAACACCAAAACCACCTCATTAGCCTTTTACAAGTCTTGGGCTAGGTGTTCACAAAGTCCTTTTCCTCTAATCATATTTTTTACCCTAAAACCCTTTAACAGAATCAAGAAAGATAAAGCATTAACAACCACCAGGAAAAATAGACCTGAAACCTATTGTAGAGCAACATCAAAATCAGGTTTTACAGGGACTTGAAACCACAAACATAGACCAATAAAAGTACCCAGGTTTTACAAGGACCTAAAACCTCAAAGAACTTATAGCATAGGGTAAATAATGCAAAAAAAAAAATATCTTTAGCATTCTGCCCTGACCAACAATGCAGGTTGCCATTGCAATAATGACACACAAGCATTTACCGGGACATTAAAATTTTGTAAAATACCTTTAGTTACTTTGTCCCTTTGATTTGGCAGAGACACCATCAGATCCAACAATAATGACAACCGTATCCATGATGAGAAAAAGGCCATGCTCCACCATGCCCTCAAACCCTAAAATCACACTACCCGCAGCCTTGGCATCCTTACACCAGCGGATGCCCCTTGTCAAACACCAGAACCACATTGTTCAGTCGATTCCACGCCCCACTTTTGGGATCCATGTTCTATGCCCTGATTACATTCTATAGATTTGACAGCCACCTCAGGAATATCCCACCATATTTGTACAAAACCAAGGTGTAGGATGTTTGACAGGTTCTGAGCGAAGGAGATTTCCTCGGGTCCATTTTCCCAGCCATCGTCTCCCATAACCACGTCTCCATAGGAGTGGCCTTCAACAAGAACCCTAAATTGGGTGTCTTAGCCCTTAGGTCCACCATAAATACTCCATTACTTTTGTTATCCAACCAAATCGCTTCTCATTTATATCTTTGTTCAAGAGAAACTCCTTGATACTTAGATGGGTGACCATTATGTGTATCTTATTGTTAGACAACAAATACCTAAATTTATTGAGAGACCTTATCACTAAAAGTACATGTTTTTCAACAAAAGAGTACCTTGTTTCATACTCTTCCAAGCCTTGAATGAAGAAGGATATTAGCTGCTCTAAATCTTTAGGATTCTACTGCATAAGAATGCTTGAAATGGTGTCTATGTTAGCATAAATGTACAAAATGAAATCCTTTGTGATATCTAGATTTATGAGTATAGGAGCAATAGCTATGGATTTCTTGATTTATTCAAAAATATTTACTCCTTGGACCAGATTAAACTTTGATTCTTATTTATCATGGTTGTAAGTGGCTTAGCTAAAGTGGAAAAATATGAAATATACATTCTTATAAAATTGATTTTCATTAAGAAGCTTTGCAAAGCCCTTTTGTGCTTGGGAAAAGAAAGTAAAAGAATTGAATTTATCCTTTCAGGATCTATACTCAAACCATATTTGGAAATAACATGACCAAGGAAATTATCTTCATGAATTGAGAAGATACACTTTTAGGGATTTAGAGATACCCCAAATTGCCTACACTTTTCAAACACTTGCTTGAGGTGAACCATGTGCTCACTTGCACTATTTTAAAACATAGTTATGTCATCCAAATAAACAAGTACAAACCTATTGATAAGTCCTTAGAATGCCATATCCATGGCTCTCTGAAATGTTGCTCTTGCATTGAATAAACCAAAGGGCATATTCCTATATGCAAATGTCCTCCACTTTGTTGTGAAGGATGTTTTGAATTGATCCTCCTCCTTGACCAATATCTGATTATAACCACTATACCCATCCAACAAAGAAAATATTTTTGAACCTACAATCAACTGTAAAAATTGCTCCATAGATGGTAATGGATAGTAATCTTTAAGAGAAGCCTTGTTTAAATCATGGAAGTCAACACATAGTCTAATCTCACCATTATTCTTCCATACTAGAACAAGGTTTGCCACCCAAGTTGAATGCTTGATTGGAAATATAATATTTGACTCTATGATCTTATGAAGTTTAGATCTCAGCAAAGGCTCAAACTTTGGATTAATAAATCTTTGTCTTTGTCTCACTAGCTTAGTTTCAGCTTCTAACTCAATGGTGAGTTGAACTAGACTTTGATAAAATCCCTTGAGATCACTGTATTACCATGCAAACACATCCAAAAAATTTGTACATAACTCAATGAAGGCTTCCTTTTTTGAAGGAGTGCATACCTTTCCCAACTTTAAGTTCCTACCATCAATAATTTCCACATTGGCATAGTGTTCCTCATTTGTTGACAAAGATAACTTTTCCTTTCTCAGCTCATCATCACCACTGAATATGTTCTCAAGAGTTACCAATCCCTTGGGCAACTTATTTGTTTTCATTTACACAATCTGATCACCATACTGCTACAAGAACTTCAATTAATTTCTTGAGGAAAACTTAGTCTCTTCTTGCAAGAAACTGATAACTTGATTGTCATATTCAAACACTTACCAATTTTCATGGTTATTTAGAATAAAAGGCATTAAAACCACCTTAATGTGTGATTGAATTTTCTCACTTTTTATATCGATTAGAATACTAAATTATGCCCCAATGGTAGCTAACCTATTTGCATGTTTGTTCTCATTTCTTGGTGTTGCCTGAATGTTAAAAGCTTAAAAGTCCTCAAGTAAGTCCCAAACCTTATGATTATAAGATCTAAGATTTTTTTTTTTGCATACATTCAGACCTCTTACTTGGTGAACTACAAGTTCACTATCACCAAAAACCTACAAGGTGTTGATTTTCATCTTCCTATCCCACTGCAAACCATGAACTAGTGCCTCGTATTCTGTAACATTATTTGAAAAACTAAACTAAAACTTAATAGAAGAGAAATACCTTTTATTGGATAGAGAAACTAACATCATTCCAGCCCCAATAATATGCTTATTCTTTAATCCATCAAAGTATAATTGCCATAGACCATCACTAGACTCATCATCCTTCATCATGGATGGAATTGGTGCATCATCCTCATGGAGGCAATAAATACCAAGTCCCTCCTCCTAAATTAGCTTATAAAAATAATTTTCATGTAATTTAGAGGCCCACTCATCAAGTAACAAATCTATAATCTCATCTAAAGGTGATTCAACTTCTAGTCCACTAGTTTCTAGCACCTCATCTGAGATGACACAATTAGTGTTAATAACACTTGGCATATATGGATCTAAATGAAAATATGAAATAGGTTTAGAATGTATTATTACCTTGGGACCATACCTAGATTTGAACAACAATTATTTCCAATAAACTAATAATTATCCTTCAATTTTTGAGGTGAAGTCCCTTGATAGACACATGGTAAAGTAGAGAGGCAAGTCCACCACATTTACATCATGTTGGATGGTAACATTGGGATAAGCATGTAGTGTCAAATTCAAATATTTGATGATGTCTAATATTTTTTTTGGTGATCCATCTAGTTGAAAAACTCCTTTATTAGTTGGTTCATAAATAAAACCAGGCTTATTTATAATTTGCTCAGGCATAACAGTGCTACTGGCTCCACTGTCCACTATACAGTTATGAATCAAAGTGTCATAAACTATCAAAGAGAGGTATAAGGGAGTAGTCTTACTTGATTTTACCTTAGTTTTATCCACCTTTACCATCTTATTTACCTATTATAATTATTTATTAATTGGATGATCTAAATTAGTTAGGATAATGCCTTCTTTCTCAATCAGTTTTAGAGACAATTTGAGGGCTGAAATCTCTTGACTGAGCATATCATTTTGTCCTAGAATAGAGAGGGAATCCCACATGATAATGTTGATGTTAGAATTATTAATTTGATCTACTATACTGAATTAAGCTCTACTAACCTTTGGCTATACTTTCTAAACCATTGGTTACTCATAAACAAGGGGTATTTGATGAACCTTTCCAACTTTGATATTCTATTTTTTTTGTGTTGTAGGGGCAACAAGTTGATATTTGGTACTCTTTGGAACAATTTTAGGAGTACTTGAAGTATTTATCATATCTTGAGCTTCATTATTAGATCTTCTCTTAGCTCTAGTTATAGCTACAACTTGGCCACTTGTATTTCTAGTCTCACCATTTTAATTAAAAGTGATATGATCATCCATTTGCCAATTTACATTAATAACATTAGGATATCCTTGAACTTGTTGAATTTCTCCTTGTGATACCAAATTTGTCTCTTGATATTGACCTCCTTGAAGAGAAAATTCTTCTTGTGTCATTTATGGCATGGTAATGTTTTGTGATACTAAGGCTTGGTTTTGAAAATCATTGAAATTAGAGGGCTGACAACTTGAATCCTGCATCAAGTTATTTTGAGGTGGTGTGGGAATAATAACTTTAGAAATAGAAACTATATTAGGATCAAGAGATGCATATAGTTTAGCTTGAGTTATAGCTCATGCTTGGTAGGGTGGTCTATTCTCTCTGAACCCTTAATAAAGAGGCCTTTAATCTCTAAAGGGATGATAGGTGGTCTAATTTTTATATTGATAAGGCCTATTAGCCTGGTACTACTGACTCTTGAGTTGCACTATTTCATTCCTAAAAGATTGTAACTAGATTTTCAACTCTCCAAGCTCACTAACTTGACTAGAAGGGGTTACAACTTGGGCTTGAGGGGATGAGATAGGATCTAAATATAGATCTTGAAAAACTTTAGGGGCTACCATAGGCCTCAATTCTGGGAATGTAGGCATTAGAGGCCTTGGAGAAAGCTTACTAGCTTATACCAAATTATTCTCTGCCCTTATTGCAACCTCATAAGCATTTGGTAAAGTAATACCACCCATTGAATATATCATCACACTAATATCAGAGTTGATGGCTCTTAGATAGTACACAAAGGTATATTTTGGGGATGGCCTAATCAATACAGGTATCCTAGTCCATGTCTTTTGGAATATGAGGTTAAAATTAGACATGAACTCATGGGGAGCTCTCTTTATGGTATTTAGCTATTCAACTAAGGATAGGTGATCATATTTGTACTCAAATTACCTGACTAAGGCTGCTCCCAATTCATCCTAGGTAGTAATGGAATTTAGTGGGAAGTTTCTATACCATTGCAACACTTTTCCCTTGAAAGAAGTCGTAAGCAGTCTAATAGCCACATTTTTTGAAATAATATTGTGAACTGAACAAAGGTTAGAAACATCCTAGATGTGCTCAATAAGAGTTGTTTGATCTTCTCCTGAGAATAATGAGATACTATTAAGAGAAGATATAGGAATGTCATCAAAATGGGACAACTTTAGTGGACTACCTCTATTAAATGGAACAAATACTTGGTTTTTGATGGCCATCTAGATAATGAGAACTGAACTATTTAGGATAATATGATGGAAAAGAGATAGATATTTCCTTTGAGGATATGGATTTGTCTTACTAAACCTTTCTTTTTTACATGAAGTAGGAGGCAATTCAATGAATTCAGGAGGAATACCTTTACTAGCTGACCTTGTGGTAACCTTTGGCATTAAAATATTGCCTAGATAATGCTATGAACTCTACAACTTGAAGAATACTTATCTTCTGATGATGATGGATGCCTTATATTATTGCAAACACTTGTACTCAACTATGCCAAGGAGAAAGGGTCCCACCGAGCATGCCAAGAACTGTTGTCAATCTGAAGTAACAACCTGTTTTGAAGGTGTGCTAGCAAACCTTCTCTTTAGTTGAAATAATGGGATCTTCTCAGAGCATGGATTGCTATCAGCTGAGAATAACCTTTAGAGAGGGCTAGTTCCCTTTGGATCTATCACCTAAAACTAATCTATACTTAGAAAAGGGAGAGAGATTGATTGTAAACTTATAAAAATAGGAAAAGTAGGTGATGCACCAAATGCTTTGGTCTTTACAATTGTACATAACACACTATCATACACTTTTAGACATGAAAATATCACTTCACTCACTCTTTGATCAGATTTCACATAAGCGTTTCACAAAAAGGCACTAACTAACTATCAATGTAGCATGAGAGGGCAATTATCTACTTCCAAACTAATCAATGAACTATCTATGGCACTTAGAATGACCCGATAGAGACAAAAAAAACTTTATGAAGGTGAGAAAACTCAGACAGAGGTAAAGGAAAGCATACACTCACTTATACACATCAATGAATTCATTAGACACACTTAAAAAAGCTTTCAAATGGAGGACTTTAGTCTTTTATTGCATCAAATAGGTGTTGCAATACAAAATTTGAATGAGTTTTTGCCCTTGTCAAAAGAAAAGTCTAAGAGTTTGAGATTATTTGATTCTATAAGTGTCTGTTAGAAATTTTTTTCTAGATTTAACTCAACTTTTTAAGCATACAGGAGCATCTTCATGCCAAAGTGGAGAGTGCACACTAGGTGCTGAGTTGGGTTTTTGGTTCATCATTCTATTGGATCCATCACCTTGGGCCCTTCACTCTATGTTTGCCAAGTGTAGTCATTTAAGAAGATCCCATGCCAATTGGTATAAAAGATATGAGGATGGAAATCATACTAGTGATTTCGTAAGACACTTTGAGAGTAATGACCCTTCTTTGGTTAAGAAGCCCAATAGTGACACTTGATCTCAAAACCCTGAACATGATTGATTCCTTTATGCCTGTTGTAGGTAACTAATCAATTATGAGAGGATGATCCTCCTTTTTGAAGAATGATCTTGATATAGATTTCATGATCATCTTTCTACCACATTCCACTAACATCTTGCTGACTAGATAGTGCTCATTGGAACTTACTACAGGTCCCTATGAGATGGAAAACTAATTCCCTTATTGGTTTTCCATAGATATCTTACTCCTTGATATATCTATTTCATTTGAATTAGTAGGGAACCATAGTTATATAGGTCAAGAAATTATAGAAACCCATAGCTCATTTTACACATGGATCCCCTCAAATAATCAATAAACATAGTCACAAAATAACCTTGCTACCCATATGTTTTAAATATTCAAACCAAGGTTTAAACTGAGCTTTAATGGTGACCATGAATCTATAGTGTTTGCATATGTGGCACCTAAGTCACATTTTGACCTTTTACTTATGTATTTGCATGATTGGATGACAAATTCCCTTGATATGACATGTCTTCCCATATGCCAATTCCTTGCCACATTGCTTATTCGACTTAAACATGAATATCATTGCTCAGTCATGTCCATTGCTCAGTCATGTCCCCATCCCATGCCTCTTGGAAACCAGATCAAACAAACTTCATCAATTTCCTTGGGAGTTTCCTTGGATTGACCTTGTATACACCGAAATTGTGTTAAACCCTTGTCGTCCTCCCCTTAACCCCCATTTTATTCTCCCACACCTATTTAACCCCTGTCGACCATTTTCCCATGAGCCTTGACCCTGGCAGCATGTAAGAATGAGCAGAAGGCTAAAGTTAGCCTCTGTCCCCATTCTACATCTGTCGACATCGGTCGCTACTCAGCCGACGTCACCGACGTCGATCACTTATCGGCCGACGTCGGTGGTTCTGCTGGCATCGATTATCTTTACACTGCGTTCTCGACCCGAACGTAGGTTTCGTTATCCGTTATCCGTTATTCGGTTCTCAATCAGTTTCTCGATCGGTTATCGGACCTTCTTTCAAAACATTCTTTCATGAGACCTTTAGGACAATCAACAAACTTTGCATTCAATCAATCTGCAATCAAATCTCTCTCACTCTCTCTCTCAGGCATAGGTATTCTGCTTCAGTCATCTCGTTGGAGGTCTGCTACATCAAACTTCTGCAACACACCGACAACAGCAATCATGTCTCCTATTCTATCTTCAGCAAGTAATAGGTAAGCATTTGTTCTGTGCTTTTATTTTGTTTTTTGGTTATTGTTTTTAATTAATATCACCACCCAAATTTAGATTCAGACCATAGAACTGACTTGACTTCCTCCCATATCACCTCTATCCACTCTTTCCAGAATATACAGTCTATAACTCTGCCCAGATCCCTGCACAGACCCCCAAATAATCCCTTTGACTCCCAAACAAGGTCCCTAACCCTCAAACAAAACTTCAGACCATTCTGCAGTCTTGAAACCTATCCAGACCTGACCAGACCCTGTCCAAGAACTACTACCCCGACCGACGCCGGTCATTACCCCTACCGACGTCGACATCTTAATTGATGCCGGCGACATTCCTTGACCGACACCGGCACAGAGACCGATGCCGGTGACTATGCAAAGCAGTTTGCTGCATATCAGGTACGCATTTTGCTTTTTGTCTTTTATTTCTTTCATTCTATCTTTCATTATTTCTATTTCTGTCAAATATTCTATTTTTAATCAGTGGGTTGATATCCCTCAAGGAAGTCTTCGTACTTCAGGGATCAAGCTTTTGCTTGACAACCCACCATCTCCTCATCTAACATTTTTCATGTTTTAGTCTCTTTTTCTTTCAGGGGTCATCCTCCACAACCAAATAGAAGTTCTTTCTATCGTCTGATTTTGGTGCACACGACTTCATCCAGGTACATACAAGCCTTAGACCATTTCTTCTCAGTTTCTTATTTCTCTCTTTGAATGTAGAAAGCGAATATAGCATAAAAACATTCTGGCACACCCGGTGGGACCTTAGGGTCTTCCTTGGGTTCTTTCTCTTTCTATTCATATAGGTGCATTAGGTTTCTCCCTTTTCACCTCTTTCTTCTCTTCTAAATGACATAAAAAGCGGGATTAAAAAGAACCTTTCTTTCTTTTCTTGCATTTCAAACTAGTCAAAAGTCATATTCTTCAACCCTTTCTCAACTTGTTTTCATTTGAACTCACATTTCGACCTGGGCTTAAAATACATTGCATTCCATTTCTGCTTGTTTACATTTCTTAGTCCACACTTAGTAATTAATAACTGCATATTGAATTAATCGTAGTCCACTTTATGTTACACAACCAAACCACTTGCACTAAATCAAACATCAAACTTACCTGAGACAAGGCCCGACTGGGATTTCATCCCCCAGCGGATACCTTACCCGTCTCGGCAATCCTACTTGGATTTCATCACCAAGGGGAAAGCCCACTCTATTCTCTGGCAGAGTCTAATCTCTAGGGGAAGTATATTTTGGCTAAGCGGGCCCAACTTATCACTGGACTCGTGAAGTGAGGGGAGCTTGCTCCTTAGCACCAGGCCAAGTATAAAACCTAACCCAGACTCTTGAGTGCCTAAACAAAACCTAAAACCAGCTCTAGACTACTTCTTCTAGGACCCATCTCAAAAGCCAATCTTCCTCACACATTCTAAGGCATAAGCCACCAAGATCCTAATAATTTATTCCTAGGGATTTAACGTTTAGGGTCTGCTTGTGTTCTTCATCTTTTATGTTCTTATCTGCTTGTTTGAGCTTGTGAGGACGTTCTTTCTTGCCTTGGATGGTTCTGACTCATAGTCAAACCAAGGCTCTTGTCGACCACGCGAGGCGTCATCCTCTTCCGTCTTTCCCATCCATAACCAATCTTATAATGGAGTTCCACTCGGAGACTGAAAGAACTCCTACTCGACCTACCCTGACCCAGACTCCCATCGTCCCTGAAGGGGACCAAGATTTCAAAAGATTCTTGGACCTCAATGGCAGAGCCCTTCAACATTATCTCACGTGAAGCCGAACGCGAGACTCCTTAGGCAACCCAATCTATGGGATGCTGACTTCCTTAGTCGAGACCATGATCACATCAACAACATCTACAATTCAACCTATAAACAATCAAGCCAACACCTCGACTAATAACCCAACCGTGTCCTACCTTCAAAGTTTAGCCTCTCCTTCTAGACCTACCTCCATGGGGGTTCTGGTACCCCCTCAACCTCAAATTACTCAACCAAATCCTACACCTTTCCAAAACCTAGTGGTCTCTATCCCCCCTACTCTTGCACCTATCAACACAAGAGTAACTGTCTACCCTTCAGCAAGTGTGGCCACTCCTCAACCATATTTGACAACCCCTATCCAACTTGTGCCTACCAACCCCATAACACAAGTGCCCTTAGCTTCAACTTTCGCCCCGACAATTAGCTACCCATATGTTACGCCTACACAAGCGCAACCAACCACATCATACGCCCTTCTCAATACCTTCCAAGCACCTTATAATCCAGGGGGCGCTCCATCCACCAATCCGTCAGCAGATATCATCAAAATGCTGATGGACAAAATGTCCAGTCTCGAAACCTCTATTTTTGGTTCACGCAATGCCCTCTCATACGAGCAAATTTGTAATGAGCCCATTCATCCTTTCATCCTGATCCGACCATACCCCAACCAGTGGGAACTTCCTAAATTCTCTCATTTCTAGAGCAAGGAAGACCCGTAACAACACCTACGGGCATTCAGACATGCCTGTTATCTCATTGCTCACGACGATGCGTTAATTTTACGCACATTCCTTATGTCCCTCTCTGGCGCTGCTCTTGATTGGTATAGCTCCCTTGCCAGCCATTCTCTCTTCACATTCACTCAGATGGCCCAACTCTTCCTCGACCATTTCTCTATCAACATCACCAAAAAGGTCTCAATCACAGACCTCTATTCTATCCGGCAGTTCGAGGACGAATCCATAGTCGATTTTGTTGCTCACTGGAGAAGCCTTATCAATCAGCTCTCATTTTTCTTACCCCAACCTAAACTTATTGAACTTTTCTCCCAATCTTGCGCCAAGCATATTTCTTCTACCTTGCGGGTTCAGACCTTCCGCACCTTTGATGAAGCCTTCACGATGGCTCACAAACTTGAATTACGTGCCATCGAGGAGAACAAAGTCAAGTTGTGGAGTAAGAATCCCAAATCCAAGACTAATGACTCCTCTTCTTCTAAACCTTCTTCGTCTAACCCTAGGTCTAAGGCATCAACAAACGCTGTGGTCGTTAGACTTTCATCCTCTTCCTCTTCAACCAACCAGCGTGAGCCATCCACGTCCCAAAGCATCACCTGCCAATTCCAACAGAGATACGTACAATGATAGTATACTCCACTCAGAGAATCATACGCGTCTGTGTTGGAAAAGCTTGTCAAACAGGGGGTTCTCAATCTCCCCCAAATCTGACCACCTCCATAATTTGATCCCTCACGCGCCATCCCTACGTGGTATAGGGAAAATGACTTCTATAACTACCACCATGTTAAAGGCCATGACATGGGCAACTGTAAGACCCTTAAAAAAATCATCCAAGACATGCTAGAAAAGGGTGACCTTGTCCTCAACAATCCCAATGTGCCACCCAATCAGGACATCGACATGTTCAAGCAACCATTCCCCAATCATCTGCCAACCCAAAACAATGTCCAGACCATGACTGACAACATTCAAGAATATAATGTACGAACAGTCAATACGGTCTCACCCTTCATCCCTGACCAGACTCTTTCACAAACTCAAGAAGTTAGTCTGCCCCTCAGTCCATCGCATGTGGACGAACCTCCCTCTCCGGTTAGTTCTCCGTCAACTTCTCTTATATTGGAGGACGCCTCGACCATACCAGCTCCACCGGTCTCACCATCCTCCTTCTTGCTACCTATGGAGGACCCGACCCTTCCTACTCCTCAAATGCAAGTGGAGGGCACAATCATTCCTGCCCTTTACCCTCTTGAGGAGCCTCATTATCCAGTTTCTTCTCCACCCAAGGAAGAACCTGTCTCTCCTCTATCTCCAACCAAAGATGAACTTGCCATGACTTCATCATGCCTTGGGTCTGAGACCGCTACACCAGTCTCATCTTCAACCCCACAACCATCCACATCCTCTCAAGAACCCAAGCCTCATCCAACATCTTCTTAGCCATTTTACCGATTAGTGGAGAAACTCGAACTTCTTCCTTCAAGGAAAGTGGAGCATCAGGGATTATGGGAGCATCTTAAAGCTCTTCAACATGCCCGTGCCCTCTCATCTCATGCTGCCAATCCTCCCAAGGCAAAATCTCCCAAGACTCTCAACAAAAATTAGACTTCCACTTCTAGACTGTCTACACCTCAACCAACCGCATCAGGACTGAAACCCGCATCTACCCCATCTAAACCTATCAAGTCACTCGACGTTCACCCTGTCTCCAACCTCACTCATCTGCAATTGAAGGTGGACTTAGACCAGACCTCAACCAATAGTAGTCTTCAAATCAAATCAAAGAAGACTGCCAAACCACAGAGGCAAACTCCTCCTCCCCCGTCACCATTGCCTTCCATTTTGGGCCCCCATCCTTCGACCCTGACTAGAGTCCTCCCCACTCCTACCTCTAATCAAAACCAGTTGCCTCCTCTACTTCCTTTGCCTACCACTAGCCTACCCTCTCCCAAAAGGGTGGTACCTCTCATGAAGAAAGTATCGTCTCCGCTTGTCGCTGCACCATCAACCCAAAAGGTGGTACAGAAGCCTCCTCCAACTCCGCCCAAGCAAAAGTCACCAGCATTGCACACATCGACGAGCACGGACCCTTTAGTGGGCTCATACTCTTTGATATTGCACCAACTTTTGAAGACTTCCAACATAACCCTTCCACCCATCAGGACCTTTCAACCTCTCGGGTCTAAGCCCTCCTGGTTCAATGATACGAAGATTTGCCTATATCATCATACGCCAGGACATCATACCGAGACTTGTTGTGCCCTCAAGGCCATCATTTGCCACTACATGGAGAAGGACATTCTTATTCTTGAGGACACCGTCAACCGACCCCTGACACCTTCTCATATTCCTCTAACCTCTTCGACTACATCAACATCTCATCAGCAGGCCATGATCCCTTCATCTCCTTCACCCCCTATCTTCGAAATCAATGCCATTCACATAACCACTAGGTCACAAAAGGACAAGACTAAAAAAAAGGCTGCCATTCCTTGGACTTATCCTTTCATCCAGCCGCCTCAACTGCCCAAGCCTAAGATTTCTATCCTTGGCGCGCCTCAACCCTCTTCTTCTTCCTCTTCAGGGGCGATTCATGACTCCATGTTAAAATAACTTCACCAGATGCCTACGAAGATGTCCCTTTATGACCTCATCCAAACCTCACCCCAACATCGTCAGGCCCTCATCTGAGCCTTGAAAGAAGTGGAGGTCCAATCCGAAGACCCCCAACCACTCGCTGCCCTGGTCCACTCTTTATCCCCTGTCGCCTCCATCACTTTCAGTGATTCTGAGATTCCTAAATCTAACATGGAAGATCAGGACACCACCCTCTTCATCACTGCCTATGTTGATTGGACACGTATTAAGCACGTTATGATTGATGGAGGCGCCAACATCAATATTATCTCCACCCATGCCTTTGATCAATTGGCCCTCCCCAAGAATTGCGTATCTAAAACTAACGCAATCTTTCGATCCTTCAATGACACCACTACCACAACCATTGGCACAGTCATCCTTCACATTCGCATTAGTCCACACATAGTCCCAAAGCTCTTCTATATCATCGAAGGAGAGTTTCAATATAACATCTTGTTAGGCCGACCCTAGATCTGTGCCATGGCTTGTGTTCCCTCTACCCTGCATCGTTGTGTAAAATTTGAGCACGATAGGCAAGTCCACACTATTCCCACTGACCCATCACCTTTCAAAACTTTTAACACAACCTATCGGCCAAATGATGTCCTCATTCCTATCAAGCCATCAACCCCATCACCACCTCCATCTGTGAAAGCGTCAACTAGTTCGCAACCGGCAGTCGACCTCACCCCTCCTCTTCAAGTGGTAATCAAAGACCCTATGGAAGACATCTTCCAATGACTTTCACTTGGGGAATATCACTTGCTAGCCTTAGACATGTTCCAAACTCCGCAAGAGTATGGATGCCTTCACCACAGCCCCAGTTATGATCACTGGATCGGGATGGTCGTGCCTTATGGTCCTCCTCACCTCTGAACCAATCTTGTCTATGGGGGGCTCAATCAAGCTCCTACTGATGGTAACCCTCTCTCTTCACCCCAACCATTCACATCAGATTTCTCATTTCTTGGCAACCCCACCTTTGCACACACTTACCTTTACAGGTGTGCATGGAAGGGTTTTGGTTTCGGACGCTATGAGCAAGGCTCCCATCAGCCCATCAAACTGCTCAACGATGATGATGCCAAGAAACGATATGGCTTGGGATACCATGACCCCACTCAGGCTCTTACAGACCTTTGCCCTGAACCCACCATTGATCAACCTCTTCATAGCTCGCCCATTCTTCCCTCTTCACCTACGGAGTCGGTGGTTTCCATCCCTCCTAGTTTTTTTTTTGCATAAACACCATCTGCTTGGAACCCCTGACCTATCAGCTAAACGGGGTGTCCAGGTCTCTCCCTCTCATTTATCCCAGCATGATAGAAGATGAGTTGGTGACCATTCACACTGTCTACTGCGTTGACGACGACGCCATTCTTTCCTACATGGGTGCCGATGACTCTTTCATCCAGCGCTCTCTCCCTTCTGAGACCCAGGTTATGTTAAATGAATCAACCATTGACATCAACCTCCCTTCTTCCGATGTTCCTCATGTCTTAAAGATTGGTCAATCTTTAGATGCTCATGAGTAGCTAGACTACACCCAGTTCCTCTCAAACCATAACAAAGCCTTTGCCTGGACCTACCATGACATGCCTGGCATCGACCCCACTATCGCTACCCATAACATAGTCACCAAACCAGAGGCTAAGCCTGTTAGGCAAAAGCTTCAAAAGATACATCATCGCCTAGCACTCGTTGTCAAAGAGGAGCTTTAATGCCTCCTTTTTGTCTCTTTCATCTAGCCCATTGATTACCCACAGTGGGTCTCTAACATCGTCCCTATCACCAAAGCGAATGGGGGGATCCAGATCTGCACAGACTATCGCGACCTTAACCTAGCCTGTCCCAAAGATGACTTTTCTCTTCCCAACATTGACCAGCTTATTGATCTTACGGCTAACCATGAGATGCTATCTCTCATGAATGGGTTTTCAAGATACAATCAGATCTTGATTGCACTGAAAGATCAGCACAAGACTACCTTTATCTCCCCATGGGGGACTTTCTGCTATCGGGTCATGCCTTTTGGCTTGAAGAACGCAAGCACCACATATCAGTGTGCCATGACTTACATTTTCCATGATCTCCTCCACAAAATCATGGAGGACTATGTGGATGACCTGCTCGACAAGTCCAAGCTTTACCGTGACCATTTGACCATTCTCAAAATCATCTTCTCTCACCTTCTTCAACACAATGTCCGCCTTAACCCCAAGAAATGTGTCTTTGGGGTCCTCTCCAACAAGCTCTTAGGCTTTATCATTTCTTTCTGTGGCATCAAGATAGATCCCGCCAAGATCCGCGCTATCCTCAAGATGCCGCCTCCAACCAATCTCAAGCAACTTCACAGTCTACAAGGGAAGCTCCAGTCCATTCACCGTTTCATCTCATAACTTTCTGACCGCTGCCAACCTTTTCATCATCTCCTTAAGAAGGACGTCTCCTTTAAATGGGATAAGGACTGTCAAGAGGCTTTTAAAGACCTCAAACTCTATTTGGTCTCTCCACCAGTCCTCATTCCACCTAAAGACGATCAACCCTTCTACCTTTACATCTCTGTGACCAACCATTCGTTAGGTGCCATGATCGCGCACTGAGACGAGCATCACCGTGAGCAAGCGGTCTACTATATCAGCCAAACACTGGTCGACTATGAAACTTGGTATACTCATACTGAGAAACTCTGTTTGGCGTTAGTCTTTGCCACTACCAAGCTCTGCTACTATCTTATCAATCACAAAACCTTTATCATCACTCACACCGACCCTCTTAAGTTTATGCACTCCAAGCCATATCAACATCAACCTATGGCTCGGTGGCTCATGCTGCTTGCTGAGTTCGACCTCAAATTCATCCAACAAAAATCCATCAAGGGGCAAACCATCACTGATCAATTGGCAAACGCCCCTCTTCTCAACAATCAACCTTCATAGTGTGAGTTTCTTTATGAGTCTATCACCGTGTTTTCCACTGATGACACTGTCTACCAAATGACCATGTTCTTTGACAGCTCCAAATGTCAACTTAGTGGGGGTGTGGGAGTTATTCTCATCCCACTTGATGGTGATCCCATGCCTCTATCTTTCAAGCTTGACTTTAATTGTACCATTAATATGGCTGAATATGAGGCCTTAATTTTGGGACTTTAGACTGCCCTCTCTCTCAGCATCAAGTCCATCAACATCTTCGGTGACTCGTAGCTTGTCATCAATTAGGTCAACGGTTCATACCTCTGTAAAAATGAAATTTTGCAAAGGTACAAAAACCGTGTTGGTGTTCTTCTGGCCTCTTTTGACCATTACCTCTTGCAGACTGTTCCTCAATCCATGAATAAGTTTGCTGACACCATGGCTTCTCTTGCCTCACTATTCCGTCTTCATCATCGTCATCTAGAATTTTTGTCACGGTGCATCGTCTCCCATTGCCTTCATACCTTTCTTTTAACATCAACAATGTCAACACCATAGAATCTAATCCATGGGATGTTTGGTATAAACAACTTGTGGACTACTTATCTCATTCTATCATCCCTCTCAATCTCTCTAACAATGCACGACAGGCTTTCATCAAACGCATAACTCGCTATACCATGTTAGGGGGTCTTCTCTATAAGCGAGGCTTCGACATCCTCCTTCTTCATTGTCTAACCTCCATTGAAGCCTCTCATGCCATTAAACAAGTCCACGACAGAATTTGTGGGTGACACTTTAGTGGGAATTCGGTTGCCAAGCACATCCTTCATCTGGGCTATTATTGGCCCACCCTTCATAAAGACTGTAGCGACTATGTTCGGCATTGTGTCAAGTGTCAGCAGCACTCTAACTTGCTGCATCTTCCTAGTCACACCTTACAAGTCACTCAGGATTTTTAGCCTTTTTCTCAATGGGGCTTAGATCTCATCAGTGAGATTAACCCTCATTCATCTCTTCATCATCAATCCATCATCACCGCCACCGAGTATTTCACCAAGTGGGTGGAAGCCATTCCTCTCATCTCCACAAAAGATGACAAGATTGTCGACTTCATTAGTACCCACATCATCTATCATTTCGGTGTCCCTCACAAAATCATCACCGATAATGGTAAGTCCTTCAAAAACAAGACTGTCCAAAAACTCTGTGACTCATTTGGCATCAAACTCAGTTTCTCTTCACCTTACTACCCACAAGCAAATGGGCAGGCCGAGGCTTCCAACAAAATCTTGACTAAAATTCTCATGAAGGTGGTCAACGACACTGGAAGGGATTGGCATATTCACATTCCCTTTGCTTTGTGGGCCTACCGTACTAGCATTCAAACCTCCATGAGTGCTACCCCTTTCTCTCTCGTGTACGGAATAGAGGCTGTCCTACCTCTTGAAGTACAGATCATGTCTCTTCACATCTCTCTACATGACATTCTTTCTAACGATGAATTTCGTCAAGATCGCTTAGCTCAACTTGAGTTACTTGACGAGCACCGTCTTGCTACCCTTAACCATCTCCATGTCTATCAACATCGCATCAAGCGAGCCTATGACAAAAATTTGTGAGAATGAGATTTCAATGTTGGAGACCTCATCCTCAAAGAAAATCAGCACGTGACCAATATGGAGTGAAGTAAATGAGGTAAGTTTTCCCCTAATTAGCTCAGACCTTTCATCATCACGCATAAGTATGGATCAGGGACGTATCATTTGTCTTCTCTCGATGGATGGCCAGAACCTGAGCCTCTTAATGCGTTGCATTTGTGACCATTCTACTGTTAGTCGAATACTCAACCACTTGACATTTATCTTGAGCTCGTCCCTTGAGCAATCCCCATCCTCTTAGTCCTCATTCCTTTCAACCCTACTCCCCCTAACAAATCCTATATACCCCTTTTATACAGTATGGATGCTTTGTCCTAATAAAAGGGAGCCCTTGACCTTCTATAGTCTTGTCCATGACTCACATTTCTGTCAAAACAAATCAAGATGTCAAAATATCCAAGGTCACCAAATCAGAATCAAAAGGCAGACTGCTCCCTTGAAGGATAACTGTACTATCATTGCTATAGCTAATAGACTGATCCCTCGAAGGACAGCTATTCAAAGCCCTTCTATATAAATCAAAAATATAGACCACTCCCTCGAAGGATGGCTATGACTAACTCTTGCTACAAACAACAATCTTTCTTAGAAGCTTCCCACATTAATCAGCTTTGTAAATGACCCCCAAGCAAATGACATCTCTATGCAGACTTCCCGCATTGATCAGTCTACACCAAAAAAAAAAAAAAAAAAAAAAAATCATGGACTTGGCTTGTAGTTGTCTCAGGGTCTCCTATAAAAAGGGGCAAAGTTATCTCTGCTCTAAAATGGGTTACCCTATCCTCCTCCTATCACTTGCTCAAAGGACTTCGAGCTCACTTTAATGTCAAAGTGATTTGATTACCTCTCTAACACAACCTATGGTCAACGACATCTTGCATGAATGGGGCTCTTGGTTCTAATAACCCCTATCTATGCTGTCATTCTAGTCCTTGTCAATGAAAGAACAATTTGCCTTTCACTTTTTCTCTACACTTTGGTCACATCCACTCATTTGACATTTATCCAAACCAAACCAACGTCAACATTTTCAGACCACCAACATCATCATAGTCCATTTCACATAGTTTCTGTGGACACCAATACACATGGAAACTATCGACCAGACACAATTTATGTTAAGCATAAACCAATACTTGCTGAAGCATAAATGGACCCAATTCATTTTTAGCATACATCCATCACGCCTATGGAAAATTGCTAGGGATGAAAGACCCCTCGACCAATGTTACAGAATACACCATCACACAATATGGAAAAGGCTGTAACATCTTCTTTCTCCTCATCATTTCAACACATGACCACACCCATCATTGACCATTTTGTCTCTTAGTCTAAACTACATTGGTCTGAGGCCCCTTCCAATTTGGGCTATGTAGGCAGCACTCAGATGACACGACGTCTTCTGGGGTTAGCTCGACCACCCTCGTTTGTTCGTCTCTCTGATGGACAAACCTTCTTTCTTCATTTTGACCATAACTTGCCCTCGACTAAGACCATCGACCACTTTGACCATTCCTCCCTTTTAGGGAGAACTACATTGGCCTGAGGCCCTTCACACAAGGGCTATGTAGGTAGCACTCAGTGTTCTGAGGTTAGCTCGACCACATTCTTTCATCCATCCATCCACCTCGACCAATGACCATTGGAGATCATGCCTATCTCTTCAGACCTTGACCACTTCCAAGACAAACTTTGCCTTGGTTGTTTTTGCATGTATGCTACCTCATGACTGGTTAGCAAAATTATGCGCAGACTATTTTGACCCTCACAAGTATAGGATCGCAAGCTGGTTGATCCCTACTACTTGTGAATTTTTCATGTTTTTAGGAGCACTTCCTGAGCCTGGGATACCTGGAACACGATGACCATTGGAGCTTCAACTTAGATTAAATAACCCAATCAGTAGATGACTAAATGCCGGGGCCTGGTTATTTCAATTTTGGCACTCCTCGACCCTTGACATGTGACAATTTGACCTGACCATCTTGTGAAGTGGTATGCATGCAATCACAACTATTGCAGTGTTCACCCTCACCATTTTTCATCCACTCTTTGTCAAATTAGCACCCGATTCCCGGTTCCCTTCCCTTGACTCCTGCTTTGAGGGGGGATAACTCATCTCATCCGGTGCAATCCTCTTCCTATTTTTGTCTTGCAGTTCACTTGAACAACCAACAAGATGAAATCAACTTTATCCCACACCTAGGGTAACCAACTCCTATTTTTGTCTTGCAGTTCGTCCAGAACAACCAACAAGACAAAAAGGGGCAAATGTAGACACTGAAATTGTGTCTAACCCTTGTCATCCTCCCCTTAACCCCCATTTTATTCTCCCACACCTATTTAACCCCTGTCAATCATTTTCCCACGAGCCTTGACCCTGGTAGCATGTAAGAATGAGCAAAAGGCTAAAGTTAGCCTCTATCCCCATTCTGCATCTGCCGACGTCGGTCACTACTCGACCTACATTGCTGACATCGGTCACTTATCGACCGACGTCAGTGGTTTTGCTAGCGTCGGTTATCCGTACACTGCGTTCTCGACCCAGACGCAGGTTCTATTATCTGTTATCCATTATCTATTATTTGTTATTCAGTTCTCAATCAATTTCTCGATCGGTTATCAGACCTTCTTTCAAAACATTCTTTCATGAGACCTTTGGGACAATCAGCAAACTTTGCATTCAATCAATCTGCAATCAAATCTCTCTCACTCTCTCTCTCAGGCACAGGTATTCTACTTCAGTCATCTCGCTGGAGGTCTGCTACATCAACCTTCTACAACACACCGACAATAACAATCATGTCTCCTATTCTATCTTCAGTAAGTAACAGGTAAGCATTTGTTCTGTGCTTTTATTTTGTTTTCTGGTTATTGTTTTTAATTAATATCACCACCCAGATTTAGATTCAGACCACAGACCTGACTTGACTTCCTCCCATATCACCTCTATCCACCCTTTCTAGAATATACAGTCTATAACTCTGCCCAGATCCCTGCACAGACCCCCAAATAATCCCTTTGACTCTAAAATAGGGTCCCTAACCCTCAGACGAAACTTCAGACCATTCTGTAGTCCTGAAACCTGTCCAGATCCGACCAGACCCTGTCCAAGAACTACTACCCCGACCGACGCCGGTCATTACCCCTACCAACATCGACATCTTAATCGACGTCGGTGACATTCCTTGATCGACGCCAGCACAGAGACCGATGCCGGTGACTATGCAAAGCAGTTTGCTGCATATCAGGTACACATTTTGCTTTTTGTCTTTTATTTCTTTCATTCTGTCTTTCATTATTTCTATTTCTATCAAATATTCTATTTTTAATCAGTGGGTTGATATTCCTCAAGGAAGTCTTCTTACTTCAGGGATCAAGCTTTTGCTTGACAACCCACCATCTCCTCATCTAATGTTTTTCATGTTTTAGTCTCTTTTTCTTTCAGGTGTCATCCTCCACAACCAAACAGGAGTTCTTGCTATCATCTGATTTTGGTGTGCATGACTTCATCCAGGTACATACAAGCCTTAGACCATTTCTTCTCAGTTTCTTATTTCTCTCTTTGAATGTAGAAAGTGAATATAGCATATAAATAGACCTTTAATGCTATCCATTGATCTCTTATTTGAGCTCCCGAGATTATGAAACTTGTCATCATTAAGTGCCTTCTAAGGATCCACTATAAGTCTACATTGGACTAGTTCCATTTCACCATGTGGAGGCTTCACATTTTATCTAGGATTATTGAATTATTGATCTCATGCTCACCATTGATCTTATCTACACGATTGAATGTGTGTCATTGATCTTCCTTCTGCTCGATCAAATGCACATCATTGATAAACTAAGTCACCATGATCATGATACTTGGCATCAATGCATTTAATCTTAGATTTGCTAACTTATTAACCTTTTGCATGTTGTTAGATATATTTTTGAATGATTAAACATGAACCATTGATCCATTTTGATTTATTGACCTAGATGAGCACCCACATACTATTGATCTTTATTTTTGATTGAGCGAGGATTCAACATTTGGAAGTGACACATTTAATGTTGAAGATTTTGAATCCAAATGGATACTTACTGTGACTTCAATTTGACATTCCTCAACATGTCTTGTATTGATAGATCTTTTTTGAAGGCTTATATCTTGAGATAGAAAAATCATCAAGACACCAAACTTGCCAAGGATTTTTATGGCCCCAAATATATCATGGTCATGTAATCCTTTAGATTTGATTGAATTTTCAAGTACACTTATTAAATGCATAACCAAAATGACCTATTTATTTTCGCATTACATGTTAAGATGGTTTGGTTCCTTTAAGCTTGTACTACCACTGATCTTTTGACCCATCAAGGCTCTAATGAACCACTAAGACTTTGTGTAGATTTGCTTGATCCCCTTGAAATATTGAATGCCATGGAAACCTACTGGGTTATTTACTTACAATTTTATACATGTTCCTTAAAAGTCATCAAATTTACTTTAAATCTTGCTTAAAGTGTTTAAAAATATTTCAAGTGACATGTGGTCTTATCCTTTCACCATTGGACCATTCACTCAACTAGGACTCTGCTCAGCTTCTCAATCCACACCAAGACCTTCTAGCATATTGGATCCATCTAGGGAAAGTTTGATATGTAGGCCAATTTTTTACAACACCTATAATCACTTGGATGACCTCTAAACACCTAATATCACCTGAAATAACCATCACTTGGCATGCATGGGAGAAATGTATGGATTCTTTTTGGCCTAAAAGATGGCCTTTTGGAGCTAGTTTGTAGGGTTTTGAGGCATGTAAGCCTTCCTAACCATTTGTAGAGTATTTTTGAATCAAGATAAAGGTATTGTGGAACTTGAAAATTAATTTGAGAGGTATTTATGATGATAATATAGTTTACAAGTGTCTAACTAGGCCTAAAATAAGAGAGATGATCAATCTTGTACTAAGAGAGTTGAATTGTGGGTTCTTGACAACATGAACTAGGTTGAAACTCAATTCTCATTATCTCCCAACATGGAAAGGACATGAAATTAGACTAGAATGGCATTGGAGAGCTCCAATAAACCTAATCAATAATTCTAAATGTCAAATATGGGCTTGTAACTCCTTCTAGGCCAAGAATGGGCAGTTTAAAACAAGGTTGATGAGTCATCTAGGGAGTTGAATAGTCTCTTCTATTATTTTCCTCTAAAATCTCATCATCAAGCAGCTAACACATGCTAAAGAGATGGATAAAACTGATCTTATACTCTCCTCTTGAACTATAACTGACTTGGATGAAGTGACACTTGTCATTGGAGTTACTCCTACACCTCTATCACTTTCTCTCTCACTTTCCCCTATATAAACAACCTTGAATGGTTTGTAATGGATCCTTTTAATAAGTATGGAAAATCCATACTCAACTAAATAATTGTACTATGCCTTAGAATGTTGAATAAAATTGATTCTTACCTTTTCATATGATTACAACTAGTGTACTTGTGTGATTGTTGATGAATGCTAGTACTAGTGCTTTCCCTCTCTTTAATTTGTCTTCTCCTACATCTTTACAAATGTATTGTCTTATTTTAGGTCACATGGTGAGTTTGAGGTGGTTTTTCATAGATTGGAAATGGATCTTAGTCATTAGTGTCTTTTTTAGACCTCTTGATTAGCCCTATCATTCAATACATTATCTATGACCTCCATGTTGAAGTACTCATGTGATTTAACCTTTTTGGGTTTTGGTTAATACAAGTCCTAAGTTAGATTAAAGGGCTAATATGTCTAAATCAATTAAATAATATGAAATAATTAAACACTTATTTTTTATAGCTTTTGACTTATTTTAACTTTCTAAAAATAGTAATAAATATGCATAAATAGAGAGTTATCTAGAAAGTGATAGTTGCAAAAGATCTAGGTTCTAAAAACTAGGTTATGGATGGATATGAGTGTCATCAATAGGGTCCCTAGGTCTGATTTCTCATTGGATAGTAGTACCCTACATAGAAAATAGTTCCATGTTTCTCTAGTGTCCTCAAAATGGCACTAGTTTCCTTTTTTCAAGATTGTTCCTATTTTTGGGGAGCACCTGCATTATGTTTTTGGGTTTTGTTCTTGCACACATAAAATTTGGATCTCTATATTATGCCTAGAATATTTGATTTAGTGTGCAAACCCTAATCCTCCTTATAAGTATGGAATGCTATGAAAATGTGTGTTCATTATTAGGATAGGTTGGACATCCTCAACACCATATTATGAAGAGAGTTGCCTACATACCAATACTTCAAGGAGGGATCAAACCTGATGTAGTTTTCCCACCTAGTGCTTGGTACAAATGAAAGTGTATGCTAGAATGAGATTGGTCTTGAATGCCTTGAGTGTGCTTGAAATTGGAAATATTTGAAATCTAGGCTTAGGGCAGCTGTAGATGGTAGTATGTAATAGTAGCACAAAATAGGGATAAATTAACTTGATTTTTCTAAACTTGTTTTTTATTTAAATAGGCTTTTTGCATCTATTTTCCATCCAATCTATATAGGTCAAATAATCTTGTATTTATAGAGATTTTTGGCTTGTGTAGATAATAAAATTTACTTAGGTCAAACCTAAGAGGGGCACACATTTGAAAAAATATCATTTTGGGAGAGTTAGGGCAAGGGATACTAGTGCCATGTTGGGGAAACTAATGCCATGTGGCTCTAGTGTATTTAATGTGGTGTAAGTGTCCATCTGGCAGACTATTGGGCACACTAGGTTGGGATCTAGGAATTTTGTTCTAAGACTATGTTTGAGATGATAGAAGATGTCCATGGTCTACACAATGGTTGGAAAAGTGTGATAAAGGCTCTAAGATAGGTCTAGCTCTAAGCTAGGAATAAGCCATCTCAAGCAACACTCTTAGCATACAAATACCACTTTTAGGTGATTACATCATGCTTGAAGGTCTTTGTTGAGTAATGTGATCAGATTTAGGCCTAATTCATGTTCTTATTACATGATGGTTAAGTGGTAGGGTGTTAATTTGGTGCATAACCTCCCTACATTGCTTTACTTTCAGTTTTTCTTACACTTTTCCCTTGAAAGCAATAGGTTTAGTAGTAGTTCAGGGTGATAGCATCAAGGGATCTAGTCCTATCTAGAGATCCACCTCATTGATTAGGTCACCCATAGCCTAAAGGTGTCTCCATACTATCACTAAAGTGAGGAGGCTTGAACAACCTCCTCAAAGGTGAAACTTTTGATGATAACAGTTCTAACACACTCGGTGGGACCAAGAAACTTCATCCATTGAAGAGTGATTGGTGTGCTCTTCAATGCATCAATCTTTAGAGGCACTAATATAAGTACCATCAATGACTCTGAATGTATTGAATTGGTTTTAGCAGCCAAGGTAATCTTTTAAGTAAGTGTTCTTTTTATTATGCCTTCCTCATGAAGTTTCATGGAAGAGTTTGGAGTTGATTTCTATTTTACTCAAGTTTGAGAATTATGTCAACAACATATTGATCATTATAAACCCCATGTTGAGTCATGCCAAGCTTATGTTTATCTTTATCAGTAGTATGTTGAGCCATATCAACCTTGTTATCAAGAGTATCACCCTTCTTCTTTGCCTCAATAGCCTTACAAAGCTTTCCATTAGTTCTATATGCCACCTCCCATCCCAAGTCTACCTCCTTGGTAGCCTATTCATCCTTATAATAATCTTTGTCAAGACCATGCTAATATCAACATAGTCACATTTCAAATTAGTCTATATCAAGCTTCAAATAAACTCTCCTAGGCTATGAAAGACATATAATAGTGTAGACACCAAAATTACATCACACACATGCATAACTCCCTATGTAAAACCCCCCCCCTTGATCCCCTTTTAATAATTAAACTTCCTAACCCATGTTTTCACCCCTCACACATTTAATTAATTTAAAAATATTTAATTAAGTTAATTAAAAACTACTTATGCCACCTTACCTGGCCACCTAATCCTAAGACTAATTCTTACCCTCTGAGTCACCTTAAGACTTAGTCCCCTAATCCTAACTACCTATGACTTGTTCTCACCCCTAACATAAATTCCTAACTAACTAACTTCTTCTTAACCTTGCATTTCTACCATTTCCAAATGGATACCACACTTAGCAAGAGAAGGAATAGAAAATAGGCTAAAAATAGCCCTTTTACCTATTCTCATGCCATCGACATCGATCAACCCATGATCGACATCGATTGGATTGATGATGTTGATTAATTAAGCCAAATTCCAAGCTAATATTCAAGTCAACAAAAATTACAAAAAATAATCATTCACGTAGAGGGCTTTAGCATTTGACTTTCTACATATAGGCTTACCATTACTCTACACAAATAAGTCTAGATTAGGAATTGATATACTGCACAAAGATTGGATTCTTTTAAACTGGAAGCACATGCTTGTCTTTTATATTCATGTATTACTTCACCACACTTTATTAGAGCCATCTATCTAGTACTCATGGTTCATCCATTTCACCAGCTAAGTATATCTCTGTGTTTTGTAATTACTTTAAATAGTCACTTTACAATTACTTTATGTTATACTATTTATCATTTTATTAATGTCCTTACTCTTCCTATGAAGGAGTTGTAAAACTCCTTCATCTATTTCCTTCTACTTCAAATATACCAACCCTTTATCTAGAACCACCCAAGTCTTACCCACTCCCGTACGACTCCTCCCAACCTCATAAACCTGACCAACATCTACCTCTCAACTCAAAAAAGTCTCTTGCAACCTCCCTGAGAACCTACTCCCCCTACTGACATCAGTCACATAACTGACATCGGTCATATCTCCTTATAGACACCTAAATCTAGCCACTATTGACCTCCAACTAGGCTTTTGACCAATTTTCACTTAAAATACACAATTTGGCCTAAAAACACTAAAACACATTAAAAGATTTGAAATTGACATATTCAAGTGCTAATTTTGGCTAGGGTATCCCTAAATGGGGAAATGCCATTTATGGGCTAGCTAACTTTAATCAGATCATTTTGAGTCAAAATGCCAATTTTGTACTTAGGTGCTCTAGATTGATCTTTCCTATTTAATCTCTTGCACAAGATATGTGCCTTTATTATTTTCTATTGGTAACATCCTAAATGGGAATACAGTTCCAACGCATCTAACATTGACTTCCAATTCTAATCCAGTCAAATTTTGGACCAGTAACAAGGCATTATGATCAATTTGAGTAATTTGTGCACAAAGTGCTTAATCATGATTAAGAGCTAATTAATCCAAATCAAGGCCTAATTAATAATTCCATATAAACTTGTTGAATACTTATTTTTGAAAATGAATATTGAATATTTGTATCATTAGGTGATCTCATTTCTTAGAAAGACATCCCTAGGCCATAAATGCCACAAATCTCATGATTCATGCCCTTCATGCCTCATCAATGCCTTCCATGATGCCCTCCATGCCTCTTAATGGCCCATTCTTCAATGTCATGATGAGGATAATTATAAACTTAATTTCAAAAATTGAATTAATCTTCAACTAGACATCTCAATCTCAAGATGGGCAGTTCAGGTTGATTCTAGACATTTGAAAAAATCTATAAATAGAGAGGCCATGGACATCATTTATAAGTCTTGAGAATGCAAAGTTATAAGGCAAAAATGATTCCAAAAATGATTACAATTAGTGTTACCATGCTAAATTGATTCCAAGACAAGCCAAGCCAAAGCCACAAGGTGCCAAGGAGAAGAAGAGATAGCCAAACCTCCTTTGATGAAGACTTCATGAGAACAAGCCAAGCAAACCACTACAACAAACATTTTGGAGCATCCAAGGAAGGTAAAAGAGGGTTTTTTTTGCATTTTAGTTGTGTATTTTATTCATGTTTGTTAACTAAGCTCTCCCTAGTGTTTAGGTCTAGAGATGTTATGCTAGTTAGTGTATTTCTTTCATTTTGAAACTAACACCATACTAACCATCCGCCCTGAGTCAAATTCCTAGTTCACATAATGACACACCTGGTGGGACCAAACACATCCCATACATTAAGAAGATCATTTTGCAATTTTAAAATCTTCATTTGGATCATTAAAAATCTTGAAAATTGATTTTCTAACTTTGTTTTGCCATTTTCCTTTGTCACTGGTTTACATAATAATCAACATCAGTTAGTAAAACTGACATCGATTAGATAGCTATCATCGGTCATTATTGGTATAACCAATGTTAGTTAGATAACCGTCATTAGTTAGCTAGTGTAACCATCATCAGTTATATAACTAACATCGGTCATTGTGTTTTTCTTAAAACATAGACTCGAGAGCTCTTTTTTTAAAGTTAATTGTTTCAAACCTAAAAGAGCTTCAAGGCTAAAGGACATGCTAACATTTTTTTTATAGGACCAAGTTTGAAATTTGCTAAAAACATGTTTAAATCACCTTTTGCGTGCTTAAAAATAAATTAGGAACCTTTTTTTGGTGTTTAACAAAAAAATTAGATGTTTATGGTGAATGTTTTCAAAGT
This sequence comes from Torreya grandis, assembly GCA_037957365.1. Lineage (NCBI taxonomy): Eukaryota > Viridiplantae > Streptophyta > Pinopsida > Cupressales > Taxaceae > Torreya > Torreya grandis. The sequence continues at coordinate 792,997 of JARHVA010000027.1, forward strand.
TTGTAACTAAAACCAAGGGGTCAAATTAAAACCACCTCATTTTCCATTTGGGCTTAAAAATGAACTCACCTTTTCAATATTTTTGTATTCACTTAGTTGTTTAAATTAAATTTTTGTTTGGCAAAAAGAGGGATGTTACGTGTATGCTCTTTCATTTGTCCCCTTTAGGGAACCCTTGGAATCAAAAGTGCCATTCCTATTGCAAAAATCCTAGTCCAAGGATTAGAAATAATGCCATCTAAAGCACTCCCCAAAAACTCATCAAAGTTTGGGTGACCTTGAAAATGACCCTAAAGTCTTTCTACTTTCATGCTTTCTTTGTTTTTATGCAAACTTGGCTTGTGAGGGGGACTTCATCACCTCTCACAAGTTCTTTAGGGAAGCTTTGACCTAGGGTTTCACATCCTGGTATTGACTTCATTTGGCTCCTAATTGGAGTTGCACACGGGACGTAGTGGAACTTTAGACATCGCACTACACTAAGCGAACAACAAGATGTAGTGGTTAAAAAAAGGACTAGACCTTTTTTCAACAAGCCAAGTGATATAGACCCAAAATCCATGCTTTTATTTTGCATTATTTGGTGTGAAAGTCATTATGTAATTGATTCCCCTAGAATGTTCAAAAACTTGTTAGATCTTAGACAAATGCCCACTTGCCGTAGAAGTATTGTTGGTGAAAGGTGTGGCTCAAGGTCCATGTCATAGTACTATCATTTGAGAGAATGGGGGTGTAAAAACCCTACTATATAATGCACATTTACTTTTGGATGAACACTTAAAATCCTCTCAAATGATGTATATAGATAGATTCCAACAATACCAAGCAAACTTGTCAGTTTAGAGTTTAAGAGTAATTAATTAGTTGAGTTTTGTCCTAGATTAAAGTATTGTTTGAAGTCAAAACTTGGTGTAAAAAAATAATTCAAACCAAAACAAATGGTCTTAATTTTCCTTTGAATAAAGAGGCATTATGCTGCCCACGTGACATCATCAATTTGCCTTGTTCAAAATTTCATCAAAATCTTGGGAGTCATATCATCCACTTTGGCACAGTTATGCTACCCAATTGAGTCTAGACCTTTACCAAAGTTGTTTAAGTCCTTCACTTATAATTTAAATTTATAATTGCACCTTTATAAGTTCATAGGGTTGATGTGTTAAGTAGATTCAACATTTGCACTAAACTTGAGGGAACTTAGGTTTAATTTCCCATTTTGGTTGAGGGCCGTTTAAGACTCATAATCATTATCATCACTTGATATACTTAAGCCATTTTATGCTAAACACTTGTAATTTGAGTCTATATATCATAACATTTTGAGTCAAGAAAAGTAGTGTTATGCTGTCAAAATTGTGGGAAATTATCTTTGCCTTAGAGAGTTTTTGAAACAAACTTTTTTTGTCACACCTTTTGGGTATTGTAGCATCATTATACCACCCAAAACATTTCAAATATTGTTTCATAGACCCTCTTGCATAGAGTTAAAATTTGTTCCTACATTTTTAGACCAATCTGAGTGTACTTTTGTGATCTTTTATCTAGAACAGTTATACTGCTCACTTTTGTCTATCTTATTTGTTAAAAGAACCAAGTTTTATACCATTATTTATGAGAAAATAAACTATCTCTAAAGTGCCTTTTGTTTCATACCTTATACCTAGTTGATCAAGTTAATGTCCAAGAATCAAATGCCTAGTGTTTGTTAGAAGCGTTTCAAATCCATTAGATTAAAACTTTCATCTATTTCAAAGTCTAGCTTTTGATGCCGTTTGGTTAAGAGTCCTAGCGCATGCCTTGTTTGAGCCTAGCTTTTGATGTTACATTTGGCCAAAAGACCTATCAAATTTTAAATTTCTAGATTAGACTGATTTGAAACGCTATGACCTTAGATTTTGGTATTTTCATTTTCAGTCCATTTACTTGCTTATCTTTGTGTGAATAGTGAAACGTTAGATACTTCATGCTAGCTTGTTTCCTCACAAATCTTTGTATAATCCTTATGATCATTTTGACGAATCTAGACCAAGTTGGAACATCGCTTATTTTAGATTTTTTCCTTTTTAGAGTTTTTATAACTCTTTAACCTTTTATCATAAAGCATTGACTATGGATCCCAACATGTATTCCTGCACTCGTAGTGGACTCATGTAAAATCCAAGGATTAGTAATGTGGTGGCATAGGAGGAAATGGTGCAAGACCCCTATGCAGATAATATTCTTTATGAGATGGATTCTTATTCCTCTTATAATACTCAATTAGGGGCACAAAGCCAAGATCTATTGGCTAACTATTTGGTTAACACACCACCTTATTCAAAATAATACCAAGAACAAACTGTACAATACCTAGCTATAATACCCACAGTAGATGAGCCAATTCTTCAATAGTCATATTCTACTAATACGACTTCCACGTATGATCCACTTTTGTTTGAGCGACATTTGTTAGAGAATAAAGATGAGATTTTGGTTAGAGCTATAGAGGTAGGGGCTAAGTTTCTAGCAAACTTCCCCCATGAAAATTTACCAAGTCTAGTAAGAGTGCCCCATAATATCCTTTACGATCAACAAGCTTCTTCTAGCAATCCTATGGCTCTATTCCAAACAATGTATCAAGACCCTAATATATCTAATCAAGTCAAAAACATCATGGAAGATCACTTTGACTAAATATAGATAGCATATTAAACCTACCTGAATGTAGCATGTAATTTCAATTAGATGAACATGGTAAGTAAGCCTCTTATTGACCTAGTTCCTTCAACAGGAGTGTTGATAGAGTTAACTGGATAAGAGAATTCAAGTTTTGACCCATTCATAAAAAATACTTCGATCAATAACTTCATGAATATGCCCATTATTGAATAAGTGTCTTTGGCCTCTACATAGAATAGTGAGCCAAACGTAGTAGACAATGTGCAAATAATGCCCAATCTTGATCAAAGTGGTACTAACACACAAACAACTAGCCAACAACATGTGCCTGTAGTTAATCCCATAAGTAGATAATCATACTAGGGAATAGAAGTTTCTACATCCCAACCTCAACTGAATACTTCCTCAAGTGTACAACCTATGGGATTAGGTAATCAAACAATGGCCAATGTCATGCCTCAATGATAGAATGTGATGAATCCTATTCCTCCTCAAAAAATAACAAGTAGTATTCCACAACAATAGGCACAATCTAGTGTATCAATGCAATAGAGGAAAAATACATTACCACCTCAATTAGGGGCAACTAATGTTCCACCTCACCAGGTAATGACAAACATACCTCTTCAGTCATAGACTAACATGCCAATCCAAAACCAAACAATGACTAGTCAACAACATGCAAATATTGGTCAATGATAGATGCTAAATCTGCAACCTATTTTTACTTCTCCATAGAGATTCATGCAACAAGGAGGTCCCCATGTTTCTCAAATACCTACTAGACAACTGTTGGTTCAAAATGTGCCATAAATTTAGAGATAGGGTCTTAGTCCATAAGTTTCCACTCAACAACAAAGTTCGATTAGTCGACATGTCCCTTTTCAACCACAATAATCACAGTATAGTTATATCCCTCCATCCCAACCATAAAATCCTCCAAGTCAAACCTTTATCACCAACCCAAACTAGAATATCACACAACCAAATGTGCAATTTCAAGTACATCCTAATCCACGTATGCATTTTCCTATTCCATTCTCAAATCAAACCAATATACCCCAACAAGTATTTCCATCATACCCTGGTCAAAGTGTCTTACTTGTGACCTCCCAACCATCTATCCAAACCAATATTCTCCCTCAAACCAATGTTCCTTCTAGTTTCTTATCCCAAGAATTGCAATAGATGAAGGATGCAATTGTTACCACTCAGGCTGGGAAATAGACAAAAAAGTTCAAATTAGATGACGTGAGTTCCTATCCATTTAACATGGAGTATTTGTAGATACCATTTCCTCCAAGATACGAACTACCAAAAATTGACAAAGACAGAGAAAGTTGACCCTAAGGCTCATTTAAATGAATTCTTTGTTGCATGCCAACCAGTGACATATAGTGACATATATCTTTTGTTATTATTTCCAAAGAGTTTAACTATACAAGCCTTGGAGTGGTTTTTGAAGTTGCCCAAAAATTTAGTAATGGATTTTGATGATCTTTCTGATAAGTTTGTGCAACACTTTTCTTATAATATTGAGCATGAGATTTCATTAGTGGACTTAATGCAAGTAAAACAAAAATCTGATGAGAGTTTTATAAGTTATCTATAACAATGGAGAGACCTTGCAAGCCGTTTCACCCATAGTTTACTAGATAAATAATTAGCCGCTGTGTTTACCAAAAATTTGCATAGTGAGATAGCTTATCATCTAGAATTACAATGTGAAAATACCTTCAAAGAGATCATTGATAAAGGTTTATTGATTGAGTGAGTGATCATCAATAAATGATTCATCAAGCTTAATTCAACTAATCAAAATCAAGGTACCAATCAAAGAAATGACCAACATCAACATCCCATTCAAGTGCAAGCATCACAACTAACACAAGCCAATAACCAAGAAAGATTGAAGCTATTCAACTACAATAGGAATGTTGTGGGAAATGGAGTAACCAAATCCCATCATGTCCAAATGATGAAAACATCATTTTCACCACCTTTTTAGCCTACTCCTACCTAGAAACCTCTCCAACCAATGTCACAAGCACAAAAACCAAGACCTACATAACAAATACAACAACCTTTACCATTGCAAACCCCTCCTCTTAGGAGAATCATGCCTACACTTCATGTCTTTAGTGACCTAGGAGAACCTATTGAGTCTGTATTTTGTAAGCTTGTTGCCACTAATCTGATTAGTTAGTCTATACTAAAGCATTATCTGTAAGGCATTCCTTATCTTGATTGGTACCATGAAAATGAATTCTATGACTATCATCAGGTCAATGGACATAATCTATGAGGATGTGTCCAAATTAAGCATTTAATTGAGAATATGTTGGAAAATGGGGAGATAATATTGGATAATAGTGATTTCAATTCAATCAAACTCTTGGGATTTATCAAAACCCCTTTCCTCGACATAAAAATTAGTAGCAGCAAAATGATCAGCAACAACAATAACAATGGCTAGTGCAGTAGCAAAATCAACAATATCAAAATCAAAGGTCAAGTTAGCAAAATCAATAAAATCAATAATAGAACCCATAATGAAAGAATAATGGACAAAACCAAGGTCAGAATGGTAACAACCAACAAACCTACCATGTAGTTTCACATGACTACAATAGGGTTGTAGGTCATATTGCAGGGGATAGGGTTAATACCATCTCCATTAATCCTAAACTAAGCACTAATCAACCTAGATCATTGATAAATAACACCATTGAGCCAAATTACATAGATAATCCTTCTTTGACATGGGATTTCATATAGGCAAACTAGCAAACTAGTACTTCCCCTTTTGGACCTTATATCGACAAGTCATCCTTGCCATGTGACCACATATGAGTGCACTGATAATCAAGACTTGTCTTATCTGGTCCCACACTATTCCAAACATTTGTCAGCAATAATGGTCCAATATTTAATCTTGATTATGCAATCACAACTAGAAGGTTGAATATTCCTATCCCAGGTCCACAACCATCTACCACTTTGCCTATCATCCAACCAATAGTTCATCCTTAGAATAAACCATTCACTACTAACCAAGATAAGAAGTTTGATATTGTGGAACAATTACAGGAGACACTAGTGAAAATTTCTATTTTAGATTTGCTACGAATGTCAACAATCCATAAGAACATCTTAAATGATTTTTTGACCCAATCCACTATTGCTAGTGACATGTCCTCTAATAAATTTCAAGCTTTGGTTGGACACCTAGCTCCAGCCCAACAAGTCACATTCAACAAAAGCGATATGTCTTTTATTGGCCTACTCCATAATAACCCATTGTACATAGAAGTTTATATAAAGTGACATAAAGTGAAATGTGTCCTTATAGACAATGGATCAGGCCTCAACATAGTGTCTTTAAAGCTCATCAAGCTTCTTGAGTACAGAATGGTAGATCTCCAACCAAAAATGATAACCATCAAAGCCTATGATAATCATGAAAGAGAATCATAAGGCACCATTAGTTTGCTAGTTATCATTGGGCCTTTGACCCATGATAAGGTTTGCCATGTACTTGATCCTGAGTTATCATACAATATGCTTCTAGGCAGGCCTTGGTTGCATGAGATTCGTGTAGTCCCATCAACGCTGCACCAATGTATCATGTTTTACCACTTAAGGATGGAAGTGAATATTCTAGGAGATTTACACCCATATGAACACTAAAAACATCTTGAGGCTGAATTTCAAATCTATAATTATTAGTATGACATGAATCCAAGTTCTAAGTAGGATAAAGGAAAGGCTATATGTTAGGGTGTGGAGCTAAAAGCTTCAACTGTTGTAGGCATGAAGAAGAGAGGTTGCTGAAGATCCAAAAGTACCGGCATCGATAGCATGACCGACGTCGGTCAGATACAGTGCAGAAGGCAACCGACGTCAGTAGGGAGTCGGTCAACATCGGTCAGCACCAGACAGACAGGGACCGACGTTGGTCGCCTGTGGTGGTTCCAAAACTGCTATTAACGAACAATCAGTTAAGTGAAGCGAGTGTTTACATGTTTAAGGGCTAATTATAGTCATGAGCTGCATGTCTAATTATTGTAATTAGAGTTCTATTTTTGTATGCATGGGATTCTATTTAAAGACCCATGAGGCATGTATTGTAAATCAAGCAAGCAAGTAAAGTATTGAAGCAAGGAAGCAAGGTCAAGGAGATCTACAGGTGTAAGGTCAAGGAGATCAACTGAAGCATTCAAGGAGGGGATAAAAACTCAAGTTGTTGAGTTGGTTGTGTTGAGCAAGAGAGAGAGGGAAGAAGGTCTTGAGGTGTGGCAAGCCTTTGAGGTGGAGGAAGAAGTGGCATCTTCCTTATTGTATTTTCTTCTAAGATTTTCTAATACAAGATTGTGTATTGTCTCTCAAATTCTTTGCTATCTCAAGTTTCTAGTTACTTAATCATTCTGGTATAATTCCATGTTTAATTGCTTATAATAAAGTAATCAATTGTGCTTCCATTAGATAAGGGTTCCTAACAGTTGGTATTAGAGCTACGGTTGCAGGGAGCAGGTTATTGTTTGTTGATTACAGGTTATTCACAAGGTTTTTGATTGAGTGGGAGTTCAGCAATGGTAGAAGAAAGTAAGCTATGAATGGATAAGTTTAACGGAAAGAATTATCAACATTAGAGGATGCAGATAGAGGACTATCTGTATCAGAAGGATTTGTACTTACCGTTGGGTGGGGTTGCATGCAAGCCTACAGATATGAAGGATGAAGAATGGAGTGTTCTTGATCAGAAGGCTTTGGATTCCATAAGGTTGAGCCTTGCATCGTCTGTGATTTCCAACTTATCACAGTGCAAGACAACAGAAGAGTTGATAAAATCTTTGGTGAATTTATATGAAAAGCCCTCGGCTTCTAATAAGGTATTTCTTATGAAGTAGTTATTTACTTTGCAAATGCAGGAAGGTGGATCGGTACATACTCATCTTAGTGATTTCCATGGTTTGGTAAACCAGTTAGCTTTAGTCAATATTGTTTTTGATGATGAAGTAAAGGCTCTTTTAATTTTATGCTCCTTACCTGAAAGTTGGGATAGTTTGGTTATGGCAGTAAGTAATTCTGCATCTGCTTCTAAAATCTTAAAAGTTGATGATGTTGCGAGTGTGATCTTGAATGAAGAAATACACAAGAGAAGCACAGGTGAATCATCAGGGAATGCTCTAAGTGCAAAAAGTAGGGGAAGGCAAAGAGAGAAGGTTGAGCAAGGGAAATCAAGGTCGAAGGTGGGAAGGAGATCCGAATCCAGAGGTGTCACCTGCTAGTTTTGTGGAAAGAGAGGACACACAAAGAAAGAGTGTTGGTTGAGGGATAAAGAAAATCAACATGAAGGTAATGAAGAAGCAAAGGATGCAAATATTGTGGCACAAGATGCTCTCATACTTTCTTTGGATAGTCAGGTAGGATCATGGGTTTTAGATTTTGGTTTTTCTTTTCATGCATCCCCAAACAGAGATTTGTTCCATGAGTATGAATAGGGAGACTTTGGAGTGCTTTATTTAGGGGATGGTATGCCTTGTCAAATAGTTGGCAAAGGGAAAGTGCAGATGAGATTGCAGATGGACAACACATGGGTGTTGAAGGAGGTCATGCATGTCCCAGTTCTGAAGCAGAGTTTGGTTTCTATAGGAAGGTTGGGTGATGAGGGATGCACAGTAACCCTCATAGCGGATTCTTGGAAGGTTACCAAGGGAGCACTTATTTTAGCAAGAGGTAAGAAAGCAGGTACTCTTTATCTATCTACTTGTATTACTGATTATACTTTTGGTTTATCTACTTCAGCTGTAGATTCAAAGATGTGGCTTAATAGGCTTGGTCACATGAATAAGAAGGGAATGGACGTTCTTGATTCAAAAGGTATGTATTCAAATTCAGAAAGCATAGATAGAGTTCATTGCAGGAAAAGGAAATTTGATGCTTTTGACAAGAACAGGGAAGCCTTCGTGTTTATGGAGGAGATGAAGGATAGAGATCAGTCATAGGGGCTGAATGATTCTGAGCAGGGTAGTATGGATAGGGGTTTGATCCAAGATGAGCTTGCAGATAAAGAATTCATCACTTACAAGAATACACAGACACCGATGTCGATCACTTGGAACCGACATCGGTCAGGCAGATACTGACATCGGTCATGTGTAGACCAGTAGGGTCAGTAAATTTAGGCAGAGAAGTCTGACGTCAGTCAGGCAGGTACCGACATCGGTAGAGGGGACACCAGCGTCGGCCAGGGAAACAATGTTGACAGTCAGGGTCAGTGCAGGGAACTGACATCGATCGAGAGCAGATTGGGAGATGGCTGAGATCGGTCACTGGAATGGATGTTGGGCAGACAACAAGCTATCAAGGAGTCTCAAACACCCATATGGAGGTCATAAAGGGTAAGTGAACCTCATATTCATTGTTCACCTTCTTTATATTGCTTACTGATGGTCAAGAACTAGAAAGATGTGAAGAGGCAATGTAGGTAGAATCCAAAAACAGTGGGAGCTTGGCATAGATGAGGAGTGTGAGTCCTTGGAGAAGAACTAAATAGGTATTTGTTGGTGGATTTGTCAACTGGAAGAAAGCACTGGATGAGGGATGGATTCCCAAGTTAGAGAAGAGAGTGGATGGACACGTGAGATAGAAGGCTAGGGCATATAGTCTTGATTAGGCTGCAGGACATTGGAGGTTTGACCATTATATTTATCTTACCAGGTTGGTTAATATTAGCTACATTATCTTGTTACTATATTGCATTTCTTGTTGTATGGTTACATATACAGGGAGTTTCTGAGCTAAGGGTAAAGTTGGTTCAGAAGTATGTCATGAAAAATTTAGGAGCAGCAAATTTTTTTTGACATAAGTGACAGGTATAGCATCACCGGTTTTGTGGTGGTTGGTCTTCAAGAGTGACTTTGAAGAGGGATATAGAGCCAAGGGAACAAAGTAAATGGTGTACAGGTATAGGTACAGTTGCAGCTATTTATCTCCAAGTGGGAGATTGTTAAGGTGTGGAACTAAAAGCTTCAACTATTGCAGACATGAAGAAGAGATGTTGTTGAAGATCCAAAAGTACTGGCATTGGCAACATGACTGACGTCGGTCAGATACAGTGCAGAAGGCAACCAGCATCGGTAGGGAGTCAACCAATGTCGGTCAGCACCAGATAGACAGGGACCGACATCGGTCACTTGTGGTGGTTCCAGAACTGCTATTGACAAATAATCAGTTAAGTGAAGTGAGTGTTTGCATGTTTAAGGGCTAATTATAGTCACGAGCTACGTGTCTAATTATTGTAATTAGAGTTATTTTTTTGTATGCATGGGATTCTATTTAAATACCCATGAGGCATGTATTGTAAATCAAGCAAGCAAGTAAAGCATTGAAGCAAGGAAGCAAGGTCAAGGAGATCTACAGGTGTAAGGTCAAGGAGATTAGCTAAAGCATTCAAGGAGGGGATAGAAACTCAGGTTGTTGAGTTGGTTGTGTTGAGCAAGAGAGAGAGGGAAGAAGTTTTTGAGGTGTGGCAAGCCTTTGAGGTGGAGGAAGAAGTGGCATCTTCCTTATTGTATTTTCTTCTAAGATTATACAAGATTGTGTATTGTCTCTCAAATTCTTTGCTGTCTCAAGTTTCTAGTTAATCATTCTGGTATAATTCCGTGTTTAATTGCTTATAAGAAAGTAATCAATTGTGCTTCCATTGGATAAGGGTTCCTAACACTATACTTATTGATCCTTCAGATAATTGCATAGATCCTAATACCTTGGATTCTCTTTCTCACATGCCACCTCCTAAAGCTTCTAATCATTTCACCATTTCAGATAATGGACTAGGAGAGTTTGTGACCCATGATACATTTTATATTGCCAATCTTTCTCAGAATCTGAAAACCTTTGGGTGACTATAGTCACCCCACATATACATTGGCAACAAAAGAACAAAGATAAGGGACCTATCACATTTGTACCAACATCTGGCCTAGAACTTGACCCTCTTGAAGGGGATGAGCCATGGTTATATAATGACAACCAAGCTAATTGTTATAAAAATGCAAAGTATCCTATTCTCAATAGGATCATGGAGCTTCATAATTATGAAGGAAGAGGCCTCAGATCGAATCAGTAAGGAACCATCAATCCAATTTCCATGACTAAGTATGAAATACCTTATAGACTTGGATTTAAACCACTTGGGGGTGACCCCACATATCTTATTCACACTCCATCACTAGGGAATAATGATAATGATATTGACAATGAAGTAGAGTCTGATCATAGCCTCACCTTTGATGACCTAGCTGAAACCAACCTATTTGATAACAATGCCATTTGTACCCTTACCCTAGCTATTCATCACAACCCATTGCCATTATATTATCCCCAACTGATAGATTGGGACCAACAAGAATCTAGTCTATCAATTGATGAGTTTTAGAATGATGAAGCATTCTATGACTTCTTATGCCTTAGAGATAATGTTGCATTGGGAGATCACAAGTCAGGATTCTCAATTACATTAGATCCTATAGCCTATTTTGGAGAGTGAGTGAACACCCTTAGCCAAAAAAAAAGAGTAAAACACATATTTCCCAAAGTGAAAACCTCTTTGAGGCACTTTCTGACCGAGGAAAAATTAAAGATAAAGGATAGTCTAGTGGTGAAAACCTATTTTAGGTGCATTAGATGGGGGTGTTCATTCTTCTTTGAATTTAGACCAGGAGCCCACCAATGATGAACTTGCCTATGGATCCGAGTTCAACTTTGAGTAACAATAAGTATTTGATCAAATTATTCAAGAATTTTCAACTATTTTTATCACATGGCCATATCTCCCATTAGGGGACTCAAATTTATCATACCTCACAGAAGTTAAAGAGAAACTCCTAATAGAGGACCTTGACATAATCCAATAGTTCAAGTCATTACCTACTATCCTAGAAGATAGTTCGACCCTTCTAGTTGAAGATACAACATAGGTAAATTTTAGGACTCCATTAGACCTGAAATGGATAAAATTAGGTGCATCCCTCATTGAGGAGGAACATGAAGTCTTTATAACTTTGTTGAGAGAATTTGTAGATATCTTTGCATGGGCCTATTCTGACATGCTAGGTTTGGAACCCACCTTGGTTTTGCACCACCTTGTGGTTAATCCTGATGCCAAACTGGTAAAACATTAGCTACATAAGATGCATCCTCACATTATTGTATTGGTAAGGAAAGAGTTAGAAAAACTCTTAGAAGCAGGATGTATCCGATCCATTGACTACTCATAATGGATCTCTAATGTGGTACTTATTTGTAAAAATCCTGAAGGGATCATAATTTATACTAATTTTTGAGAGATCAACAAATCTTATCCTAAAGATAATTTTCCATTACCTAATATCAACATGATCATTGACTCCATGACAGGTTATGTAATGCTTTCACTCATGGATGGCTTTTAAGGATACAACCAAATCAGAATAGCACCAGAAGACCAACATAAAATAACATTCACCACTCTATGGGGAACATTTTGTTATTAGGTAATGTCATTTGGCCTTAAGAATAATAGAGCTACATTCAAAGGGCCATGACTATCATATTACATGATATGATGCATGATATTGTTGAAGACTATGTCGATGACATATTAATAAAATCCAAAACTAGGGCTGACCATCCAATAGTGTTGTGTAAGATATTTGAAAGATTACGTGAGTACAAAGTTAGACTCAATCCAAATAAATATCTTTTCAGTATAAATTCAATAAAATTACTTGGCTTCATCATGTTTCATAGAGGTATTGAAGTCAATCTGGTTAAAGTCCATTCTATAATCAAGATGCCACCACTAACCAATTTAAAACAACTCTATAGTTTGTAGGGTAAGATCTAGTCAATCCGACCCTTCATCTCTCAGTTAGCAGATAAGTGTCATCCATTTACACACCTTCTAAATAAGGGAATTACATTTCACTAGAATGATCACTACCAAACAACTTTTCAACAACTCATAGACTATCTTGTTAATCTACCTATTTTATTACCTCTTATGCTAGGAAAGCCATTCTTGTTATACCTATCAGCTATCGACCATGCTCTAGGGGTACTCTTGGCTCAAAATGATGATAATGGAAAAGAGCATGTTGTATACTACCTAATTCATACCTTGGTTACATATGAACATAACTATGCACCTATTGAAAAAGCTTGTTTGGCCATGGTCTTCGTAGCTCAAAAACTGTGCCATTACATATTGAATAATAAGACCATGATCATTTCAAAAGTAGATCTGCTCAAGTATCTACTATCTAAAATATCTTTGTAAGGTATAATGGCTAAATGGATCATGCTTCTCAGTGATTTTGACATAGAGTATGTCAATTAGAAGGCAATCAAAGGACAAGTTCTTACAGATCAACTTGTAGAAGCACCTCTCACAGACACACAACCACTCACATTTCAATTTCTTGATGAATCCATAATGACCATCATTGACACACCCCTTGAGGAACATCCCTAGAAGATGTATTTTTATAGTTCATTTACTGCACATGGATTGGGGGCAGGCCTATTGTTTATTACACCATAGGGGGATTTAATCCCTAAATCATTTAGAATAAGATTTTCTTGTACAAACAACATGGCTGAGTATGAAGCGCTTATTATAGGACTTCAATAGGTAGTGCATTGGAACATATCTCATCTCTAAGTTTATGGTGATTCTTAATTAATCATCAATCAAGTCATAGATCATTTTCAGACCAAAGATGATAAGCTGGTTCCATATAAAGCCATGGTTGACACTCTTAAGCAACAAATTGCCAACATTCAGTTTGAGCACATACCAAAGGCTAGTAATAGAACTATAGATTCCATGGCTACTATTGGCTCTCTAATTTGACAAATAGATAAAGCTAGAGAGTATCAGTTCTTCATTGAGAATTTTGTAGCACCAATTCATGAACCTTCAACCATTGCAATGATTTGTAATATTGTTGGTCCTAATTCTATCTGGTACTCAGTCCTTTATAACTACCTTCATGACCAATTTATACCAACTAACCTATCTCCAAAAACAAACCAAAGCCTTCTTTCATCATTACACTCATTATACTCTACTTGGATCCACCCTTTACCATCACAATTTTGATGGAACTCTGCTTCATTGTTTAACTTCGGTAGAGTCTACACTAGCGTTAAGAGAAGTAAATGAAGGGATATGTGGAGCTCATTCTAGTAAGGTAGTCCTATCCAAAAAGCTCTTACATATGGGTTATTATTAGCCCATGATGGATGCAAATGCCACTGCATATGTAAAGAAGTGTGACAAATGTCAATGGCATGCTAATCTAATTCATGCCCTAGCCAAAATTTTGAAACTGATGTTGACACCATGATCACTTTATACATAATGACTTGACGTCATTGGGAAGATCAACCCCACTTCATCTGATGGCCATAAACATATCCTTATTACCATCAAGTATTTCACTAAGCGGGTTGAAGCTATACCCCTCAGTTACATGACTAGAAAGCAAATTTTCAAATTCATCTTCAACCATCTAATTTGCCGCTACAGTATCCCCTTTGACATTATATCTGATAGTGGAAGATCATTCAAGAACAAGGATGTAGATCAATTATATACTGAATATAACATCACACACCATTTTTTTATAGTATATTATCCTAAAGGTAATGGCCAAGCTGAGGCATCCAATAAAACCATTGTCAATATTCTCAAAAAGATTGTCAATGATCCCGATCATGATTGGTACCTATAGATATTTCCTACCCTTTGAGCATACTATACCAATCATTATACCCCCATAGGATCCACTCCATACTCACTTGTTTATGGTAATAAAGCCATCCTTTCATTGAGGTTGAATTTCCTTCACTGCACATCTCTTTCAAGCATGTCCTAGATGATCATGACTATCAAGTAGCTCACCTATAAGAGCTAGACCTACTTGATGAAAAATGCACAACCATGCTCAATAATTTTCAAGCCTATTAGAATTGACTCAAAGGCCACTCTAATCAGTGTGTTAAGTATAGAACATTTGAAGTTGGTGATCTTGTTCTTAAAGAAAACCAAAAGAATACCATGACTGAGAAGAAGCATAAAGGAAAATTCAAACCAAACTGGATAGGGCCTTTCATCATTACTGCAAATTATGGATTAGGAGCATATAGGCTTACCACACCAGATGAAGATGAACTTCCTAAGTCGATGAATATTATTCATCTTAAATAGTACTATGCTTGAATGCTAAGGTGTATTGTCTATAAGGACCATTTTAGTTTTGCCATTTTATCTCTATTCTTCTTTGTACAAATATCATCCTTATCCATCCTCTTAATCGTATCCACTTTTCACTTCTGACCTATCAGCCTAGTGTGTTCTCATGCCTAGCTCATTTGACCTTGGTTTTTACCATTCATTACACATTTTTAGCATCAAGGTATCTGATCATTTTTATCAGTTAGTTCATGTACTTTAGATAGAGCTCATATTTCAGAGCAGTGTGGTAGAAGTTTTGGTAGTTGCATCCTTTGCTTGTTATTTCTTTCTTATCACCGGTCTGGTTACTAAGTATAACCAGCTTTAAGCAACTTAGTACCATTGATCCATGCTATTGTGTCCTATTTATAACCATCTATGGGAAAACTAGGGGCAACATTTGTTTATTAAGCCTTGGCATACAAACTTACCACTTCTTATGTCATACTATACCTTTTTACCAACTGTGCCTATTTTGTTTAGATTGACTACCACACTAGTTGAATTCCTCCACATTAAGGGTAGAACTATAATGACTTGACATCCTACTCTAAGACTATGTGGGTCATGCTCAATTCATGTTGATGTCACCTCAGTCTTCCTAAGCCACACTCTCACCATTTTGTGAGCAACCTAAGTTTGAATGCTCTCACCATTTTGAGAGCAACCTAAGCCATGCGCTCACCATTTTGTGAGTAACCTAAGTTTGAATGTTCTCACCATTTTATGAGCAACCTAAGCCACACTCACAATTTTGTGAGCAACCTTAGTTTAAACACTCTCACCATTTTGTGAGCTTGAACCATTTAGTGTCTCATCATTCTCGATTGAGTTGAGACACTCCAAAAAAATTCCAAAAACATTTGAAAAATTGTTAGAAAAGAAAAAAAAACATTGACCACTTCTTTGCCTTACGGATTTTGGGAACCCTTAAAAGTTACAAACAAATCACTTGTCATTTATTTTCTCCATCCTTTTTGGCCTTTTTCTCTAATGCACTTGTCATTTTGCAAGACCATTCCTCTTCTTTTCTCACATCCATTATGTTGGTTTTCATTAGTTATCACATTCTTCCTATTCCCTAAGAGAACTAAATTTGGCCTAAAGTTTTTTATTGGATATTACATTTATGGAACTATGTAGGTAGCATCCACTTGCCTAGTGCATATGGAGACAACTCGGCCACCCCCTTCCTTTTCTTCTATTTTCCCCATTTTGTTCATTTGTTAATGTTGTCGCCTATTTTCTAGGGGCACTATTCATATGGTTTCTTTTGAGTGTTTCTTTATTGTTTTATTTATGTGCCTGTTTGTTTGCTTTCAACATTGTTTCCTTGATTCATATTGTGTGTTCATTAGGTGATTCCTTGCCCACACTTATACTAGAATCCATCCATATTCATATGTTTACATTGTCATCATGGTTTCTATCATTGGTGCATTATTTTCTATTGAGTATTGGATTACAGGTTTCAGTCTTTATGCATATTTTGGCCAAGTCCTCATGATGTTATACCATGATGCCTACTGACACATGATACAATAAACCTTAGCTTCAAGAAGTCTATTTAACAATGGTGGCATCTCTTCAGCATCGACAACCTGATTCAATCCCAATCATATCCCAAATAGAGTAGTTAACCATGAAATAATTTAAACCTTTATTAGTTTGGAAAGCATCTCCCTACTAGTAGGTTGTTCCAATTCATCATTACCCTATGTGTTAAGTTATCATCATCCTCAACCAAGTTTATCATGTTTGCCATAATCAGGGTCCAATGATTATAATTGCCTATGGGCAAATCATTGCACACCGTCCCACCTACATTTCTCAATGATTATAACTGCCTTTGGGCAAATCATTGTGTTGTCACCACTTTACTTTTGTTACCCATACAGAGGCATGTTATTCTCTTATTTGTCTATCATAACTGGGGCAACTCCATCTTCTCAATGATTATAACCACCTTTGGGCAAATCATTGTGTTATCATACCACATTGCCACTATCGGCATACAATGCTTATAACCACCTTTGGGAAAACCATTGTACACCATCCCACTTACATTCTCAATGATTTTGACTACTTTTTCAATATCATTGTGTTTTCACCGCATCATCTTTCCTTTCTTTGGTCCCCTTGTTTTGCTTCTTTTCAAGGGACCATTTGCCGGCCTTCTTATGTCAACCATTCCCTTGAGGGGACATCATACAGTTACTTTATCATCATTGTAGTTGTAGGCATATAAGACTTTTTCATTCTTTGATAAGATGTTACTGTGCTATAGCTTTCAATGCCTTCCCAAATAGGGGCAAATTATAGACACCTAAATCTGGCCACCAATGACCTCCAACGAGGATTTTGACCAATTTCCACTTGAAATACACAATTTGGCCTAAAAACACTAGAGCACATTAAAAGATTTGAAACTAACATATTCAAGTACCGATTTTGGCTAGGGTATCCCTAAATGGGGTAATGAAATTTATGGGCCAACTAACTTTGATGAGATCATTTTGAGTCAAAATGCTAATTTTGAACCTAGGTGCTCTAGATTGTTCTTTCCTATCTACTCTCTTACACAAGACACGTGCTTTTATTATTTTCTATTGGTAACATTTTAAATGGGAATATGGTTCTAATGCATTTGACATTGACTTCCAATTCTAGTCTAGTCAAATTTTGGACCAATAACAAGGCATTCTGATCAATTTGAGTAATTTGTGCACAAAGTGCTTAATCATGCTTAATAGCTAATTAATCCAAATTAGGACTTAATTAATAATTCCATGCAAACTTGTTGAATACTTATTTTTGTAAATGAATATTGAATATCTACATCATCAGGGGACCTCATTTCTTGAGAAGCCATTCCTAGGCCATAAATGCCACAAATATCATGATTCATAACCTCCATGCCTCATCAATGCCTTGCATGATGCCCTCCATGCCTCTTAATTGCCCCTTATTCTAATTTTATAATGAGGATAATTATAAAATTAATTCCAAAAATTGAATTAATCCTTAACCACACATCTCAATCTCAGGATGGACGATTCAGGTTGATTCTAGACATTTATAAAAATTTATAAATAGAGAGGTCATGAACATCATTTCTAAGTCTTGAGAATGCAAAGTTATAATGCAAAAATGATTCCAAAAGCCATTGAAATTAGTGTTACCATGCTAAATTGATTCCAATCCAAGCCAAGCCAAATCCACAAGGTGCCAAGGAGAAGATGAGATATCCAAGCCTTCTTTGATGAAGACTTCATGAGCAAAAGCTGAGAAAGACACTACAACAAGCATTTTAAAGCATCCAAAGAAGGTAAAAGAGGGTTTATTTTACATTTTAGTTGTGTGTTTTATTCATGTTTGTTAACTAAGCTCTCCCTAGTGTCTAGGCCTATAGATGTTATGCTCATTAGTGTGTTTCTTTCATTTTGTTTTCATTTTGAAAATAACACCATACTAACTATCCTCTCTTGAGTCAAATTCCTAGTTCACACTCCTTACTGACATTGGCATCCTAAAAAACATCAACGACTGTCTATTTATACCAATTTCTCTAAGCCTACCTAAACAACCTCCAAAAACACAAATAACTCACATTACCTACATTGTGTCACTCTTTACTGCACTCAGACTGCAAGAATGATATGAATATCTTTCTCTTACTCTCTCTTTCATTTTTTTATTCATTAACATTTTATTTCAAAAAGTGGACTGTCATCCCTAAGGAAGTTTGACACTTCCAGGAATAAGCACATAGCTTGGCAGCCCACTCATGTATCTACTAACAAATATTTTTTGTGGTAGTGCTTTCTTATTTATATGTAGTTCTCCCTAGCCAAAGAGGAGTGCTCAACATCATCTAGATATGACACACAACCAATATGGGTTCTCTCTAATCTCTAATCCCTATCCTTCATCTCTTTTTCTCCTTAAACATCAAATAGATTCAAAATTTAGTGAAATATTTCTGGCACGTCTAGTGGGACCTTGGAGTTTTCCTTGGGTTCATTGCTTGTTTTAAGCATTCATGTAGTTGCATTATAGTGAAAATTTCATTCCTTGCACTTTCTCCCTCTCTTTTTCCTCAAAATTAAATATTTAACATTTTATTTTTTGTTTAAAGGCAGTAAACTAAAATTTCTTCTTCCTTGTCACTCTTCTCTTTCTCTTGCCTCTAAAATTAATTTATCATTTTTCTTACAAGCTAAAAATAATCTCTTCTTTATCTCTTTCTTGCATGCACATTAGGATAGTTAAATTCATTATCTTCTCGTATTTCATCATTTTTTTCATTTGAATCAAAACACTTCATATTTGGGTTTAAAACTCACTGCACTTCATTATTTGCTTACTGCATATTAGCTCACCTAGTTAATTACAAGCATTATGAATGAATTGTAGTACACCCAATGTTACACTACCAGATCACACTCATAAAAACAAACATCTAAACTCACTTGAGATAAGGCCCATCAGGATTTCATTGCCTGGTAGATACCTTACCCTAATTGGCTATCCTACTTAGATTTCACCACTAAGGGGAGAACCCACTCTATTCTATAGTAGAGTATAAACTCTAGATAGAAGGTATATTCTAGCTAAGTGGCCTGGCTTGGATTTAGGTCCATGAAGTATAGGGAGTAAGCACCTATAACAAGCCATGTACTTGGTCTAACATAGATTTCCTCTTGAGCACCAAAACTAACCTGAAACCAGTTCTAGATTGCTTTTTAGTACCTTTGGTAACCAAACTCTCATCTCACTATCTGATTAAGGCATAATCCAACATGAGACTAAAATTAATCTCTAGGAGTTAATAATTAGTGGCTCTATGTTATTTTTTTGCTTTTCTATTGCCTTCTATATTTTTGAGTTGGTAAGGAGGTTTTTTCATTAATTTACAAAATTAACACTATTCATAATACTCAGGCTATATAACCTATTATATCAAGTTTTCTGAGTGTTCATCCTCCTTATACAGACCTCTTGTATCCTCTATTTTGCCTCTAGGTTTCTAAAATGTTAGATTTTTCATCTCTCAGGACTTCACAATGACTGACATCGATTAAATCCATCGACGTTGGTAGACTTTAACCTATCGACATCGGTCAAGTGCTTGACATCAATGACTGTAATTTGGTTATTTTCAGTTTGCTCAAAACAACAAGCTAAAACAACCTACCTACCTATAACCAAACCTAATTTTTCCTCACTTTGTCACTAATACAGAGTTTTAAGACTTTTTATACTTCTTCTTTCATGGTATTAACATGAAGCCAAGCCATTTTTTTTATCAATTACTCAAGCCAACAAACACTTACACCTTCCCATCTTGTTGTTGATTCTATCATGGAGCATACTTCAGATATAGAGCATACTCCTAGCCCCAACCAAATTACCATTATGCCTAAAGGAGATCAATATTTTTCTAGATTTCTTGATCATAATGTGGTAGCCCTTCAGAATTACCTTTCCATGAGCCAAACCCACAATTCTTTGAGTGACCCACTATATGGTATGTCAACTTCTCTGATGGAGACAAATTCAATTTCAGTTATCTCCACTATGTTCCCCATGGTTACTCAAACCACCACTTCAACAAGTAACCCAACCATAAACAATGTCCAAAGTTTAGCATCACCATCTACCCAGTCCCACCTAATCCCTGTTGTGACTTCTTTGCCTTCACAAACACAAGTAGTTCGGTCAAGTCTAACCCCATATCAGAATTTGGTGGTATCCATCCTGTCTACTCTCGTACCTATAATTACATGAGTTAAGACTCACCCTTCACCTAGTATAACCATGCCAACAACCTAACCTACAATAATAACATCTAACCAAAGCATAGTCTCTAACCCAATGGGACAAGCCCCTTTCATTTTTGCCCCCCAGCCTATGACTCACTATCTTTATGTTGTTACAACACAATCACAACAATCTATATCATATACTCCCTCTTTTTCTTATTAGGTTCCCTATAACTTAGGGGGTATCTCCCAAACCAATCCTCCTCTAGACCTCATTAAGATGCTAATGGACAAGATGTCTAATCTAGAGACATCTGTATCAGGTTCAAAGAATGTGTTATCCTATGATCAGATATGCAATGAGCCCATCCATCCTTCTATGACTATTCACCCTTATCCAAGTCAATGGGAACATCTGAAATTTACTCATTTCTAGAGTAAAGAGGACCCACAATAGCATTTATCAACATTTTGACATGCTTATTATTTAATAGGGAACAATGATACGTTACTACTTCACACCTTCTCTGTCTCTTTTGGGTGTTTCCTTGGATTGGTATAGCTCTATAACTCGGCACTCCTTTTTCTCATTTACCCAACTTGCACAATTATTCCTAGACCATTTCTCTATCAAAATTTCTAAAAAGGTTTCTATTACAGACCTTTATTTTATTAAACAATTTGATGATGAGTCTATCAGAGATTTTGTCACTCATTGGAGAGGCTTAATCAATCAACTCTCCTTCTCTTTACCCCAAATTGATCTTATTGAGATCTTCTCGAGGGTATGTGCTAAGCACATTTCATCTACACTTCAAGTACAAACTTTTTGTACATTTGATGAAGCCTTTACAATGGCGTCAAAGCTCAAGATCTGGGCTATAGATGAAGACAGAGTCAAGTTGCATAGTAAGAACACCAATTCCATATCAAATGACTCCTCTTCTTCTAAACCTTCTTCTTCTAACCAAAAATCTAAAGGATCCACCAATGTGGTGGTCATTAAATGAACTTCTTCCACAACCACAAACCAACCTAATTCCTCAACCTCACAAGATTTGACCAAGCAATTCCAACAATGGTATGAATAAAGATAATACACTCCCATTAGGGAGTCATACACTTCCATTTTGGAAAAACTATTACAATAGGGAGACATAATCCTTCCTCAAATCAAGCCTCTTATATAGTTTGATCCCTCTCATCCTATTCCTACTTGGTATAAGGAGGATGAGTTTTGTGGCTACCATTGAGTCAAAGGCCATAATTCTAATCACTGTAAAACATTCAAGAACATTATTCAAGACATGCTTGATAGGGGTGATCTCATTTTGGATAGCCCTAATGCACCTGCTAATCAAAATATGGATGTGTTCAAATAGCCTTTTCCTTGTTAAGGTGTGGAGCTAAAAGCTTCAACGGTTTGCACACACATGAAGGAAGGATGCTGAAGAACCAGAGCCACCGGCATCGGCAGTATGACCGACGTCAGTCAGATGCAGTGGAGAAGGAGACCGGCGACGGCAGGTAGTCGGCCGACGTTGGCAGCACCAGACAAGCAGGGACCGGTGTCAGTCGCCTGTGCGGTCCAGAACTGCTGTTTATGAACAGTCAGTTAGTTAAACCGAGTGTTTGCATGCTAAGAGACTATTTTAAGTCGCGAGCTGTGTGTCTAATTTTAGTAGTTAGATGTCTATTTTTGTAACCATGGGATTCTATTTAAAGAACCATGAGGCATGTATTGTAATTATCAAATTGATCAAGTAAGAGTATTGAAGCAAGCAAGGTCAAGGAGATCTACAGGTGTAAGGTCAAGGAGATCAGCTATAGCATTCAAGGAGGGATTGTAACTCATGTTTTAGAGTTGGTTTTGTGTTGAGAAAGAGAGAGAGGGAAGAAGGTCTTGAGGTGTGGTAAGCCTTTGAGGTGGAGGAAGAAGTGGCATCTTCCTTATTGTATTTTCTTCTAGTATTATCTAATACAATTGTGTGTATTGTCTCTCAAATTTTTTGCTGTCTCATGTTTCTAGTTTCTTAATCATTCTGGTATAATTTCCGTGTTCAATTGCTCATATATAAGTAATCAATTGTGCTACCGTTGGATAAGGGGCCTCCTAACAGTTGGTATCAGAGCTACGGTTTGCAGGAAGCAGGTTATTTTTGATTACAGGTCATTCACAGGGTTTTCTGATTGAGTGGGAGTTTAGCAAGCTACGAATGGAGAAGTTTAACGGCAAGAATTATCAACACTAGAGGATGCAGATTGAGGACTATCTGTATCAGAAAGATCTGTACTTACTGTTGGGTGGGGTTGCATGCAAGCCCACAGATATGAAGGATGAAGAATGGAGTGTTCTTGATCGGAAGGCTCTCGATTCCATAAGGCTGAGTCTTGGAGCTTCTATGATTTCCAGCTTATCACAGTGCAAAACAACGGAAGAGTTGATAAAGTCCTTGACAAATTTATACGAAAAGCCCTCGGCTTCTAATAAGGTATACCTTATGAAGCAGCTATTTACTTTGCAAATGCAGGAAGGAGGTTCGGTACATACTCATCTCAGTGATTTCCATGGTTTGGTAAACCAATTAGCTTCAGTCAACATTGTTTTTGATGATGAGGTAAAGGCTCTCTTGATTTTATGTTCTTTGCCTGAAAGTTGGGACGATATGGTTATGGCAGTAAGTAACTCTGCATCTGCTTCTAAAATCTTAAAGGTTGATGATGTTGTGAGTGTGATTTTGAATGAAGAAATACGTAGGAGAAGCACAGGTGAATCATCAGGGAACGCTCTAAGTGCGGAAAGCAGAGGAAGGCAAAAGGAGAAGATTGAGCAAGGGAAATCAAGGTTGGGAAGGAGATCCGAGTCCAAAGGTATTACCTGCTGGTTTTGTGGAAAGAAAGGACATATAAAGAAGGAGTGTTGGTTGAGAGATAAAGAGAATCAACATGCAGGTATTGAAGAAGCAAAGGATGCAAACATTGTGGTACAGGATGCTCTCATACTTTCTTTGGATAGTCACTTAGGATCATGGATATTAGATTCTGGTTCATCTTTTCATGCATCCCCAAACAGAGATTTGTTTCATGAGTATGAACAGGGAGATTTTGGAGTGCTCTATTTAGGGGATGGTATGCCTTGTCAGATAGTTGGCAAAGGGAAAGTGCAGCTGAGATTGCAGATTGACAACACATGGGTGTTGAAGGAGGTCATGCATGTTCCAATTCTGAAGCAGAGTTTGATTTCTGTAGGAAGGTTGGGGGATGAGGGATGCACAATAACCCTCACAGTGGACTCTTGGAAGGTTACCAAGGGAGAACTTGTTTTAGCAAGAGGTAATAAAGTAGGTACTCTTTATCTATCTACTTGTACTACTGATTCCACTTCTGGTGCAGATTCGAAGATGTGGTCTAATAGGCAGGGTCACATGAATAAGAAGGGAATGGAAGTTCTTGACTCAAAAGGTATGTGTTCAAATTCAGAAGGCATGGATAGAATTCATTGCAGGAAAAGGAAATTTGAGGCTTTTGACAAGAACAGGGATGTCTTGGTGTTTTTGGAGGAGATGAAGGCCAGAGAACAGTTACAGGCTGTAAATAAATTTGAGCAGGGCAGCATGGATAGAGATTTGATCCAATAAGAGCTCACGGATGAAGAATTCATCACTCACGGGAATACATAGGCACCGATGTCGGTTACTTGGAACCGATGTCGGTCATCCAGACACCAGCTTCGGTCATGTGCAGACCAGCAGGGTCGGTAGGTCGGGCAGGGGAAGTCTGACGTCGGTCATCAGGACCGACGTCGACAGAGGGGACACCGGTGTCGGCCAGGGGTAACGACGTCGGTAGTCAGGGTCAGTGCAGGGAACCGACATCGGTCGAGAACAGACTGGGAGTTGGCCGAGATCGATCACTGGAACGGATGTTGGGTGGATCTATGAGTCTCAAACACCCATACAGAGGTCAGAAAAGGTATGTGAACCTCATATTCGTTGTTCACCTTCTTTATATTGCTTACTGATAGTCATGAACTAGGAAGACGGAGGAAGCAATGCAGGTAGAATCCAGAAACAGTGGGAGCTTGACATGGATGAGGAGTGTGAGTCCTTGGATTAGAGCCAAACAGGTATTTCTTGGTGGAGTTGTCAGCTGGATAGAGGGATGGATTCCCGTTTTAGAGAAGAGAGTGGATGGACATCTGAGATAGAAGGCTATGGTATATGGTCTTGAGTTAGCTGCAGGGCAATGGAGGTTTGACCATTGTATTTTATCTTTACCAGGTTGGATAATGTTAGCTACATTATCCTGTTACTGTATTGTGTTACTTTTTGCAGGGTTGCATATACAGGGAGTTTTTTGAGCTAAGGGTAGAGTTGGTTCAGAAGTATGTCATGAAGAATTTGGGAGCAGCAAAGTTCTTGTGGCATAGGTGATAGGTATAGCATCACAGGTTTGCGTGGTGGTTGGTCTTCAAGGGTGACTTTGAAGAGGGATACAGAGCCAAAGGAACAAAATAGATGGTGTACAGGTACAGGTTGCAGCTATTTATCTCCAAGTGGGAGATTGTTAAGGTGTGGAGCTAAAAGCTTCAACTGTTTGCACACACATGAAGGAAGGATGCTGAAGAACCAGAGCCACCGGCGTCGGCAGTATGACCGACATCGGTCAGATGCAGTGGAGAAGGAGACTGGCGACGGCAGGTAGTTGGCCGACGTCGGCAGCACTAGACAAGCAGGGACTGGCGTCGGTCGCCTGTGCGGTCCAGAACTGCTGTTTACGAACAGTCAGTTAGTTAAACTGAGTGTTTGCATGCTAAGAGACTATTTTAAGTCACGAGCTGTGTGTCTAATTTTAGTAGTTAGATGTCTATTTTTGTAACCATGGGATTCTATTTAAAGAACCATGAGGCATGTATTGTAATTATCAAATTGATCAAGAGTATTGAAGCAAGCAAGGTCAAGGAGATCTACAGGTGTAAGGTCAAGGAGATCAGCTATAGCATTCAAGGAGGGATTGTAACTCATGTTTTAGAGTTGGTTTTGTGTTGAGCAAGAGAGAGAGGGAAGAAGGTCTTGAGGTGTGGCAAGCCTTTGAGGTGGAGGAAGAAGTGGCATCTTCCTTATTGTATTTTCTTCTAGTATTATCTAATACAATTGTGTGTATTGTCTCTCAAATTTTTTGCTGTCTCATGTTTCTAGTTTCTTAATCATTCTGGTATAATTTCCATGTTCAATTGCTCATATATAAGTAATCAATTGTGCTACCATTGGATAAGGGGACTCCTAACATTCCTAACCATTCACCCAATCAAAATATTATTTAGACATGACTGATAACTCATGTGATCATAATATCCATATAGTCAATATGGTCTTTCCTTTACCTCTAGTCTAACCTACCCCACAATAGGAAGTACCCATTTTACCTAATCCTCCCCTATAATTGGTGGAGTTTGTTTTTCCCATCCTTACTCAGGTAGAAGAGCCTACTTCACCTATTTCACTCCCATGTGAGGAAGAGCCTCCCTTACCTCTCCTTTTACCATAAGAGGAGCCCATATTGCCAATTCCTTTTGTACCCATTTTACCTATCCTCTTACCACTTGAGGACCATGCCTTACCCATTACTCAATTACATGTTGAGGGGAACATCATTCCTATGCTATACCCTCTTGAGGAACCTTCTTCACCCACCTCCTCCATCGATGGAAGGTAGTACCCCATCCACTCCTCCTTTGCACCTAGAAGAGCCAGTGTTATCTACCCTTACATTAGATGAGAGACCTATTGTGTGTACTCCAATTCAACCAATTTTACCACTTCTTTTACTTATAAAATATCACACTTTACCTTTTCTTCACCTACATGTTGAGGGAGAAATTATACCTATGATCTACACCCTTGAGGATCCTTCTTCACCTACTTCTCCCCCACCTATGAAAGACCATACCTCTTCTCCTATCTCTGTTAAAGAATACCCTATTACTGCTCTTTCTCATCTTTGGCCTTAGGTAGTAGAGGCCAACAATTTCCCTCTTTCTAAATCACCTAAGCCTTCTAAAGAAGCAATAGTAAGGCCTATGTCAACTTCATCTAAACCCTTCTCATGGTTAGTGGAAAATATAGAATTTATTGACTCCACGAAGCTAGATCATGTGGCATTTTGGGATCAACTTAAAACTCCTTATCCTACACAACAAGTGTCATCCTCTACCTCCAATCCTCTCACTACCTTTTACCCCAAGGTCTTTGACAAAGTTAGAGCTTCTTCACCAAATTCACCGAAAGCTCATCCTTCTATGTCAGAGCCCTCACCCTTATAGGCATATACCACATTAAATTAGATCATATCTATAGGTGTCTACCCAGTCTCTAATCTGATTCATCCATAGGTGAAATTAGATCTACCTTTCCAACCACAAGTTGGAGTTTTATGGCCTAAACTAAGGAAGAATGTTAAGCTTCCTAGATCTTGTTGATCCTTCCCTCTTCCACCCTCAACTTTGATTTCAATTTTGGGACCACATCCCTCTACTTTAGTTGGGGTATCACTAATCCAAGTGAAACCAAAGGCTAAGTTATCTCCACTACTGCCTCTGCCACCTAGTAGGCCTTTCACATCTGACACCATGACACCTACCACCAAGAAAGTGTCAGCAAAACACATGAATCTACCACCACCTAAAAAGGTGCCACGTAAAATCATCCTCGTGACTCCTAAACCAATGAAGGTGTCCACCCCTATTACAACAACAAGTGTTAGCCCACTCACAGGCTCTCAGATCTTTTTCCTATGCTATTTGTTGCAATCATTTGCAATAATTCTTCCTCCCATTAAGCCTTATAACCCTCTTGGATTGAAGCCATCTTGGTTCAATGATACATAAGTGTGTCTATATCATCATTCACTTGGACATGATACTAAGAGTTATAAAAATTTCACTGTAGTCATTTGACAACACTTTGATATCGACACCCTCTTTATTGATACTCCCATTAACCTTCTTGCTATTCCACCCATGGCATCTACAATGCCTCATATTATTCCACCTGAATTCAAACTCAAAAATGTTGTCCTACCCCCTTCTCCACCTCCTTAACCTATGTTTTAGATCAACATGATTAATGTGGCCACATGATCATAAAATCAAAAAGATAAAGGGAAGGAAAAGGTCACTATCCCTTGGGCTCATCTATTATCCAAATAAACTCCTCCTCTGAATCTCAATATTTCCATCTTAGGAGTCTCGAAACCAACCTCTTTAGAAGTTATTCAAAACTCAATAGTGAAACAACTTCACTAAACCCCTATGAAAATGTCCTTATATGAGTTAATCCAAAACTCACCCCAACACCATCAATCTTTGATTATTGCCTTGTTATTGGTTGAGGTACAACCTGATGATCCCTAGCCTCTTATAGCTTTGGTAAGCTCTCTTAAAACCATCTCCTTGATTTCCTTTAGTGATTTGGAAATTCCACTTCAACACCCTAAAGATCAATATTCTGCTCTTTTTATCACCTTATATATTGATCAAATTCATGTCAAAAGAGTCATGATCGATGGAGGATCTAGTATTGATATTATCTCCACCCATGCCTACAAACAACTAGCCATTCCCAATAATTGTATCTCTCAAACCGAAGTGGTGCTCTACTTCTTTAATGATACCACAAATACTATGGTAGGCACTGTTGTCTTACATATCCATGTTTATCCCCACATAATTCTTGAGCTCTTCTACATTGTAGAAGGAGAATTTCAATACAACATACTTCTTGGATGACCTTGGATACATGCTATGTCATGTGTGCCCTCAACTTTGCACCGCTGCATCAAGTTTGAGCACAATGGGTAAGTGCATGCTATCCCCATAGACCCACCTACTTTCAAAACATGTAACATGACTTATAGCCCCAATGATGTTCTCATTCCATTAAAGACATCATCTCCTCTGCATTATATTTCTGAAGCTTCCACAAGATCTACTACCTTAGTTACATAGATATCGATAACACAAATTCTCAACAAAGACCCCATGGAGGAAACTTTCAAGCATTTGTCACTCGAAGAATATCACTTATTGACACTCAACATGTTCTATACTCCACAAGAATATGAAAAGCTTCATATGAACCCCTATTATGATCCTTATATTGGGATGGTCATCCCGTATGGTCCCCCTAACCTTCAAACTAATTTCACATATGGGGGAATTGATCAAGCTCCCACTATCGGTAATCCATCCTCTTCACCACAACCATTTACCTGTGACTTCTCTTTCCTAGGCAAGCCTAGTTTAAATCACACCTATATTTATAATTATGCCTAGAAAGGATTTGGTTTGGGTCATTACGAGTAGGGTGTTCATACATTCATTGAATATCCCACCAATAAAACCATTGAAAATGCCAAAAAGTGATGTAGAGTGGGTTTTGATGAACCAAATAAACTCACCAAAGCTTCTCATATACCAATTATCAAAGAGCCAGTCTCTCCTTCTTCATCCTCTCCTCCACCATCACCTACCAAGTCAAAGGTATCTATATGTCCTAATTTTTTTTTCAATAAACACCATCCATTTGGGCCCCCTCACCTATCACCTAGGTAAGGAAGTAAGGTCCTTTCCTCTTATTCATCTTGAAATTATTGATGAAGAATCCCCACTATCAACACTATTAAATGTCAAGATGATAATGCTATTATCACATACATGGGTGCAGATGATTCTTATTGATCAAAAATTGGGTTCTGATAATGGTTCCAATTTAGAGTTTTAGTGGTGGCACACTATTGATATCTTTGAGAGATTTTTGACACATTTTTTGGAATGTAAATCCGAGTTTGGGAGCTCCTGTTATGGCCATTTGAAGATGGTCAAAAAATGTCGCAAGATTGCTTGAAGCCATGCAACATGTGGCACGTGTTTTAATGTGGTTTCGACACTTGGAAGATTGAAAGGTTTGAAAACAAATTTGGTTCTATAACAAGACATATCATCAATAGTGACTCATCTTACCACGTCACCTTTTATGCCAAGTGGAGTTAGGTGACTAAGCTCGTTGAGCGAGACATATGGAGAGTTCAAAGGTCAGTTCAAGCTCCAAAGCCTGAGTCTAAGGCAAAAGACTCTTATGTGGCTGAAGCCACATGAAAAGTGGGTGGTTAAAGGCTTTTAAAGCTTGGTTCTATGCCAAAACTAATGCATGTGGGATAAACCCATGATGGAAATGGCGGATCAAGGCTATTTTAAGCCTTGTCTTATCCTCTCGACCCACACATGTGGGATAATAAGAGATAAGCACCTAAAAGAAAGGTCGACAGTTTTGAACTCTTGACCTACCATCTAAAAAGGGATAAGATTTGACCACTTATGCCATGGAATTCCAAGTGTTTTGAAAGGAGAGAACATGTATTTAAAGGTAAGCTTCTGGCCGACTTTGTATGGGAGAATATAGACCAATTTGTTGTATTTGGTCATTTTGGATCCCTTAGAGGCTGAACCAGAGCTCAGAGTAAACTAAAAATTTGTTTATAATTATGATACAATCTATGTAGTATATTTATTTTCCCATTTTGGAGAATTGGTGATGTTTTTTGAGCTACGGATGTTGCCAATTTCAATTTGGAGAAACCTCTGCATGTGATTCGGGAAGGTGAAGGACGTGATGAGTCAGCCAAGGTCTTTCGAAGGTCTGATCACTATTATTGTAGAGAGATATGATCTTTTGTTATTTGTAAGTATTATTTTAGCTTGCAATTTTAGCAACATTAATGGATCAGTTTGATAAGAACCCGAGGACGTAGGAATTTTGAACCCTGTAAACAATTTCTTTGTTTTGATCTTTGGATTCATTTTTGCATTTCAATTTTAGTTATTATTCAGATTATAAATTCAGATTTTTAATCAGAATGCAAACTTTAATGTATTGACCATTTACGAGAAATTAGATAAAATTGAGAATTTGAAAAATCTGACAGTTTCAATGGATATTTGATATGATCTATCAATTCACCTTTTTTTTAGTTTTGAAACTTGATTTAGATCAGATTTTCATCAGTTTTTAATCATTCCAACGTCTTATAAGTTGAGAAATTTAGAATTTGTACTTTTAAAATTTCACTTTGAGTTTATCAGTGGTGTTTATGGATCAAGTTGGTATCATAGCAGTTAGAATGCAGGGGTTGCTTCTAGTTGTGTGTTGATAGTTGCTTCCAGAATAGTTGGATTATTGGTTTGTAGATTGATTATATTGCAGTGTGCAGTGTGGAATCAGGTGTTTATAGGAAACCATGGGTAAGTTGTCATAGATTGAGGTCATCAAAGATGAAAATGCAATCTTAAGATGCCAGAAATTTGCACTTGAATTGCAAGTGGCAAAGTTAAAATTGGAGCTTGAAGCCAAGGATGAGATCTTGATTAGATTGCAATGTGGTGAGTGTGAAAAGGTAAAGCCTTCTACTTCAGATGCATAAACTATGACAGAGTGCACTGTAAGTTTTTCACCATAGGAATCTTCATCTTCTTCTACCATTTCAGATTTAGATTCTAGTAATATTGTTTTTGGTGACTTTGAAGGATACACTAAGGGCATAAGATCCAAATTGTTGTTTAAAATGGGTTATAATGGAGGAGGACTTGGTAGAGATAGCCAAGGTATATCTAACCCAATTCAGGTTGAGCATAGACCTCTTCATGTAGGTTTGGGTTATATTAGTGTGTAGGTGGATGATGGAGAAGTTTCTTCCATGGCTAAAGGAAGATGAGCTTCCAATAGAAAACGTACTAGGCCACTAGTTCAAAGGTGTAAAGGTAAGAGAGGTATTGAGATTCCACATCTTGATTCTTACACTAAATCTTCTAATCCAATTGATACTTTTAAGAATTTTGGATATAATGTATAGAAGATAATGCAATCATTTCCATGCACTTTTTGTGGGATGAATAACCATAGTGCTAAGACTTGTTGGAAACGAAGAGCTTTGTTTAAGTAGATTGCATGTTTTAAGCTTCATTCATCTTCACATTCAAGTAATGTTAAAACTAAGATGATTTACAAACCTCTCACCAAGGTTAATGAAGCTAATTCAATCCATAATGTAGTTGACAATACAACCCACGATAAGGTAAAACCTACAAGTGAAAATCCATTAAAGAGGTTAAGTCAACAATATTTTCAATTACATATGGCAAAGCCCAAATTGTTAAAGTATGCAATTGATAATGAATCCCCAGAGAAATCAATTTCACTAGGAAGAAAGAATTGGTTAAGTGGATTATCACTACATTCTTTTTGCAAAGCATGGTTATGAATTCACCTAAGGGAATGAACAAGCTTTGATAGATGTATATTAGAGTTGGTGGGAACACTTCAAGATAGGTTTACCATATGAAGTTTTCAATTCTCACTTTTTGATAACTCTAAGTTTTTGATCTCCAGAATATACTGTATGGGTAGTCTAATAATGGATAAGACATTAAATCATTTGAAACAGTTGGGGATATAGCAGAGTGATGTTGTGGGTTGAGTTAATTCCTTACGTCACTTGTCTCATATTTGACTGCTATTTTTAGAATGTATCTATTTTTGTCACATGGATGTATAGATGCATTATAAGACCCTTTGGGCATGTTTAGATGTTAGGCATCATACACTTTTGGTTGTTTGCATTTTGCTTAGCATATAAGTCCCATACTAGGGCATTGTATTGTAACATGTCCACAACATTTATTGTATGTTGTCAGAATTATAAACTTGTCTTGCAGTTACATTAAGATTTGTTTCAATTTTTGGCAATTCACCGCTTTACAGAATGTGACATTTGGGTAGGCAGTTTGATATGTTGTAATCAGTTTGGCAGTTGCAGATTCACTTACTCATGTCATTAGATTAGGCATTCTTATAGTTTGATTGTGAATCATTATAATGTAATTATTTATATCTCTTGCTATGATTGGGTTCTATTTTCATGGATGCAGTATATTAGTATGCAATTTCAAGGTATATTGGACTTGTGGAGACCAAAAGCCTTCCATTGGGGAGGTGTGATCAGAAATTGGGTTCTGATAATGGTTCCAATTCAGAGTTTCAATAGCGGCACACTGTTGAGCTCTTTGAGAGATTTTCAATACATTTTTTGGAATGTAAATCCAAGTTTGGGAGCTCCTGTTATGGCCATTTGAAGATGGTTAAAAAATGTCGCAAGATTGCTTGAAGCCATGTGACATGTGGCACGTGTTTCAATGTGGTTTTGACACTTTGAAGATTGAAAGGTTTGCAAAAAAATTTGGTTTGATAACAAGATATGTCATCAATAGTGACTCATATTTCCATGTCACCTTTTATGCCAAGTGGAGTTAAGTGACTAAGCTCGTTGAGCGAGACATATGGCGAGTTCAAAGGTCAGTTCAAGCTCCGAAGCCTGAGTCTAAGGCAAAAGACTCTTATGTGGCCAAAGCAACATGAAAAGTGGGTGGTTGAAGGATTTTAAAGCCTAGTTCTATGCCAAAACTAATGCATGTGGGATAAACCCACGATGGAAATGACGGACCAAGGCTATTTTAAGCCTTGTCTTATCCTCTCGACCCATACATGTGGGATAATAAGAGATAAGCACCTAAAAGAAAGGCCGACGATTTTGAACTCTTGACCTACCATCTAAAAAAGGATAAGCTTGACCGCTTATGCCATAGACTTCCAAGTGTTTGAAAGGAGCGAATGTGTATTTAAAATTAAGCTTCTGGCCAACTGTGTATGGGAGAATATAGACCAGTTTGTTGTATTTGGTAATTTTGGAGGCCTTAGAGGCCAAAACAGAGCTCAGAGTAAACTACAAACTTGTTTATAATTCTGATATGCTCTGTGAAATATATTTATTTTCCCATTTTAGAGAATTTGTGAAGTCATTTTGAGCTACAGAAGTTTCCAATTTCAATTTGGAGAAGCCTCTACGTGCGATTCAGGAAAGTGAAGGACGTGATGAGTTAGCCAAGGTCTTTCAAAGGTCTGATCACTATTATTGCAGAGAAATATGATATTTTGTTGTTTGTAATTATTATTTTAGCTTGAAATTTTAGTAACATTAATGGATCAGTTTGATAAGAACCTGGGGACGTACGAATTTTGAACCCCATAAATAATTTCTTTGTTTTGATCGTTGGATTAATTTTTGCATTTTAGTTTCAGTTATTATTCAGTTTATAAATTTAGATTTTTAATCAGAATGCAAAATTTAATGAATTGATCATTTATGGGAAATTGGATAAAATTGAGAATTTGAAAAATTTGATAGTTTCAATGGATATTTGATGTGATCTATCAATTCAACTTTATTTCAATTTTGAAACTTGATTTAGATCAGATTTTCATCAATTTTTAATCATTCCAACGTCTTATAAGCTGAGAAATTTAGAATCTGTACTTTTAAAATTTCACTTTGAGTTTATCAATGGTGTTTACAGATCACCTATATCCAATGATCGCTCCCATCTGAAACATAAGCTATGTTAAATGAATCAACCATTGACATCAATTTGCCCTCTCACGATAACCCTCACATCCTTAAGATTGACAAATCTTTGGATTTATCTGAGCAAGAAAATTATGTCACATTTCTTAATGACCATAGCAAAGCCTTCACTTGGTCTTATAATGACATGCCTGGTATCAAATCTTCTATCATCACCCACAAGATTATCACTAATCGAGATGTTAAAAAGCTTCACAAAATACATCCTTGTATTACTCTCCTTGTCAAAGAAGAACTCCAATGCCTCGTTTTTGTTAACTTCATTCAACCTATTGAATACCCATAATGGGTTTACAATATTGTTCCTATCATAAAAGTGATAGGGGGAATCTACATCTACATTGACTATCATGACCTAAACCTCACTTATCCAAAAGATGACTTCCCTTTGCCAAGTATTGACCAACTTGTTGATCTAATAGTCAATGATGAGATGCTATCACTTATGGATATGTTCTTAGGTTATAGTCAAATCCTGATTACTCTTGAGGATCAACACAAGACAACTTTTATTACCCCATGGGGGACTTTCTATTATCGGTTCATGCCTTTTGGCTTGAAGAATGTTGGTGCCACCTACCAATGTGCCATGACTTATATCTTCCATGATCTACATAAAATTATGGAAGACAACATGGATGAATTACTTAGAAAGTCTAAACTTTGCCAAGATCACTTGATGATTCTCAAAATCATATTCACTCATCTCTTCCAATATAACATTCAACTAAACCTAAAGAAATGCATGTTTGGTGTCCTTTCCAATAAGCTCTTAGGATTTATAATTTATATCCATGGTATTTAAGTTGACCCTATTAAGGTTTGAGGAATCCTAGACATGCCTCCACCTACTAATATTAAAAAACTTTGTAGCTTGTAAGGTAAGATTCACTCAATCCATCACTTCATCTCCCAGTTGTCAGATCATTGCCAACCCTTTCACCATCTCCTCAAAAAAGATGTCTCCTTCCATTGGAATACAAATTGCCAAGAAGCCTTTGATGCACTCAAATGGTATCTCATTTCCCCATCAGTTCTTATTACACCTAAGGAAAACCAACCTTTCTACCTTTACATCTCTGTAACAGACCATTCTCTGGGTGCTATGATTGCACATCAGGATGATTACCATCAAGAACAAGTGATTTACTACATAAGATGCACACTTATTGATTATGAAACTCGATATACCCATATCAAAAAGCTTTATCTCATGTTGGTTTTTGTAGCTTTTAAAATCCATCATTACCTCTTAAATCACAAAACCTACATCATCACCCATATTGATCCCCTCAAATACATGCATTCCAAGCTATATCATAACCAAAGTGTAGCTTGGTGGCTCATGCTCCTTGTTGAATTTGACTTGGAATTTATTCAACAAAGGTATATCAAGGGGCAAATGATTGCTAATTAGTTAGCTACCACCCCTTTACCTAACAACCAACCTTCAAACCTCAAATTCCTTGATGAATCTATTGCAATGCTCTCCACTGATGACATCTCCTATCAAATGATGATGTTCTTTAATAGGTCTAAATGTAAACATAGTGAGGGTGCAGGGGTCATCCTCATCCCTCTTGATGGTGAGCCTATGCCTTTGTCATTTAAACTAGATTTTGAATGTACTAAAAATATGGTTGAATATGAATTTTTGATCTTAGGGCTTCAAACAACTATTTTCTTGGGTGTCAAATCAATAACCATTTTAGGTGACTCCCAGCTAGTGGTTAATCAGGTTAATGGTTTTTACCTATGTAAAAATGAAATTTTACAATGATATAAACATCATGTAGATACGCTATTGTAATAATTTGACTCATACCTCTTGCAAACTGTTCTTTGATCTATAAACAAGTTTGCTGACACAATGACTTCTCTTGCTTCTCATATACCCTCTTCATCCTCTTCCTTAAAAATCTATGTCACTGTACATCGCTTAACATTGCCCTCCTATGTATCAACTAACATCCTTTTTATAGGCAATGCAACACATAACCCACATGATTTATGGTATAAACAACTCATAGATTACCTATCCTTTTCTATTACCCCTTCTAACCTCTCTAATAATGGGAGACGTGCCTTCATGAAATGTGCCACTTATTACACTATGCTATTGTGACTTCTCTACAAGTGAGGTTTCAATGGTCTCCTCCTTAGATGCCTCAATTG
Organism: Torreya grandis; assembly: GCA_037957365.1. Classification (NCBI taxonomy): domain Eukaryota; kingdom Viridiplantae; phylum Streptophyta; class Pinopsida; order Cupressales; family Taxaceae; genus Torreya; species Torreya grandis. The sequence goes on from JARHVA010000027.1 coordinate 829,411, forward strand.
TACTGAGATCCCCTTCACCATTAAGGAAGTTCATGATGGGATTTGTGGTGGAAATTTCAATGGTAACACAATTTCCAAATGTATCCTTTGACTTGGCTACTATTGGCCAACACTCCATCAATAATGTACTGATTACATTCGATATTGCATCAAATATTAACAACACACTAACCTCCTTCACATTCCAAGCCATGCGTTACAAGTTGCCAAAGACTTTTGACCCTTCCCCCAATAGGGTTGGATCTAATTAGTGAGATTAACCCTCATTCATCTCTCTGTCACCGTTCCATCATTATTGCTACTGAATACTTTACCAAGTGGGTCGAGGTCATTCCTCTCATCTCCACTAAGGCTGACAAAATTGTTGACTTTATAAACCATCACATCATCTATCATTTTGGTGTCCCCCATAAAATTATAATAGATAATGGTAAATCTTTCAAAAACAATATAGTCTAAAAACTTTGTGACACTTTTGGAATCAAATTAAGCTTCTCATCACCATACTATCCATAAGAAAATGGATAGGCAAAAGCTTATAACAAAACTTTAACCAAAATCTTCATGAAGGTAGTCAATGATACTGGTAAAGATTGGCACACACACATTCCCTTTGCTTTATGGGCTTACTGCACTAGTATTCAAACCCCTATAGATGCTACACCTTTTTCCTTAGTCTATGGGATGGATGCTATTTTGCCTCTTGAGGTCTAGATTCCTTCTCTTCACATCTCTTTACAAGACATACTTACTAATGATGACTTTTACCAAGAATGTTTGGGTCAACTTGAGTTACTTGATGAATGCCATCTCATATCCCTCAACCACCTACAAATCTATCAAAATCGTATCAAACACGCTTACAAAAAAAACCTTAAGAAGCAAGATTTCAATATCAGAGATCTCATCTTAAAGGAAAATCAACATGTGATGAACATGGAGAAAATAAAATGGGGTAAGTTTGTTCCTAATTGGCTTGGACCCTACATCATAACTCACAAGTATGGTTCAGGCACTTATCACTTGTCTTCTCTTGAAGGAAGGCCAAATATTGAGATTTTAAATGTTTTGCACCTACGCCCATTCCTTTATTAATCAAGTGATGCTTCACCTTGTGTTTAACTTGAGCTTGTCCCTTGAGCAATCCTATTACATTCATCTCCCTTCCTCATAACCCTTATTCCTACACAATTAGTTAACCTATGAAGTGCTATGGTTTTTCCCTCAAAGTGGAAAACCTCTAAGCCTCTATAGTTTTGTCCATGACTAAAGTTAAAATAAAAGTAAAAAAAAACAAAAAAAACAAATGGGATACATAGACAAGTTATAATCTCTCAAGTAATGATTCTCAATGTAGACTGCTCCCTTGAAGGATAACTACGTAACTTCTCCTTGATACTATAAATAGACTGCTCCCTTGAAGGATAGCTATTAAAAAAAAAATAAAAAATTAGACCACTCCCTTGAAGAATGGCTAATCCAAACTTTGTTATCAAGGGAAATAATGACTTAGAAGCTTCTCATATTGATCAGCTTCATATGACCTCAACACAAACAATATCCCATTATAGGCTTCCCACATTGATCAAATTACACACAAAAAAAAAAATAAAGAAAAAAAAAATTTAAGTCATGGACTTGCCTATAATAGCTCTCAAGTCACCCACAGAAGGGGCATACCATCCCCACTAAGAAGGTTATGCTACCCAAACACTCTCATTCCTTTTACATTTCTACCCTCAAACTCTTTCAAGGGGCTTTGAACTCACTTGACACAAGGTGAGTACAATGCTTCTCTAATAAAAAAATGGTCAAATGATGCAAAGCATGAAAGAGACTCATACTCTTGGGCCTATTTATGTTATGATTATGGTCTTTACTAATACGTGAGCATCGTACCTCTTTTTTTCCCATCCCAATCATATGTCAATTTCTCTTCTGAGATCACATCTCATGACAAGATTCAACACTTTCTCACCTTTCTACCAACCTTTCTTGATTCTTAGAGTTATGTTTTTAACAAATATTCTCACTCACATACCCATCTCAAGCAAAGATACTCAAATAATTACCCAAAACCATACTAAAACTAACAAACCATTGCCCATTAATCTATTTGATATAATCCCATGTGAAATGCACCAAACATGCAACCATTGTTTCTCTAAACAAAAATAAATTGGAAAAGTATCAATCCTACGCCATTTATTTTAAGCATACACCATCATAAATATGGGAAAATGCTGAAATAAAAAAACATACCCAACCCATTCATTTTAAGCATACACCATCACAAATATGGAAAATTGCTAAGATGAAGCTAACCAATCAATTATGCATATACCATCACACATAAGGGAAATGCTAATCTAACTCAACTAACATGCTCAACATTAACATAACATTAACATCCACATCATTATAATAATGTTAACATCATCACCATCACATACACACATCTCAAAATAATGAACTCTCATATATATACATGCTAAATATGAATATACATCCATAAATCATATCAGTATCATCTCTCTCTCAAAAAGTACAACTCTCATCTTTTGCTTATAGGCCAGTGTGTATACAACATATATAACAACATCAAAAATATCATCTGGCACACATAATACTCAAGGCTATAGTTGTGGTCTTGAAGAAGTAGTATCATTACCACTCTTTACCTATCTACGTCTATGTGAGCTAGAAGTCATGACACATGTCACTGATCTCTCTTGCTCTCTAAACTTTAAATACCTCTAAATCTATGAGAACTCCCTGATGAATCTCTCATAGTATGCAATCCCATCTAAAGTAATGTTGTACCTCGCTAGAGATACAATCTGTGGTGGACCCATCAAACCTACTGTAGGACCCTATACTGGTCCCTATGGGGGAGAAGGAGGAGTAGCCTATCCTGCTACTCTCAAACTATCTCTCTCTACTTTCTATGTAGTAACTTGGCCTTGTAATGCCCCGACCTATCCCTATAATGTCATAACTTGCCCCTATAAGACTAACACCTGTGCCTATGCTGCATCTTAGGCCTGTACTACTACATCTCAAACCTATACTACTGCATCCCAAGCCTATACCACTACATCTTGGGCCTATACAGCTACATCTCTCTCTTTCATCACTCCCTATAAATCTAGTGGTGGCCTCTTAACCTGAACCATGGGGTGCAAACCTATCCACCACGTAAGATAAGCTACTGTGCATCTAGGATCTACCACACCTGGGCTTGCTAGAAGCTCCTCAAAATCTAGTCCATCTGTCTCTTAGGGTAAAGGTAGGGGTGCCTCTATATCATCCCTCCTATATAGAGGAAAGGTAGGAGGCACATCCTATAACAAGCCAAACTGTCTCTTGACTTGTGCCACATGTATCATCTCCAACTCTCTAGCTCATCTCCCTCTAACCCATAATGTGCTCTACAAATTGATAAGCTACTCTACCTTTCCTCTAAATGTAGGGTATGTCAAGTATGTCCTATAAACTATATCTACAAGAATCAATCCATCTGTCATACACCTATAATAATCAATGTCCTGCACTATGTTGTCTACTTGTGTCTAGGCCATAGCCTCTCTCCGCCATCTAAACCCAACCTTGAAACTAGCTATAATCATGGTTGGTAGCCCCAATGGCTATGTCACAATGATGTGCTTATATGCCCAACAATGGAGTAAATGCCTGATGCACAAACAATAACATCACCACAGCCTCAAACCCCATAACTCTCTATATAACTGTGCCAAAAAAATTGGTCCCCATGCCATACACTATCTACTACTCAACTATTTGTGCCAACACACCTATCAATGCAATAGGAAATATCCCCCCATATGTGTTTGGTAGTGCATATACTATAATCCCTATCATCATCAAGATACTCAACCAATGCTCCTCCTCATCGACAGTGTATAATGGCTCATATGTAAAGCTCATTGAATGATAGGTCACCTCACTGACATGCTCCCAAACAATGTCACCATATGAATATCATGCTCCTCTCTCAAACAAGTGAAGATATCCTCACCCTGGAATAACAACTATAAAATATTATAAAGATCCTCCTATGTCATAATCACCTCCATAGTAGGCAAATAGAAAGTGTTGGTGGTGTGATCTCACCTCCTTATCAAAGCTATCATCAAGCTAACATCACGTGCAACCTGGAAATATCATCATACTCCTCCTAACCCTATGGCTACCATGTGCTCCCACTCATCCATGGTAACATCCTTCCTCATCTTTGTCAGTAGTGTAGGTAGTCGATCTTGTAATGTCAACTCTTGCCTAACCTGCATCCACACACACAAAACTCAAGTCACATACTTTCCAATAAAAATATCTACCCTTTTTTCCCTTCTCTTTAGGAGAACTACATTGGCATGAGGCCCTCATCTAGGCTATATAAGCAACAATCAGTCAACATGGGGTCTTCTAAGGTTAGCTTAGTTGTATACCCACCTAAATATCTAACCTGCTAACCCACCTAAACCCTAGGCCCCACTAGCTATCTCTAAACCCTAGGCCCAACTGCCTATCTCTAAACCCTAAGCCTAACTACCTATCTCTCAATCTTAGGCCCAACGGTCTATTTTTCAACTCTAGACCCTATGGCCTATATCTTAAACTCTAGGCCTAACAACCTATATCTCACACCTATGACCCCATGACCTATCTTTTAAGCCCTAGGTCCCATGACCTATTTAAACCTACCTTTTCCTAACTAATTCCCTTAACAAATTTTTAACCATACCTCACCCTTTTTCCCTATGCAATGGTAGAACTACATTGGCTTGAGGCCCTCACCTAGGCTATGTAAGCAACACTCAGTTGACATGGGGTGTTTTGAGGCTAGCTCAGCCATTCAACTTGTCGACTAACTCAACTAAAAATCCAAAATGGGCTTTTTTTTCCTATTTGGGGTTTTTTTCCTACGACTGACATCAGTCTTATATGCCAATATTAGTGCTTAGTGTTAGTTGACATTGGCACCTTATTAGTTGATGTCAATGAGCCCTACTGACATCAATGACTGGTTTAGCCCTATGGCTAAACAACTTGCCTCCAAAATATAAGTTTTTTCCTACAAACTACTCCTAAACCCCTCCCAAATTCATCTAAATCTACCCTTACCCCACTAATTGCACTTTCTCCCCCAAAAAATTCAAATTTAACTCAAATAACAAATTAACTACCTTAAATCAAAATTCAACTCAAAAAGCCTCTTACCTCATCTCTCTATCTCCTTCAGGCTGGAATGGTTGGCATACCTCTAGCTGAGTCCCCTCCTACCTTTACCATCTCTACCCACACCAACACTCTCTCAATCACACCATGGCCCACCAAGTTCTCAATTGAACCCTCACTCTCCACACTCTTCTTATCTCTCACCAACTCACCACAAACAAATAAGGCTAGAGATATCTTATGCCCCACAACACTCAAAGCTATTTTTCTATAATAAACTATCGCAAATGAGTTTTGGTGGGCCACCAAACCCATTTTTGTTGGATTTGGTCACCCACCAACATCAGTAATCTTAACCTAAGGTACTGATGTCATAAATACTTCCTACCAACATTGGTGACATAACTGACATCGACAACATTAAAATTAGAGTTTCCAACCCCAACCACCACCCTTTGGATTACACCCTAAGTTTGGGGCAACTTGGAGATCATGTATATATCCCTGACCATAACAACAAACCTTGGAGATCACATATACTTCCCCAACCATGACAACCAACCTTGGAGATCATTTAAATTTCCACCCATGATGACTCTGATCAGAGATCATGAATATCTCCTTGACCATTGACCCTTTTGAACTAATCTTGCATTGCTTGTCTTGACCACTTATGCTACCTTGCTATATTTGGCTATTGTACACACATATGTATATCATGTGTTTTGGATTGTAACTAAGCTAGTCCTATCACCTAAAACCATTTATGTTTATCAAGAGCACTTCCTTCCTCAAATATTAGAACATATAGACCATTAGAGCTATAACTTTGACCATTTTAACCTTATCAGCTATCACTTACAAGCTATGATTTGGTTATTTCTATCTGAGTCCTCTTCTCCTTTAACTAATATTGATTATGTTAACTATAACTCATAGTAGTATATGCACAAGTAGCAATGTTACCACGTTCTCACTCATCATCCACCCACCCAATTAACTCCTTATCAAATTGGTACTCGATTCTAGATTCTCCTCTATCAATTCTTGTTTTGAGGGGGGATACCTCATCCCATACCTAGAGCATCCAACTCCTATTTTTTCTTGTAACTTGTCAGTAAAAATTACAAGACAAAAAGGGGAAAATATAGACACCAAAATTATGTCACACACGTGTGTAACTCCCTGTGTCAAAACCCCACCTTGATCCCTTTTTAATAATTAAGCTTCTTAACCCATGTTTTCACCCCTCACACATTTAATTAATTTAAAAATATTTAATTAAGTTAATTAAAAACTACTTATGCCACCTTACTTGGCCACCTCATCCTAAGACTAATTCTTACCCTCTGAGTCAACTCAAGACTTAGTCCCATAATCCTAACTACCAATGACTTGTTCTCACCCCTAACATAAATTACTAACTAACTACCTTAGTCTTAACCTTGTATTTCTATAATTTTCTAACAGATACCATACTTGGCAAGAGAAGGAACAAAAAATAGGCTAAAAATAGCCCTTTTACCTATTCTCATACCACCGACATCGGTTAACCCATGGCTAATGTTGATGGGATCACTGACATTAGTTACTTAAGCCGAATTCCAAGCTAATATTTAGGTCAGTAGAAATTAGAAAAATCAATCATTCACGTACATAGATTTAGCATTCAACTTTCTACATCTAGGCTTATTGTTGCTCTGCATAAATCAGTCTAGATTAGGAATTGATATACTACACAAAGTTTGGATTCTTATAAACTGACAACACATGTTTGTCTTTTCTGTTCATGTATTTCTTTAACATGCATTATCAAAGACATCTATCTGGCACTCACAGTTTATCTATTCCACCAACTAAGTATATCTCTATGTTTTGTAATTATTTTAAACAATCATTTTATAATTACTTTATGTTATACTATTTATCATTTTATGAACGCCTTGACTCTCCCTATGAAGGAGTTGTAAAACTCCTTCACCTATTTCCCTCTGCTTCAAATATACCAACCTTCTGTCTAGACCCACCTGAGTCTTACCCAATCCCTTACGACTCTTCCCAACCTCACAAACCTAACCAACATCTACCTCCCAACTTAGAAAAGTCTCCTACAACCTCCTTGGGAACCTACTAGCCCTACCGACATCAGTCACATAACTAACATCAGTCATATCTCCTTATCAACATTAGTAGCCTAACTGACATCAATAGCCATCTATTTCCACCAACTTTTCTAAGCTTACCTAAATAACCTGTAAAAACACAAATAACTCACATTACCTGCACTATGTCACTCTCTGCTATACTCAAACTACAATAATGGTACAAATATCTCTCTTACTCTCTCTTTCATTTTGATATTCATTACCATTTGTTTTTTCAAAAAATCGACTGTCATCCCTAAGGAAGTTTGACACTTCCAAGAACAAGCGCATAGCTTGGAAACCTACTCATATATCTACTAACAAATATTTTTGGTGGTAATGCTTTCTTATTTATAGGTAGTCCTCCCTAGCCAAATAGGAGTGCTCAACATCATCTGGATATGACACATAACCAATTCATGTTTTCTCTAATCTCTAATCCCTATCCTTCATCTATGTTTCTCCTTAAACATCAAATAGATTCAAAATTTAGTTAAATTAATAGTGCTTAATAAATAAAGGGAGTATGATCTAAGTGTTCCTAGTTATCTAATTCATAATGTGAGAGACTCAATGTAGCTGATTAGGAGAGAATGGGCACCTATTGAGAGAGAGAATGAAAAAAGACTCACCAGTGACATGTTGGACATAGGTGGCCTAATTCAATGCATAAAGGACAAGTTAATGGTTTATGAGGGGACACAATTTCATTTTTATCAACCTCATCTTTTTTTCCTACTCCATATCAACCATGTTTTGTTCCACCTATTCTCTCTCAAAAGGTTGAATCAAGTGATTTCCAAAACATTCCAAGGCCTTCACATACTCCTCAAACCTTCCCATCTTGGAAGTCAATCCAAGAGAATATCCAAAAGAGGAAAGAAGTTATTATTGAGAGGGTTTAGGATCATGATAAATTAGAATTGGAGCATTTTATTACTACTTGGAGATAAAATAATGAGGCTATCTTGGCACAAAACTCCATTCCCCTTCCTCACAAGCCCCGCAAAAGGTCCCTTAAGATTCTAAGATGGAATCAAGTGGTGAAGTCATGGGATAAACAAAGTAGAACAAGCTTAGATTGGGGAATTGAGACCAAATAAGAACCTAAACCTATTCAATCCCCACCCATCCCTCCTCATGAGCCTAAAGCTTTCCCATCTTAGAAATCAATTCAAGAAGGAATCCAAGGCAAGAAATACATCCTTGTTAAGAATCTTGAAGAACCTAAAACTTTCCCATCTTTGAATTAAATTCAAGAGAGCAGTCAAATGAAGAAGGAAGTCCTTGTGGATAAAGTTAAAAACTAAAGTATTTCAAGGTTTGAAGGATTCATTAGTGAATGGAAGGAAGATAGGGATAATCTCATTAATCATGAAATCCCAAAACTTATTTGTGAGGTTGAGTAGCCCCTCTTTGAGGAAGAAGGTCAAATTTTAACCACAAATCACTCTCAATAAGGCTATAAGGAGGATGCTTTAAGTTTATATGATAAATAAGTTATCATTGGAACACCACTTGGTGAAAAAAGGTGCAAATAAATATTTAGAGATCAAGAGAAAGTAAGACTTGATGAGTTGGCAATGTTGGAATCATAGGGAGGTCTTCAAAGTGATATGAATGACTAAATGGATTAGTCACATTAGCATGGATTTGATGTTGATGAGTAAGTTTAGGATGACCATCAAGCAGTGGGTGAGATGGAAACTAAGTATGAGGAAATTAAGAAGGTAAATTTCCATCTTGAACTTCCTTATTTCCCTCAAGCTGATGAGCCTCTCCCTTACTGTAAATAGGAGTTTGATTTGCTACAAGAGGACCTAATTGATCTACAAGATAATGAAAGGAAGTTTGAAGACTTATTTGAGGTAATTAGATCAGGTTTCACACTTATATAAGGAGAGTATAAGCTGGAAAAGACATAAGAAGGTAGATTTGGCAAGAAAGTCAATATTCAAGAAAGAATTAGTCCTCCAATTCTAACATTCCAAGATGTATGTTTTGGTTTTTAGATTCCTAATTTCTTTGAAGATGAGAAACTCACTTCTCGTTTCCAACAAAAGCTTGCCAATGAACATGAGATTACAATAGTGAAAGCAGCACTAGAGAATGATATTTAAAATATTGAACAAAAAGAAGACACTAATCAAAGCATGCCTCAAGAATAAGATTTTGAAACATGGGAACATGATTTAGAGCTCATAGATGGGTTTGAACAACTTGAATAAGTTATAAGACATAATGACTCTATTCAAGTATCCATAGACAATCAAGAGTATCCTATTGATGAGGTAGAGATAGTATTATTTGTGCTAAGTAGCCAAGCTTGGGATAAGTATGACTTTTTTCTTGACTCACATAGTCAATCCACAGACAAGGGACTGAAGAGAAAAGGTCCAATTTCTAGTCAAGGAGACCATGAGTATGTCAACATCTTAGAATGTAGGTGGAATCTCTCACTCCATGAGCAATACTTGATTAGATTTAATTCAACATATGACAATCTGATTTCATGGGAGCATGGTGATCTCAAGATATTTCCATTTGACCCTGGAGGAGGAAGATATGTTGAGGTTAGTTGTGTGTAGTATATTGCTTGAGTTTTGTTTTACCTAAGTGCTTGTTAGCACAAGTGTGTTGGTTTGTTTTGTCTTGTTTTTGTGTGTTGTCTTTTGTGTATTGTGTGTCTGGAAGGTTTTTTTAGTCTCTCATCTTGTTCAAGGTATTATTGTGTCTCAATTTGAGGGCAAGTGACTCCATATCCCAATGGATGGACTAGGCTACCAGTTTAGTATGCTTAGCAAACAAGCATCCCCAAGAGGTTGCTAAAGATATTAGCCAAAGTTTGGCTACCATAGATTAGGTTCATAAAAAAATTGCTAGTTAGCTCATTTTAATTTTGTTGATATCCATCTAAGGCCTTTAAATAGTCATTTAGGATGGTCTCCCTCTTGTGTTTATCAAATTTTAAGGTTCTTTTGGAAAAGTTAAGGTAAAGATGTTTGTTGAGTGTTTAAGCCTTATAGTGTCTTTCCTTGCACAAGTCATTATTGTCAATATTAAATAGGGTATATTGTGAGGTTTTAACATGTTTAGATGATCCTTTAATGTCTTATAAGTTTCATGATATATCCAAGGCTAATAAGTCATTCTAAACCTTCTTTATGCATTAATGATATATGTAAAATTATCAAAGACCATTTTAAAACCCTAAAAGGTGGAAATAATATAGAAATGTAATTTAAAATTACTTGTGTGAAGGTTTATAATGTGAATTTGGTAGGTACATTTCATGATATATCAGTTTCAAATGAGAAGAAGTAGTTACAAGAGGTTTTCAACACCAAAAGGAGGGTAATCATTCACTTGTATAGATTTGGAGGGTCATATTCAGGTGTAAATGATTGAAAATGTGTCTCTTCATCTCAATAAATTCAAATCCATGTTTATGAAGCTTGTGTGGGTCCAAATCATGAAAAAAACACTCTCATCCTCCCGTTGAGCTCTTGACAAGCTCACAATGGCTAGTTTCAGATGTTTGGTATGAACAAGAGAGATAGAGTTAAGAGGAATGATATTTTGGGTTGATACTAGTCCTAATACCATTAAAATACATTTACATAGTCCTAATATTGATGGATCCTCCTTTATGAACAATTGTTAAGAGTTCAGGTAGTAAAAAATGCCCCCTCTTTCCACACATGCTCAGTTTTCTCATTGAAATGGTAATTTGAAGCTCCTTGAAAGAATGATACCAATGGGAGAATAGATAATAAGTATATAAAATCACTATTAATGACTTTTAAAACCTCACTTGGCATGTGTAATCTCGAAAGAGGGAGAAATCTTCATTTTTAAACAGGTTGTAGGTTGAAGACAATGGTTTTCTTGATGTTTTGGAGTTTTTAAGTGGTTGGGAGCATGTTGGTGAAGTTATCAAAAATATTAAATAATAAATTGAATATATTAAATGTAATAAATGATTCATTCAAAGTATATATGGACCTAAAACTTCACAACATGTTGGTGACTAATAGTTTTCCATAAGTGTTCATCATTGATCAATGTGCAAGCATAATCATAGCAACATGAGAGTATTGTATTAAAAATGAAAGGAGTGATAAGTGGATGTTATTGTGTGTTTTATTCCTTTAAAATCATTTATACCTACTCAAAACATTTTTATATCTAAAAATACAAAGGGAAGTGATATTCTCATGAATACCAAGGGACTGTGTGTAGCTTACACTAGTGGGAGGTTAACATGGATTTAAGTTTGAAATTCAAAGAAACCAACATGATAATTGGTTTAATATAAATTAAAGTAATATATTAGGCCTAAAATAACTCCAAAAATATTGGTGTCCTTAACACCAACTTATTCAAGTAAACACACAATGATCTCAGGTTAAAACATTGTGTATCAATCTACCTATATAAGAATCAACCAAAGAGACAAATTTTGATTTGCATGAGAGATATGAAGGTCTAAAATCTCATAAGGATTTTTTTGAAGTAATGGATAGTTTTTTTTAGGGCCAATATGATTAAATCATGTATCATTAAGGATGAAAATTCAAACCTACAAGTCTACAGACTTGTAGGTCTTCATTTCCTAGAAAATGCATGGAGCCCTATATTACAGGATTTGATATGAGGATAAAGGGACTGATATAAATCATGGTAAATAGATTAGAAAGTATGTTTAGGTTATAATAAATATAAACTATGAGTTTAAGAACCACTCTTGAGTTCCAATAAATTATAAGCCTAACACAGACCTATAGGTTTGTTTAAGTAGGTTGAAGCAAACATGTATTTTGAGATGAGTTTGAGGTTTTTGATGTTTAAGAAACTTTTTGGGGTATGAAAAAAGGTTATAATTATCTTTAAAAAATTGGAAAAAATCACAAAGTGCATGGTGAGTGTTGATTACTCAAAAAGCTTGAAATGTAAATGTACAAGTCTAATTGGGAGTTTTAGGTATGTCTTAAAAAGTGTAAATACATGTAATTTTGCATTGATAATTGGTTTTAGATGGTCATTAAATGAATGAGGAGTATTATAATGGTTTTCAAAATGATTTTATCATTGTAATGATGAAGATAAACCTTAAAAAAGTCTATTAGTGTCAGTCTGACCTAATTGCCTATAAACCCTCAAGGTGTGAAAACCAAGTTGCATAAATTTTGGGAGGTAAATGCCAAATAAATACCACTTGAAGACCTTGGTAAGGGTTTTAAAGACTTAAATAAATCATATAAAATTCAAACCAATCATCAAAATTACAATTTAAGGTCAAAATCTCTCTCTCAGTCTCACACATAGTCTAATTAGGCCGAGAGGATATCTTTCTAGGATTATAACTCTATGGAGGCCTTACATGGGTAAAATTGGTGGTTTGGAGATGTTAGAGAGGATTCCCCAACTGAATATTATGTCATTGGTTCATGGATTAATCCTATGTTATCTATGAATAATATTTAATAAGACAACCACCTCTCAAACCCTATTTTGCATTGTGAGAAGCTCGAGAAGGCTCAATTTTTTGCTTGGATATTGTAGGAGAATTTTCATGGGACCTAAAGATATATCCATGGAAGGGTAACCCTATGTGATAAAAAATTGTGGCATTGGTTTAGGGATTGAGGACCCCATATTTATTAATCATCGTTAAGATGATTGGCCACTTTAAACCCTCTCTAAACCCTTCTAAGAGCCCAATGAAGGTATAGGTCCTTTTAATGACCTAAAATGACCTTAAATGACCATATAAGAACTTGGATGACCTATACACACCTAATAAAACCTAAAATTATGATCACTTGGCATGTGTGGGAGAAGTGTACATATTTGTTTGGAGTTAGTTTATAGGGTTTTGAGGCTTGCAAGCCTTCCTAACCATTTATAGAGTGTTGTTTAACCAAGATAGAGGTATTGTGGCACTTCAAAAGTCATTTGAGAGGTCTTCATGATGATATTACAATTTTTAATTATCTAACTAGGCCTAAGAGAAGAGAGATGACCAGTCTTGCACTAAACAGATTGAATTGTAGGTTCTTGGCAACATGAACAAGGTTAAGAATTAATTCTCATACTCTCCCAAGATGGAAAGGACATGGAATTGGCATAGAATGGTGTTGGAGAGCTCCAATAAACCTGATCAAGAATGCCAAATGTCAAATATGGGCTTGTAACTCCTTCTAAGGCAAGAATGGGTAGTTTCAAATAAGGTTGATGAGTCATTTAGGGAGTTGAAGAATCTCTTCAATGCCTTTCCTTTAGAATCTCATCATCAAGCAACCAAAACATGCCAAGGAGATGGATATAACTGATCTTAGACTCTCCTATTGAAAAATAACTAACATGGATGAAGTGATACTTGTCATTAGAGTTACTCATATGCCTCTCTCTTTCTCTCACTTTCCCTTATATATACAACCTTGAATGGCTTGTAATAGATCCTTTTATTGAGTATGGTGAAGGCCTACTCAACTAAACACTTGTACTATGCCTTATAATGTTTAATAAATATGATTCCTACCTTCTCATATACTTTAAATAGTGGACTTGTGTGATTTTTGATGAATGATAGTAGTAGTGATTTCATTCTCTCTCATTTGTCCTTTCCTACCTCTTTGTGAGTGGATTGTCTTCTTGCAGGTCACCTGGTGAGTTTGAGATATCTTTGTATAGTTTGGAAGTGGATTTAAATCATTAGTGTTTTTATTAGACCTCTTGATTATCCCTCTCATTCAATACATTGTATATGACCTCCATATTGAAATACTCATGCTTGAAGGTCCTTGTTGAGTAGTGTGATCAAATTCAGGCCTAATTCATGTTCTTTGTGCATGATGGTCAAGTGGAGGGTGTTAATTTGGTGCATCACCTCCCTAGATTAGTTTGATTTCAATTTCTCTTACCCTTATAATCAATAAGTTTAGTAATAGTTTAGGGTGATAGCATCAAGGGAGCTAATATTATCTAGAGATTCATCTCATTGATTAAGCCATCCACAACCTAGAGGTGTCTCCCTGTTATCACTAAAGTGAGGAGACTTGAAAAACCTCCTCAAGGGTGAAAATTTTGATGATAATAGTTTGGGTTCAATTTTTGTGGATGTTACTCACTTTTATAACAATTACATGGTTCTTTTTGTTCTAGATTATTTGCTTAGTTGTTGGAGGGTTGTTTAAGGATCTTTAGGGTTATAGGTTAACCTTTAGTGTTTTTATAGTTTCATATTGGGTCCAATATGGTTTCCCTCATTTTTTTGGGTTTGTTGTTGGGTATTCTCATACAACTAGAGGGCATGTCCCCTTTTTGGTCTTTGAATTTTAAAATGTTATATGTTGGAATTCCAAGGCTTGGTCCTTGTTTTGTGGTAGGCTTAGTATGGAAGTTTTTCCATTGAACTGTCATTTTTGCTTTCTATTATTTGAAATTGGTCCTTTAGTATAGTATTATAATGAGGTTTTTTATATTCTCAGGTTATATCCCTCAGTTTTGACACTCTTTGGGTTGAAATTCTGACAAAGAGTTGTCTTTTGGTGGAGCATTGAGTTTTTGCCAATGGTGTCACTGGTTTTTGTATGTGTTACTTCTTAATGAATGGGTAAGGGACCCTCTAACCATTATATATATATATATATATATATATTATAAAATAATATTAAAGAGAAATCTAAACTTTTTAAAAGGGCTTAATTTTTGTTATTGTTTGAGTTTTATCTTAAGCTATCATATTTATTTGTATTTTTCTAATGTTTGTGTTTAAAATAGTAGGAAAATAAAAACTATAAATACAAAAGAAGAAAATGAAAAGACAAACAAATAATCAAAATATAGAGATGATTGATTTGGAAAGAAATATGAAAATACATAAAAAGAAGAGAAATAGGAAGAGGAGAGAGGAAGATGAAGAGGAAGAAGAACATTTTGTAAGTTTTGTATATCATTCTTTGTTTGGTAAAATGAAATGGGTCTATAAAAATAGATTTTTTTTTTAATATTTGATTTTTGTTTGAATTTTATTTTGTATTATCATATTTATCTATTTTTTAATGTTTTTGTGTTAAAAATTTAGGCATTCCATTTATCAAAACCTAGTGTTGTGTTTTTTCAATGTATGGAAAAATAAAGCCCCAACATTTCCATTTTTTATGGTTTAAGGTTTTTTAATATGCATATTTTTATCCATAAAGGAATTTAATCTCATTTTTTATCATGAAGGATATTTATATTATACTTAAAATAAAGGGATTGTATTGGGAACTTCACCCATTTTCAAAAAAAAATTAAAAAAATAAATATTTTTAATTTTACATAATAATAACATATAATGTCTCCAACATTAGAGAGAGAAGTAGTGTAAAAATGTAGAATACAAAAAGTAACTAAAAGAAATAAACTACTTCCTTTGAATCTAAGCAAATAGAAACAAACAAGGAAGTGCAAAAATAAATTGATTTGCATGAATCCAAGCAAACATAAACAAAGTTTAGCAAATTAAGCTATAGGAAAAATAATGAGTTTAAGCAGCTATTTTTTTCCTTTCTTATAATTTAGGATCAAATAATCAACTTGTGTAATCTTACACTATTTAAATAAAGCCAAAATTTTGTCATGGTGGTCTTAGAACTTATGCCAACTATCCCAATGAGTGAAAATATAGGCAATTATAGTTGTGAAGTTTAAATACATGCTTAAATATTGGAGTTGCATGATTATTTAGGAAGACCATGGATGAGAACATTGATATCCGTATAACCTTTTTTAGCATCATATATACTCTTCAATCATCCAACTATCCATCTTGTATGCATGTTTTTAGATATTTCCAAAGGAATAAGTTGGCTTGGATGAGGAATAAAAACAAATGGATTGGGAAGGGCCAACACTATGATGCATGCATTTATACATAATTCCACCCCAAGGAAAAACCTTTTGACACTATTTGTAGACAAGAACCTAATTCTCCAAATTGGCAAGGGTTTTTTTTAGCAACAACATCACCAACCATGTTGGCTCCATGTTTACTGTCACATCCTATTTTTGCCATGTCAAATTTTGAAAGAACTTGTTTATGGTTAGTGTTGAGGAATATAATTATTAATGGAAAGATTGGTTTTTGTGAAATCATGGTTATCAAAGATTGATTTATTTACTTTATATAATTTTTCTTTAGTTAATTGTTGTTATCATGTTTGTTTCTATGCTTATGTGATAAATCTAAGATAATGAATTTAAATAGATAGATGTTATACAATTAAGTTAAATAATTGTTATTTATCATGCTTTTACTACTCCATATCATGTGATTTTGATATAATGATTTAGATAATTGTCATTAGTAACATAGGCACAACCTCCTTGGTATGAGGGAGAGCATCATTAGAGAGGAGGAACTAAATACGTATTATGGGCAGTAGAGAGATAATCTCATAGAATGAGGAGTAATAATGACAAATAAAGACATATGCCTTACTTGTCTTAGCATGAGTATTAACATTTGAATTGATGATTTTTTAGGTTAATATTATTTTGTATTTTGTAATAGATTATGATTTTAGTGAATTAATTAAGAATTCTAAGAGTCATAGAAATATACATGGAAATGTGTGTGTATGCACCCAAAATTTACATAGTGTGACATTCTTAGTTTGATATCCCATGATGATGCAATGATCTCCTAATTTGTGATCAAACAGGTTCTCTCTAACACCCTAGTCCTTTTCCCTCCCTTTTTATCTCTTAGACCCCTCAAAACCCCCTTTTTCTTAGATTTGGTGGTCTATTTGAGCCTATTTTACAAACATTTTAGGGAAGATGAAACTACCCCTCTCAAGGACAGAACCATCATGGTCCATTACAAAACCACCCCTAAGGTGATGGAATCATTGTGGTAGTTTCAAAAATTATCATGACAAAATCATCACTGACAGGTTGGTTCTGTTATCACATGTGGTGGTTTTATTCCTAGGATGATAGTTCTATCACCTGGATCGATAATTATGTAATTTTGCCTATAAATAGGAGTAGTTTGGTCACCTCTGTCCATCTTCTAATTTTGGATCCCATAACTCAAGATTTTACGTGTTTTACATGATTATTATTTTGTTTCTTATGTTTGTCACATTTATTTCACCTTCATGCTGGCCCAACTCACTCCTATTTTTAATCATTTTTGAGTCTCTTCTAAGTTCTACTCCAAGTTCAACTTAGTAAAAAACCCCTTATACAAGTATTATAATATTAAATGAATTCTAGATCCAAAAAATTGCATTAGAGCTTGGAGTTTGAATATTTATACATCCACAACCTGCTTACCATTATTTTGGAGCTTTGTTTTGATCAATTTCATGTTAAAATACATAATTTTAAGCAAGAAGGGTCATTATTTTGAAACCATATCTTTGCAAATGGTGTTCTTAACCAGCCACAATCAGTTATTATTTATTTGGATTTCTCTCTCTCTCTCATTCTTCATTTTTATAATATCATTTGATCATCCTCCCAGTTATAAAGTTATTTCAATCATTGTTGAGTAAAGGAGCTACCATGTTGAGGACAACACAACATATTCTTTTCTTACTTTTAGCTGATCTACATCGTGATCACGTTGGGGGTTTTTAGTTTAGATTTTTTTTTAGTAGATTAGATTATACTAGTTTAATTTCTTTCATTATTTAAAATATCTATTTTAAAAGGCAAATTTGATTGGAAAATTAATTCTTCTCTTTCCTATATTTGCACAAAAATATGAGTTAGCTTTTTATTTACTTGCAGACATAAATAAATTATTTTAGAGCATATAGATTTGAGTCTAAACCCTATAAAAATAGTGGAAAAACAAATCAAACACTTTAAAAAATAACCATTGTCAATTTTCAATTTGAAAACAAGTTCTTATTTATACAAACTCCCACATTAACAAAGAGCAAAACTCTAGTCAAACCTAGGTAATCACAAGGTGTTATATTGCTTATGATTTTATTTGTTTAATTAAATTAGAAAAGATGTTTTTAGATTAAAATTTTAGAAGATCATAATTTAAGTGTTCATCTATATTCAAATAAATTATCTAGAGTTAGTGTGCATTTACCTAGAAACACTAAAAACGTGTCTTGAGTTTGCATATGTAAAAGAATTATTGGATTTTTAGTAATATTATTGTTTGAGATCCACATATATATATATATATATATATATATATATATATATATATATATATATATATATATATATATATATATATATATATAATTGTATGATATTAAAACTTAATTTTCATAATATATTCACTTACCTATCAATATGAAAACACACAAAAATAATTTCATTTAGTTTGCATTTAAAAAATTTAGAAATCAATATTTGCACGGTTAGTCTAGATTTGGTTTTCTAGTATTAAATGCATTAAAAAGCAAATTGATTTGGTTTTCATATATTTATATTTTTTCATTATTTTTTAATTTTAGTCATTTACATTCAGCACATAGTTAGCTTTGTTTTTAGGTAAAACATTACCAAAAACTAAAAACAAATTAACAGTCAAAGCCTTGTACCAACGAGCACAAGAATTCTTAAAACCTTACTTATAATAGATCAACAAGTCCGATAACATATCACATCCATAAAAATATATTATCATTATAAATTTACACACTTAGCCTCTTGGATGATACTCCTTGAGTGTCCATACCTCCATATAGCAACTCTCTTTCCCAGAGTTAGAGCACCAGGTCCTACTATCAACATTAAATCAAATATCAGTTTTGAGATTAGAATTAAGGTTTTCCATTACACGCTTATACCCAAAATCATTTTCAACACTATTAGTGCCATATAGTAACATGAGCAAATCCCTGATCCACCTATCATTATTTTCCCCCAAAAATTGAGGTTGTCAATACAATGTGATCTAGGCCTAGATTATCATCTTCACCCCTTTTCTTCTCCTCAGGTCTAGCTTTGTAATATATCATTCAAATTAATCTATGACATTGATAGGGTATATCTAGTGTGATAGAGTTGACCAAATTCCTTAAGTCATTCAACAAACCACACAACCTTAACATTCTTAACATTGATTAGGAGTTTCACCTCCTCATTATCACTAGAAATTAAGGACCTTGGTGTTTTATTTTCACTCAGTTATACACTATTGATGAGAAACATGATGCAGTGGAGCTATTTTGATTCCACCACAATCATTCCTTTCCTCATGTCATCCCAAATCATATCCCACCAAATAACCAACCCAATCCATAGTTTCCATCAATCACCCATCCATTACGTCAATTGTCTCAACCTGACCTCAAAAAGTTGAGCACATAATTTAGTGTGTGTTATGCATGTGCATACAATGTGTAACCATTATTGTAGTGTATGATTTAAATATCTTATGTTCTAGTATGGAATCTAATCAAAGACAAGTATATGTGTCTGGTCAACATGTCTTGTTAGCATGCTTCATCATATTTTACGACTACAAATTCCTTATATTATAGGTCATTGGGTCTAAAACCTAATGGAACTATGGGAATTTATGGGTTGTGATCAAGACCCATTGGGGTCTTAAATTCAAAATTTATAACTGTAGTCATGAAAAAGACTTTCTAGTTCATTACCATTCGATAGTAAATATACTTTAGTTTTAGGAATATTAATATTATTATTAGATGATAATATAAACATATATGAGATGATTCATAATTAAAATATGATATGCAAATAATAATTTAGTAGCTCACTATTGGGCACTTGTCTCTCTCCTAACTTTGTAATTGTTATCTTAACTAGGTAATGTGATTATGTTGTCTAATGTGAGAAATATTTTTATGTAACCTATAATTTATAAATTATAAATCAAGAATTGTAAACTGTGAATTTTATGTCATAATAAATATCTAATGGAAAGGGAATATCGCCATCAACCAAAATGATTTACCTAATTTTTTATAATTAAGTATGATGGTAAATGGCGTAACATTATGGCATTAACATTGTATTATTATAATTGAAGTGTTGGAAATGTGAATTTGTTATTCAATTTAATTTTATCAAAATGATAATGAATAATGAAAAGTGTTTTTCCACCTTATTTAGCTACCAACTATCCAAGCATTGAAGGGTGATGTTGATTAGAAAAACATCTTAAGGGGTGGCTATGTCAAACTGGTACAATAAATGTTTTGATATTTAATAATTTTATTTCTAGCATACCTAGTCAATATTCTCATTTAGAAAATTTAATTATAAAGAGGCTAAAGGTGGGGTCTTACCTTCATATTTCAATGTTAGTGGATTAAATAATAGATTTATAGAGACATCATTGACCAAAAAAACTATAGTAGAACACATGGTTGGATTATGATGGCAGAGGAATATCTTTTTTAAATAGAAGAGTTGAGGGGGTGAGAGAGGAATGAGAACGTAGTAGAGAAGGCATCAAGGAATCCCAATATAAATTAGAAATGTGCTCAGGGGAATGACACAACTCCAACTAATATTACAAATATCTAGTAGTTTATGGAGGTTCATAAACATTGGTATCCAACTGCAGAGTTTGAAGTACATGGTGAAGATGGAGAACAAATATATGCCATTTCATGGGCATCAAATATTAGAAGGAATGGGAATATAAATTAACATACTATTTGATGCATTTATATAATTATTTATTCTAGTATGAAATCATATATGGTTTATTTATAGAAGAACATATTTTATTGTAATTGTTTTTCATTAATAGTAACAAGAAAGGATATTTACATCACAACATTAATTATTATAGATAAGAGTCACTTGCGAACACTAAGTCAATTACTGATCCCAACAAGATACATACCATAATAGGTAGCCAAAATAATCTCCAATCATCCTTACAAAAAGAAAATATAAACACACAATTTTTTTTAAAAATTATGGGAACCATAAGGCATGCCTCTCTTCACTTAATGAAGCATGGAGTTAAAAATACCATTATATTAGTTTTTCAATGTTGTAAATAAAATGACTATGCAATAAGAAATAAATGCCTTCAAGTTTGAAATTTTCAATGTGATTATATGAGGCTATTTTTAATGTTTATCCTCTTGATGTCTTCTATATGGATAATATCATTGTTTTATTCTTTTTTAAGATGGTTAAGTGATTTTTTTATCTATTCTAATAAAGGGCAATCCAAATGGGAGGTTACAACCTCATGTATTTTTTCATGATCAAGTTTGTACTAGGGAAACCTATTGCTCTTATGTAAACTATAAATTCTTGAATTATCTTCATTAGATAGTTTTATATATGTGATATTTATATAGTATGTTTGTATCATCACCTACAAATTTATCTCTGATTGAAAATGTTTTCTTGTACCTAGGAATATGGAAACTCCTAGACCTTTATCTTAATAATCTAAAGTTCACAAGTAGACTTGATTCATGATTTAAAGTCTTTGGGAAAATTGTAAGTTTGGGAAAAAAATTCATATGAACTTTCTCACCACAATTTGAATTATGAAATCTTGGGCAAAATTTATCACCACTCTTTGAATGAACCCATTTATCTAATGCGAAACATTTAAGATAAGCTTCTAGGCCTTTATTGACCACCTCTATTTTCCCATCATATTGAAGATGATATGATGAAATATGAGTGAATTGAGTACCCAAACATGAAAATAAATCAATCCACTTGAAAAAATTGGATCACAATCACTCACTATGATCTTGAAGGTACCATGTAGATTTTGAACCGTATGCAGAAAAAAGTAGATACTATAGTGGATGTAAATGGATGTGATAAGGCACAAAACTAGGCATATTTTGTGAGCCTTTATACTATCACCATGATGAGAATTTTAACTTATGACTTAGGTAAACTTGTGAAATCCATAAACATCTCCTTCCACTACTAGGTAGGAATGGATAAAGGTTGTAGAAGACCTTATATCTTAATAATTTCACCTTTGTTTTGCTGGCACACCATGCATTCAACCACAAATTTTTGTATATCTCCATTGAGTCATTCCCAAAATAAATCCTTCTTGATTTTATGATAATTTAAAAAAAATAAAGAATGCACTCCGATTGAAGATGCTTGAAGTTCTATAAATATATTTTACTTGAGGGAAGAATTTTTGCATAGGTATAACCGATCTTGTGGTTATAGAGTTTTTTTCTTTGCTAGTTTGTGAATTATTTGCTTCATTTTTTCTTAACTTTGTATTGGGTTGTGGGACCCTATCAAAATATTTACTTTTACTCAAATAAAAAATAAATAATATTCTCATTCTCAACATCAACACCTTCGCATGGCATTGTCTTTGACCCTTTCTTCATCTTTACATATGAATTTTGATAAAGCACACATTGAGAAGATATGTGGGAGGACTTTATGTGTGTTTTAGTTTTTATTATGCATCAACATGAATAATTGGAAGTCTCATTGACAAAATTCGAAGAGATTTTCTTGAAGAGAGTAAGGACAAAAATAACTCCATTACAAATTTTTAGAGCTCAAAGGCAAGTTCATAGTTTCATGGTTTTTAGTCTATACTTGATAATTGATTAATCATTAGAACACATATTGAATTGTAGTTGCTTTTAATTTCTTTTTATGGAATATAAATATTTTTTAGTTATTACCTCACTAGTAGATTTTAAGGAAATCATATGAGAAAGAGAGTCATTTTCCCCTGTTTTTCATAAATTCTAATATCATTAGTGTTAATTTTTTTTTAATTAAAACTCCTTTTAAAATTTTAAATTTGACCCATTCAAAATTTATGAAAAGACAACAAAAGCTCCATGATGCAAGTACGTTAGAGTTTGTGTCAAACCACATTCTAAATTAAAATTAAAAAACTCCCAAAAACATATTAAGGTAAAAAAATATTCACTTTAAAATTTAGCTTGATTTTTTATTCGTTGGTAGCATTCAATGGAGATGGGAGTAGGATGGTTGATAATGTTAGATTTATAATGCAAATCTAAGAAAGATAAATGGTGGGGGTAGATTAGTTTGGAATAGTTTGAGTTTTTATGTTTGCTCTCCTTTGTGTTCTCTTCCTCATTCCCTTTTTTGATATTTTTATTTCTTAAAATTTGGCTTGGTTTGGCATAATTTTCATTGGATTTTTTGATATGGGAGAATTTAAGTTATTTTTCCATTGTTTGCCTGAGTGTTGAGGTGGGACAACATTTTTGGCCAAGCATGTGCAAGGAAACTTTAGGAAGACTCTTAAAATATATTGATTGGATTGAAGGGTTAAGTTAAAGATTTATACTTGTCCCTACTAAGTTTTACAACATTATCTAGAAGATGGGGGCATAAAATCCCCTAGTTAAGGTAACTAGGGAATGCCTTGACTGCTAATTGAGTATGGTATATAGGTAAGGTTTCATGGGTTTATTTGGATTATGTTAATTTTAGATGTTTGGATACAATTTTTACAGATGTTGCTCACTTTTACCATAATTCTATGGATCTTTTTATTTTGGCTTATTTGCTTAGTTGTTGGAGGGTTGTTTGAGGATCTTTAGGGTTATGGGTTAACTTTTTGGTGTTTTGATAGTTTCGTAGTGGGTTTAATCTGGTTTCCATCCCTTTTTTGGGTTTGATGTTGGGTATTATTTTAGGGCTAGGGCGTATGTCCCCTTGCTAGTATTTGAGTTTTAAAATGTTATCTATTGGAATTTCAAGTCTTGGGCATTGTTTTGTGGTAGGCTTAGTACATGGATGTTTTTACATTGAGCTATCATTTTTTCTTTCTATTATCTAGACTTGGTCCCTTGGAATAACATTATAGTGAGGTTTTTTATATTCTTATGTAATTTCCCTCAGTTTTGACACTCATTGGCTTGAAATTTTGATAAAGAGTTGTCTTTTTGGTAGAATATTCAGGTTTTTCCAATGGTGTCACTAGTTTTTGTATATGTGCTACTTCTTAATGAACAGGTAAGGGACCTTCTAACCCTTAATTATCAATAAAAAATATATTCATTTTTATTTTATAAGATATAAAATAATAACAAAGAGCATATTAAACTTTTTGAAAGGGCTTAATCAATGTTATTGTCTAAGATTTGTTTGAATTTTATCTTATACTATCATATTTATCTGTATTGTTCTAATGTTTGTGTTTAAAATAGTAAGAAAATAAAAAGTAGAAAGAGAAATAAGAAAATTAAAAGATGAAGACCAAAATATAGATATGATTGATTTATAAAAAAATTCAAAATTACATAAGAATAAGAGAGAGTTAGAGGCAGAAGAATATTTTATAAGTTTTGTATATCATTCTTTGTTTGGACTTTTATAAAATGAAATGGGTCTATTAAAATAAGATTTTTATTATTATTTGTTTTCTATTTGAATTTTATCTTATACTATCACATTTATCTATTTTTATATGTTTTTGCATTTAAAATTTAGGCATTCCATTGATCAAAACCTAGTGTTGTGTTATTTCAATGTATGGAAAAATAAAGCCACAACATTTCCATTTTTTCTGTTTTAAGTTTTTTTAATATGCATTTTTTTGTCCACAAAGGATTTTAATCTCATTTCTTATTATGATGGATATTTTTATTATATGTAAAAAAAAGGATCATATTAGGGCTCTCACCCTTTTTTGATTTTTTTTTTTAATTTTTAATTTTCCATAATAGTGGCCTATGACTTCCAACATTAGAGAGAGAAGTAGAGGCAAAATTCAAAATACAACAAGTAACTACAAGAAATAAAATACTTCCTATGAAGCTAAGCAAATAGAAACCAATAAGGAAGTGCAAAATAAAACTAATTTACATGAACCCAAGCAAACAAAAACAAAGTGTAGTAGAGTAAGTTGTAGGAAAAATAATGAGTTTAAGTAATAATTTTTATTTTTCCCTTCTTTTAATTTAAGATCGAAGATTCAACTAGCATAATATTACGCTATTTAAATTAATCCATAAATTTTTCATGGGGTTGTAGAATTCAGGATAGTTATCCCAACCTATGAAAATATAGGCATTTATATCTGTGAAGTGTAAATACATGCTCAAAGCTCATAATTATGTCATTTTTAAAGAAGATTATGGATAAGAACATTGATATTTATAGAACCTTTCTTAGCATCAGATCTACTCATCAACTGTCTAACCATCCATCTTGTATGCATGTTTATTTAGCTTTCCAAAGGAAGAAGTTGGATTGGATGAGGAAGATGAACAAATGGATTGGGAAGGACGAACACTATGGTGCCCACATTTGCATAAAATGCTACCCAAAGGAAGAACCTTTAGAGACTGTTTGAAGACAAGAACTTGCTTCTCCAAATTGGGAAGGGGTTTTCCCAACCAACAACAGCACCAACCATGTTGGCCCCATGTTTACCATCACATTCTATTTTTCCCGTGTCATATTTTGGAGGCACTTATCTATGATAAGTATTGAAAAATGTAATTAATAATAAAAAGATTGATTTTTTGTGCAATTAAGGTTATCAAAGATTGATTTATTTACTTTAAATGATTTTTGTTCAATCAATTGTTGCTATCATATTTCTATGCTTGTGTGACAAAACTAAGATAATGAATTCAAATAGATAGATGTTATATAATTATCTGGAATAATTGTTATTTATCATGTTTTTACTACTCATATCATGCGATTTTGATATTATGACTTAGATAACTATAACTTATTCACATGTTTGTGACACAATTACAACCTCCTCAGTGTGAGGGAGAACATCATCAGATAGGAAGATTTAAATTCATATTATGTTCAATAGATAGAGAATCCCATATAAAGAGGAGTAATCATAACAAATAAGGACATATGCCTTACTTGTGGTGGAACAAGTACTAACATCTGGTTGATGATTCTTTAGATTACTTAGCGTTGCATTATTTTCTATATTATATTATGATTTTAGGTGAATTAATTATGAGTTTTAATTATCATAATGGTATACATATAAATGTGTGTACCCATTATTTTAGTTAATGCTTGAAATACCTTGTTTTTGAGTATAAAATCTAAGTGAAGATGGGTATATGTGTTTGGTTGATGAGTCTTGTTGGGATGCTTCATCACATTTTAAGACTACAAATTCCTTATGTTATATGTCATTGGGTCTAAAACCTAATAGACCTATGGGAATTTTTGGGTTGTGATCAAGACCCATTCGGGTTTTGGATTACGAATTTACGAAAGTCAGTAAAAATACTTTTTTAGTTTGTTACCATTTGACATGAAATATACTTTGGTTTTTGGACTATTAATATTATTATTAGATAATATAAATATATATGAGATTATTCCTAATTAAAAAATAATATATGTAAAGAATAATTTAATAGTTCACTATTAGGCACTTGTCTCTCCTAAATTTACAATTACATTCTTAACTAGGTAGTGTGATTAAGTTGTCCAACAAGAGTAATATTTTTATGTAACCTATAATTTATAAATTATAAATTAAGAATTGTAAACTATAAATTTCCTATTATAATTAATATCCAAAAGAAAGGGAATATCACCATCAAACAATCTGTTTCATATAATGTTGCACAATTAAGTATGATGGTGAATGGTGTAACCTTTTAACATTAACATTGTATTATTATAAAGGTTTGGAAATGTAATTTTTTTATTCACAATGAAAATGTTTCACCAAAAGTGTTTTTACACATTATTTAGCTACCAAATATCCAAGCATTGAAGGGTGACGTTGAGTAGACAAACATCTTAAGGGGTGGCTTTGCCAAGCTAGTACAATAAATGTTTTGATATTTAATAATTTTGTCTCTAGCATACCTTGTCAAAAAATAATTAGAAAGTGGTTAAAAGTGGGGCATTGACTTCATCCTTCAATTCTAGTGGATTAAATAATATATTTTTAAACAAAACGTGGTGGAGGGGGGTGAGAGAGGAAGGAAAATGTAGTAGAGAAAGCATCAAGGAATCCAAAAGAATAACATAAATTTTCTCAGGGGAATTAATAGGCTATATTTCAAGTGGATTTCTATTAGGGTGGATAGAAAGATATTATTTTGGGTTACAATTAAAATAAAATACATATTATTCTAAATGCAACTGCCTTCACTTCATTCTAAACTCCCAAGCACTAAATTTATTATAAGTAGTGTAAAAGGATGAAGGTGTTAATAACAACAAATGGTGGTGTTCACTATAATGCATGGAATAACTGCACATAACAAATGGAAGGAAAGTCCCACGATGATTCCATTAATATCTTTGACTTTGACAAGGTTGAACCTTCCCAATTTAATCGCACTTTCAAGTGGAAGCTACATAATGGTAACATTATTAAGTTAGTATGGAGATGTTATTGCATGTTGTTGTATGGATTAAACCATATTATTATGGGAAGAGGTTTGGGAAGACACTTAATCATGCAAATGGAAGTTGTGTAATTGTTTTCAAGACAACATTGTACCAGTATTAGATATTTAGTTTGGTAACTACATGTCAGGATTGAAATTGGTGGCTATATATGCTGATGGTCATGCAAAGATCTATGAATCACTCAATTCTTTGGAGATTAAAAGATTGGTAGGTTAAAGTTGAATTAAAAATTGTAAGTGATGTGGTTAATATATTTGGGAAGTGTTCATGCTTGACAACATCTATTGCATGGAACTCAGTATCCAAAACCTTTATTCTAGGCTTCAACTCTAATCTACCTCACTTCAATGTTGTAAAGATCTATGAGTTTATATAGGTTCATCAACATTAGTATC
Source organism: Torreya grandis (assembly GCA_037957365.1). Lineage (NCBI taxonomy): Eukaryota > Viridiplantae > Streptophyta > Pinopsida > Cupressales > Taxaceae > Torreya > Torreya grandis. The sequence continues at coordinate 857,513 of JARHVA010000027.1, forward strand.
CAACTGTAGAGTTTGTCGTACAAGGTGAAGATGGAGAAAAATTATATGCCATTTCATGGTCACAAAATATTGAAAGGAATGGTAATATAAATTAACATAATATTTCATATATTTATAAGATTATTTGTGCTAGTATGAAATAATATATGATTCTTTTAAAAAACAACCTATTTTATTATAATTATTTTTCATTAATAATCATAAGAAAATATATTTACATCATAACATTAATTATTATAGACAAGAGTCACTTACCAACACTAGGTGAATTAATGATCCCAACAGTAGCCAAAATAATCTCTAATCATCTTTAAAAAAAGAAAATTTAAACACAAAAAAATTAAAATTATTGGAACCATAAGATGTGCCTCTCATCATTTAATGAAGTAAGAAGTTAAAAATACTATTTGATTAGTTTTTTAATGTTGTAAATAACATGACTATGCAATAAGAAATAAATTTTATCAAATGGAGGAAATTATGTACAATTTGAGCCAAACACAGATAGATTAAACCTACAACAATAATTCTATTTCAAATGATAATATTTTATACTTATTCCATAATCAATTGGACATTACATATATATAGGAAAAGTCTTTCTTATATTCATGGAATCATATCTCCATAAATGCATTACCATATCCCTATGATTACTCAATCTCCTATATGTGTAATATTTTTATAACAGACAATAATATGACTAACAAAAAATATATTCTAACAACTAACCAAATATACATTATTTTTATATAAAAATAATGTTACTAACTAATTTACCATATCTAAGTATAATTTTACCATGTGAATACTAAATTTTCCTAACATTCCCCACCTTAGTTTTTACATGGTAGAACACATCTCATTCTCAAATTGTAATGTACCATCAATGTAGCTGACCTCATGATCTTGATCCAAAATGAAAGTCATTACTCATCAAACTCTCATGGTTTTCAATAAGTTTATCATAAACTTAGACATGAATAGGGCCCCTTCAACATATTCACTTCATGTAATTTTTTGGATCACCACTAATCTTTTCAAGATCCATGAGTGCTAAAAGAATTCTTGATTAGTACTCTAATATATTTTTACATTAGGGGATTACATAGGAATAGATCACATATTCAAGTGAACATGAATGAACATCTATTCTTAATACAAAACACACTGAAAAAAGAATACAACTACCACACCCCATAACTCAAAAAAAAGTCACCAAATCATATTGGACCCATCATTGGTGACTAATGAGAGGTTTTGAAATCCTCCTTCCTCTATTGTCTCCATCCTCCATCTCATTTCTTACTCAATAAATGTGTCGATGAAGTTCAAATGTTTCCACATTGGGATTACTTCCCCCCTCAATGTGAAATAATATATTTTTATAGGATGTCAGGATCACCCAAAAATGCAATCTTTTACAAATGATTTATTTTGACTTTGATAATATGACATAAATTATTTTTTGAAAATGGACCCAAAAAGACTTCGACTCTAGAATCTAACACAAAAATAGGAATCTTATCAAAATGACATTGACACTTTGAGATTTTTTGATGATATAAAATAAAACAACCATAAAGATGCCTCTATCTTTAAATAACAAAAACAATTGATTTAGACACACCCCATTATCAAGATGAAAAATATTTAATAAAATCTAATTCAATAATGGATTCACTAGACTCATTAAAAAATAAAACTTAATAAAGACTATAAATAATGACACTTTTTTATAATGCTTTATGACTCTTTTGACATAAACCTAAAAAAACTTTAAATACTAAAGACTCAATGAATACCTAAATTTAATTAAATAATATAATAAATAACACCAAATCCTACTATTTTCAACAAAGCATATTAGTTGTATCATTGTGTCATGAGCCAAGGAAAGTGGATGCAATATAGAAGGTGGAAGGTAATGGCTCAGTATCCAAAGAACTCAGGTAAAAAAAAAAACAAAAATCATTCATCCAACATAGATCTGAACACTATGAGGCTGTGTTTGAGAAAATAACTAAACATCAAATGCCTCAATGCCAATAATGCAAATCTAAACAATAACATGTCTAACTCCTGCTATGCATATGGATAATTAGTTTTAATTATGAAATCTACCAAATCAAATCACTTACGTCAGAAAACACTTCAAATTGGTAAAGAAAACTCCTTCAGAAGGTGAAAACTTCCTCATTTCTTTGTGCTATTAATTGCTAACAAAATTGAGTAGTTGCATAGTGAAAAATTCAATGCAAACAAATTTGAGTTTACAAACTTATATTAGGTAGACTCTCCAACCACATATAATTTTTTAAAAATGTCTATGCATGTATCCTTCCACATTATGCTTAAAAATCTTAGGTGAATTTTATTGTACACCAATGGCTTATAAAGGCACATCCTTATTTATTATTAACAAAAAGACTAGATTCTATAAAATACAACAAAGTATGGCTAATCATTTAGGATAAGTGTTTCCATTCACTGGGGAAAAAAATAAGACAAGGAATTTCCCCTCTGGAATTATCAAGCCATACCTTGATCTTAATCACTCTAAAACCATTGTTATCAAATGGAGAAGCTTATGCATAATCAGACCTGAACACAAATAGATTAAACCCACAATAATAGTTCTATTTCACATGATAGCATTCTCTTTTACTTCTATAATCAATTGGACATTACATATATAGAAAAATTCTTTCTTATATTCATGGAAATCATATATCCTCAAATGTCTCACCATATCCCTATGATTACTCAATCTTCTATATGCGTAATATTGCTGTAACATAAGATAATATGACTAACAAATAATATATTCTAACAACTAACCAAATATACATTATTTTTATTTAACAATAATATTACTAACTAATTTACCATATTGTAAGTATAATTTTACCATGTGAATACTAACTTTTCCTAACAATAAAGGCCTTCAAGTTTGAAATGTTCAATGGGATTGTATGTGGTTATTTTTAATGTTTATCCTTTTTATGTTTTCTATATGGATAGTAACATTTTTTTAATCTTTCATAAGACATGTAAGAAGTTCTATTGTCTATTCTTGTAAAGGGCGATTCAGATGAGAGGTTAAAACCTCATAGATGTTATCATGATCAAATTCATACTAGGAAAAATCTATTGCTCTTATGCAAACTATAAGTGCTTGAATTATCTTCATTATAGTTTTATAGATGTGATCTTTACATAGTATGTTTGTCTCATCACCTAGAACTTTGTCTTTGATTGAATACGTTTTCTTGTATCGAGGAATATGGAGACTCTTAGACATTTATCTTAATAATCTAAAGATCACAATTAGACTTGATTCAAGAATTGAAGTCTTTGGGAAAATTTTAAGTCTAGGAGATAAATTAATTATAACTTTATCACCAACATTTGAATTATGAAATATTGGGAAAACATAAAGATGTGAATATTTAGTACATATTTTAAGCTTTTGCAATCTCATTTTGGATGCATGATCAATCTTTGCATTAATATCTCATGATAAACACTTTTATAAATGGGATTGAAAACTTATAAATAATATTATCATTTGATCAAATAATACCCCTTCCATTTATTTCCCTAATTTAATCCCAAGATATAAAAACCTTAATCTTGGTCATAAATGACCGATTACATTTGAGTGAATTAATAATATGAATTTGACATCATTAAATGTACATAGGATTATTATCCGTTATTGGGTATTAAAATCACATCAATAATTTTGAGACTTCAACCAACTATCAAAATCATATTTTGGGTTGATTATAATTTTGAATATTATGATAGATATGGATACTCATTGGGATGACAACAGTGTTAGAATAAATTAATTAATCATAGTTAGTTTATTATATAAACGTGGTTGCTATCATATAAAAAAACCATGTATTATTTTAAGTTAGTTGTTACTTATTATTAGTCATATTTTCTATTTAGGAAAGTTTTGAATTATTATTAGTTTATTTACTCATCTTATTTAGTGTGACTATCATGAGCATATTTAGGATTATATATACGTCCTTGTAATTCATTATGTGTTAGCTAAATAAATAATCTTTGATTATTCTTAGATATGGTATTAGAGAATATCATTTATAGATCCAGACTCTATTAAAATTTATTTTTTGAAAGTTATATTGCACTTGTAGAGCTTGTAATGTCTTTTGGTTCCTTAGAAACCAAGTTTCCTCACTTGCCGTATAATTTTCTTCCATTACAGGTCATACACACATTATTGGTAGGTGATTTTTATATAAATTCATTATTGTCTTTGTATTACACCTTATATAATTCACTTGGATCATTTTTGACAAGTGCATACAACCTTTTGAGGCTTTGGAATCAATTCAGTCATGTTTCTCTCTTATACATTACAATTGTATGGTTTTCTACACCTATGGTCTATACATGCATATTTAGATCCTAATTTTTCTTACATACATTTTTCATTCCTATGTACACATTATAAAATCAGGCCACACTTATTTATAGTAATTTTTACCATGTTTTGGAGGCATACAAAGCTACACTTGTCAAATAACAATAACTAGTTAGTTTTCTTCAATTCTGAGCCATACAAACAAAATTTCTAGAATCTAATTTTTGTAGATTGATATTTGTTTAGCATTTCATATTTACAAACCCTAACTTAAAATTGTGAATGCTACCATATATAATATATTGAGACTCAAAGGTGCAATAATAATTTGGAGTAGTTTTCTAACCTACATATCAATTTTCTTTTCTTTCCATTTGTACAAACATGAATCTGTAGATTTAATGCTTGAATGTGATTCTTCACTATATGCTCTTTCATATCCAAGGCTGATGTACTATTTAACATAGTGTTTTATAAATATTTGAGAGCTTCCAAGTAGGCATTATTTCAAGTCTTACTATATGGAGAAAAAAGAGTTGTTTGACTTAATTTTTTCAGCCAGCAAGGCAAGTCCACGGTGGTTTCCAATTCATGAGTTGTGTTTTTTCACAATTTTATAGTCACTTTTTTTTAGTTTTAAATTGAAATAAAGTGATATATCTCATTAAAACTACCTATAGCCCAAATTTATAAGTTAATTTTTTGTAAAACTAAGGTGCATGGGTCAAATCCCATAACCAGTATTGGAAAGATTACTAAAGGGGATATTTTTATTTTTGACTAATGGATTTATTTTTGGCATATTATACATTGTAAATTGATTTTTTTTAATTATATATTTTTGATAAAAATTAAATCACTACTGTTATCTCCAAATTTTGCACCCTAAAAGAGGGTATTCAAGCCTTTTCCATATTTGGGCAACATGGGAACACTTCCAGGTATGTGGGTGTACCTATAGTGGAAGTGAGTCTCTAGATTAAAGGGCTAACTCCCTAAATGTATCTTGATATGCTTATGACCTAAACAACTAATTGCTTATGGGGAAAAGAGTTAGAAATTGCATGTAATAGAACTATTCTATGGGGGTGATACACTAAATTAATTTCCAAATGATCATCATATTCCTATCATAATGAAACAAGGCATCCAAACTAGCTTCAAAGTCCTAAAGGATTCTAACATCAATATTTCAATATAGAGGTGAGATGTATGAAAACAACACAAATTAAATGAACCAAAGGGTAGAATGCACACTCTAATAAAAATAGTACACTTTAAAGGAGATTAACATACTTTACTACACTCTATATGACCTATTAGAATAGGAATTTTGCATAACATGAAAAGATAAGGCAAGCAAGGATAGAAAATTATCACTAACTACACCATACATCACTTTGCATACTTAGGTAAATATTCATGAACTCAAAACCAAAATTGCATTAATGTTAAAAAGCAAAATACAATGTCATTCCAATAGGGCTTCACCAGACATGGTGTGGTATTATCTTCAAAGAGCCAAAATGGTTTCTACTTATAGAATTTTAGAGAGGAGAAAAGAATGAAGTTTAAGAGACACTAAAACATGTGTCATGCTGAGAGAAAGAAGTTAGACATGAAGGAAAATGATTATAAGATAAACCATGCAAAGTCTAATAATACAAATGGCCCTCAAAGGCACGAAACTCTATGAAATGTGGCATATGACTCCTCTTGCTTGATCATAAACTACCTTCATCATTTAGCTCTTTTAGAATGTCCCATAACTAAATAGGGACAAAAATGATGATTGACTTGAGTGGAAGAGGTTGTGGACAAACTACACAAAATCAATGTTCAATACCCTCCCCATCATCACTCAAATATTTAGATTCCTCTATAGAGTGTCCAAAGAGATGTAAGCATTTCAAATTGCCTACTCAAGTTCTCCATTCCATTCCTTGTAGGACTAAATTAGTCTTAAGCCAAAAGTGGCTTCCTTATGAATGTAGGGTTTATGAAGTGGTCTACACTGAGCTTGAATGGTGACATTCAAATTCATATTTTTGTCTCATGTTTACATGTTCACATGCTTGGATCCACAAAATATTTTGATCTAACATGTCTACCTATGTGGCATCTCCTTGTCACACTATTTACTTTAGACACATGTCTTCACCTCCTGCTTCCTAGAAATTTGATCAAATTCACTCAGTTGATCTCCTCAGGAGTATCATAGACATGAATTTCAACATTGGCTATTCATATTTGATCTAAAATTTCAAGATAATATCACTTGGCATCTCTACATTTAATTTATGTACCTTACTATCAATATTCATTAGTTAACAATTTTATGCCACATGACAATCTTACATGAAATATAGGCTCATTGACCTGTTAACTCAATGTGTATCATCAATATCTATGTGCATGATCAAACATGTACCATAGATCTTTGATATGGATGATTGAATGTGCACCATTGATATATTAAACCTATGATCAAACATGAACCATTGATCTGTTGCCAATTCACCATGATTATGCCACAGGTCATTGTTATGTTTGATCTTAAGATCCTTTGACATATTGACTTCATGTTCATCATTAGATACTTGATCTAAATTAAATGCACACTATTGATCTTTATTGACTTATTGATCCCAATCTTTAATTTAGATCATCGATCAAAATTTGTACGTAAGAATGCACACCATCGATATTGATCCAGGGAATTTTTGACTTATGCACTTCAGTTGATCACCCATGTGCCATTGATCTTCGATCTTAGTTTCCAAGATCATGCCACTTGGTAGTCCTATATTTAATTTGTACCTTAAGATTTATGAAAGTCTATAACTTGATGTAAATTAAACTACATAACATAGTTACACAATCCATTTTTAGTAACTCCAAAGCATCTCAAGCATGGAATGAGTATGAAGAAGTTGAATAACCATCCCAAAAGATTCTCCCACATGTCATTCTCTTTCATATGCTATACATCTCTTTGAAACTCCCTATTTTGGACCTATTTTCTTGATTTTTAGTTATCACCAACAAGATTTTGGTTAGAAACAAACATATCTGATAGGGATTGACACATTGGACATTGGAAGGAGTTTTGGAACACATGAACACAACTCAAAACTGCACCACTTGCATATATGACTCATATATGGCTCCTAAGTGACTCAAAATGAAATAAATACTAATTAGACCATGAACAAGGCTAAAAAACATATGATATGGCATTAAATAAACTATAAAACACCCTATGACATTATAATAAACCTCTATATAATTTTATGACTATAAGGGGTTGACCCATTTTGACTTGTGGTAGAAATGGTCAAAAATTTTGGTGATTTCTCAAGGGTGATAAGCTTGTTATGCCATGACCAGTTGCCTAATCCTATCCATTGGGATATGGAGTCACCTATACACAAGTTTTGACACATAATTTTCCTTTGACAACACATAAAACACAAAGAAAAGGCACACAAAACAAGACACATATATGTGTTCAAATAGAACATTTAGGGAACACAACACAACTAAAAGAAAAGAAACACACCTATTCTTATCACCAATCACTTGCATATGTAGGTGACCAATAAGCCTACCACCTTTAAATCTACTTAGGTCTGCAAGTGAATCATTTGAAACTTTCATGAGTGATATTTATTATTCTCTAAGATCCTTGATTGGGGTTACAACCACTATGATCTCTATCTTATCCATTGGATTCTCTCCAAAAAAATATAGATTGGAGTGTATGAAAACCCTCTCAACCTTGTCCTCTTCTAGGATATAATGTTCTTGATGTTTGAAAGCATTAAACTCCTATTCTTTATGATCCAATACCTTATAACATGGATTAATATCACATGGATCTCCTGACTACTCTTTAGGCACAACAACTTATGCCTTGACCTCATTTTCCATGTTCATAACTCCTTGGGTAGACACTACATCAAGTTATTTCATGGTTGAAGATCCTTGATCAGCAGGAAGAAATTCACATTCATGTTTTAAAGGACACTTGACAACATGATCATTAGTATCATTAGCAACCTTGACATTAGACAAAGAATCTCTTAAAGAAAAGGGAGTCTTACCAGGCTTGTCAAATTATTTGCATATGACATTGAGCCTTTACCATAGTTCCTCTTCATTTATAACATGAAACTCTTTTCCATGCTTGGTGAGATAATCAACATCATGTTTGTTAGAGTCATTAACCAAATTAGATGTAGACTTATTGAGAGGATAATTAGCATTACCAAGCTGATCAAACTCTTGACATATGACATCAAACCTTTGCCATAAGTCATTCTTATCTTCCTTATGAGTGTCATCCTCAAAAGCATCTTCATCAATATCAAGGATAAAGACATCATTCCTTCCACTATGTTGTTCAATTAGATTCACCAAATTATCATCATCATATTCATGAATCATATAGTTACTTTAGCAACATGAGAATGCTTGACACTTAGCTCAACTCCTTCAAATGGCTCTCCATGCATGATATAAGTCCCAAGGCTAGTTTGTTCAAAGTATGGATAAGTATTATGTACATATGATCTAGACCATAGTCATCTAAGAATAAATTAGAAATGCTCTCAAGTTTAGAGGTACCATCATTCACATTAGATTCCTCCTTCTCGTAGACAACACAATTTAAATTAGAACTTGTTCAATGTAGGGATCAATGTGGAATCTATCAAGAGGCTAAGTTCATATGGTAACTTTGGTCCCATAGCTTGTCCTAAAGGCCAAGAAGGAAAAATAAGCTGAGAGATGTCAACCTATCTTATCTATAAAGTCTCTTGATAGGTATATTTCAAAGTGAGCTGGGAGGTCAACCACAACTATATCTTGGAGGATAGGAAAACTAGGACAATCATGCAAGAAAACCTTCAATTTTTTTTATCAGCCTTATTATCTTAGTAGGTGTACTATTTATTTGGATCACTTCTTTACTATGAGGTTCATATTTTAAGCCCAAATTATTAGCTACACTTTGGGCATGATTGAAGTAGATGTTCCACTATCAACTATGTAATTATGGACCAATTTGTCACCCACTATGAGAGTGATGTATAATGGTGGAGGATTCTCAGCTCTAGTGGATGGTTCAACAATATTTTTATGGAAAATTTTAAGGATAAAATGACTATAATTTTGGCTTGAAGGTGAAGGACTAGTAGGAATAACAGATAACTACTTTTCCAAAAGTTCCTTTTGGTCAGGGATATGAAGAACATCCCATAAAGAGATAGATGTTTTAGTATTTTTAAAAGAATCTAAAATATTTAGAGCATACATACCTACTTTATCTTGAGTCCTTAGGGGCAACGGATTTTTTGGAATTTGAGAAATAGAAGCACCTTGAGTAGACTTCCAAATGTTTTGACTTGGAGGAGGTGTGGGTGTCCTTAGAGTTACCTTGCTTGTAACCATGATTTATTACCCTGGAGGAGGATTGGATGAGGGTTTAGGAATGCTATTTTCACCTCCTAGATCCTTCATCTTGGATCTTGTGTTGTATGAAATATAGGATCCTTGCTTGAGCATAAAGGTGCCTTCTACCAAGAAGTTTGTGAAGATCTCTTCATGAGGTTGCCAACTTTCATGTGCTTGCATCATGACTTCATCTTTGGCTGATAAGAGAGGAGTGAATCCTCCCTCAGCAACATGAGATTGATATCTACCTTCATTAGCATACATGAATTATCCTTGTTGCCAATCTTCTCCTTGCACTAAAATACTATGCACTAGTACCATATCCCTTGCATTGGTGGTGGAGTTAGGATTGTAGACATTAGCAGGCCTATTAAAGTTAGGTTACCCTTGACCTCTTCCTCTCCCAAATTATTGGCCATATTATTGCTGATAGTGGTATGGATTATGATAAGAAACTTGTTGTATGTTAGCTTTCCTAAGGTGAGCTCTTAGCATTTTTATTTTGCATATTTAACCATGACATTCTCTACCTTCTTAGGAGAAGCTTTAGGCTTGATGTATGCATTAGGAATTTAGACCACATCTAGATTATTAGAAAAATTATAAGAAAATGGAGGTGTGGAAACCTAAGGAGGCAGCCTTCCAACTTTTTTGAGACCATTTTCAGCTTTGATGGCGAGTTCATATGCTTCAGGGAGAGTGGAACCACCCATAGATTGAAGCATGATAGCAATTTTAGTACCAATGGCTATCAAGTAAGTAGGGAACACATAACTAATAGGTGGCATCATGAGAGGAGGAAATATATACCAAGTCTTTTGAAACCTCTCATTGAAGTCATGCATTGTTTCCTTAGGATCTCTTTTGATCACATTGAGCTGATGGATAAGAGAGGTATGCTCACTTTCATCCTCAAACCTTGAAGTCAATAACACTCCAAAGTCTTCCCATGATGTGATACATCTACCAAGAAATGTCATATATCAATGAAGAGATTTCCCTCAAAGGGGCATGGAAAGGAGTCTAATGAAAATATTCTCTTGAGTGACATTGTGGAAACTACAAAAGTTTGAAATATCCCTAATATGTTCACTAGATGTAACATGACTCTCACCATTGAATGTGGGCGCACTTTTTGTGGCATTAAGGGGAATAACATCATATTCTTGAAGATGTATTGGATTCTTAGTATTTAAAGTATGAAAGGCATGTTGTTTTACCATATATTCTTCAATATATTCAATTTCTTCAACCTCTTCACTTTATTCACTTCCTTGGCTAGGAAAATCCTCTTGGTCTTCAAAAGGCAGATTAGGATGAGGATATTGAACTTCAAAAGGAAGGATTAGGTGGATTAAAGGGATTAAAAACTCTTCTAGATGATGACCTAGTGAGAACCATGAATTATCATAATAATTTTATGATAAAATAATGGCCTAGAACTAGATTTTACCTTAAGTGGAGTCGTCAAATGTTGAATAGCACACCACTCTGTAGCTGATGTTGTCAATATCAATATTCACCTTGACATGTTATCTTGAAGATAATGGGTCCCATCGAGCATTCCAAAACTATTATCACCAAATATTTCACCCTATAAGAGGGTGTTCAAGCCTCTTCCATATTTGGGTAACAAAGGAACACTTTCAAGTGTGTGGGTGTACGTATAGTGGAAGTGAGCCTCTAGATTAAAGGGCTAGTTCCTTGAATGTATCTTGAAATGCTTATGACCTAAACAACTAATTGCTTATGGGGAAAAGAGTTAGAAATTCCATGATATATAACTATTCTAAGGGGGTGATACACCAAATTGATTTCCACATGATCATATTTTTATCACAATGAAACAGGGCATACAAACTAGCTTGAAAGTCGTAAAGGATTCTAACATCAATATTTGAATATAGAGGTGAGATGTATGAAATCAACATAAGGTAAATGAACCAGAGGGTAGAATGCACACTCTAAGAATAATATTAAATTTGAAAGGAGCTTAACATACTTGGATACACTCTATATGACCTGTTATAATAAGAATTCTACACAACATGAAAGGATAAGGCAATCAAGGATAGAAAATTATCACTAACTACACCATACACCACTTTGCATACTTAGGAAAATATTCATGGAATATTTAATTAATGTTCAAAGGAAAAATACAATGTCATTACAATAGGGCTTTTCCATACATGGTGTGGTATTATCTTCAAAGAGTCAAAATGGCTGCTACTTATAGAATTTTATAAAGAGGAGAAAAGAATGAAGTTCAAGAGACACTAAGAAATGTGTCATGCTGAAAAAAAATTTAGATATGTAGGAGAATGAGTATGAGAAAAACCATACAAATTCTAATAAGACAAATTAACCTCAAAGGTATGAAACTCCATGAAATGTGACGTAGGACTCCTCTTACTTCCTCATAAAATGCCTTCATCATTTAGCTCTTTTGGAATGTCCCATAATTGAATAGGGACAAAAATGATGATTGAACTAAGGGGAAGAGGGTTATGGAAAAATTACGCAAAATCAATTTTTAAGACCCTCCTCATCATCAATCAAATCTTCATATTCCTCTATAGAGTGTCCAAAAAGATGTGAGCATTTGAAATTACCTACTCGAGTTCTCCATTCCATTCCTTATAGGCCTGAATTGGTCTTAAGCTAAAAGTTGATTCCCTATGATTGTAGGGTTTATGAAGTGGTTTGGATTGAGCTTAAATGGTGACATTTAAAATCATATTTTGATTTTGTATTTACACATTCATATGGTTGGGTCCACAAACTATTTTGATCTGACATGTTTACCTATGTGGTATCTCTTTGTCATGCTATTTGATTTAGACATGTGTCTTCACCTCGTGCCTCTTAGAAATTTGATCAAATTCACTCCATCAATCTCCTCAAGAGTCTCTTAGACTTTAATTTCAACACTGGCCTTTAATCTTTGATCTGAGCTTCTGAGATCATGCCATTTGGAAGCTCTACATTCAATCTATGTACCCTACTATTAGTTTTCATTGATTAATGATTTTGTGCCATGTGGTGGCCTTGTATACAATTTGGGATCATTGATCTATTGACTCAATCTATGCCATTTATCTCTATGTACATGGTCAAATGTGCATCATAGATCCTTGATCTAGATGATATAATGTGCATCATTGATATGTTGAACTTATGATCAAATATGGGTCATTGATCTACTACCAATTCACCATGATTATGACACATGTCACCATCATGTTTGATCTCAAGATCATTTGACATATTGAATTTACTCTCAAAGTTAGATCTTTGATCTATATTAAACATGCACCATTGATCTTTATTGACTTATTGACCTTGATCTTTAATATAGATCATCGATAGGAATTTGTATGAAAAAATACATACCATCGATCTTGATGCTGGGAAATTTTAACTTATTAACTTTGAGCAATCACCAACATGTCATTGATCTTCAATCTTGGTTTTTGAGATCGTGTCACTTGGCAATCTTACATTTAATCTGTGCCTTAAGCTTTATGAAACTCTGTAACTCGATGCAAATTCAACTACAAAATATAGTTACACACTCCATTTTTAGCAACTCCAGAGTATATCAAGCATTGAAATGAGTCTGAGAAAGTTGAAGAACCATCCCAAAGGATTCTCCCACCTACCATTCTCTTTCATAGGTCATACATCTCTTTAAAACTCCCTAATTTGGGCTTGCTTTCCTGATTCTCAATTATCACTTGTAATATTTTGGTTATAAACTAACATCTCTTATAGGCATTGACACATTAGACATTGGAGGGAGTTTTGGAACACATGAACATGACTCAAAACCATACCAATTGCAGAAATGACTCATATATGGCTCCTAAGTGACTCAAAATGAAACAAAGACTAATTAGACCATGACCAAGGATTAAAAAAAATATGATATGGCATTAAATGAACTATGCAACACCCTATGAGATTATAATAAACCCATATATAAGTTTTTTACTATAGGGGGTTGACCCACTTTGACTTGTGGTAGAAATGGTCAATAACTACATTGGCAAAAATTAACAAGATTTTAAAAATCTCATTCATAATGTTGAATTTTAATGATGCCTCTAGTTCACGTTTGTGGGTAATGCCATCGCACTTTGAACTAGTACATTTATATCCTAACATAGCTATAAAAATGAATTCTGGGTGTCATCCTTTTCAATTATTGGTGATTAATAAGGTTTAAAAATATTCATAAACCATCCCTCCATTACCCATTTGTTACTATCGATAGACGTAAATCCTTGCAATTGGAATTTACAAGTATATAGAGAAGTTATGCCCACATATGGAGAATTCCTTCTAAGCAGTTCTTATTACAAAATGAATCTCTTTCATGTACTATCTAGGTATTTAGTACCATTATGATCTTATGTGCATTCAAGTCTCTTTCATGTATCGATGTATGAGATCTTTCAGTACCAATGGGTATATCAAAAGGTGCACATGTAGAGAGGTATGGTATATCAGTCTGGTAGTATATAAAAAGGGGAACTTTTTAGAGTTATAAGGCACCAATCCATCACCCTTATATAGTTTGATTAGTTTTTACACACATGGTCAGAAATGGACTCTATTTTAATCTACAAGACACTCAGCTTCTTCAAGATGATAACTATGTAACATGGAAAACAAAGGTTAAAACACACTTGGAATTTGAGGACATATGGATAATTATTAATGGAACATGGAATCAACATGCTACTAACATTGATCAACAACAAAAATATGATAAATCTAATTAAAAGGTTAAGCTCATAATCATGTTTGAAGTCTCAGATGAGGTATAACCTTATATCCATAATGCCACTATAGATAAGGATGCTTGGGATAAGCTTCAAATAGTATATGAGGTAAAGAATCAAAATTAGATTCTTCATCTACAAAGCCAATTCCATTATCTAAAGTTAAAATCTAAGGAAAAAGTGGAGGCTTTTCTTTATGGAGTTACAACATTGTAGGCTTTACTTGAATCACTGGGCAAACCAATGAAAGTTGACTCTTTGGTTCGTATTGTCCTAAGAGCTCTGCCCCCCACATATATAATTTTTGTTACCATATTAAATGTCATGGGTTAGAAACAAACCTTTGTATCATTGGTTAACATATTGAAACAAGAAGAATCCATGAAAAATGTAGAGGAACTTGATGAAGAACATGCACTTGACTCATATCAAAAAGGGAAGAAACCCATAAAGGATTCTAAATATAACCCTATGTAGAACAATCAATAACACTAGCAAGGGAACAAAACTTTTTCATAGAAGGTTTGTCTAATTTTTGGAAAGAAAGGGCATGACCTCAAACATTATTGGTATAATGGATTCACACAAGGCTCATCCATCAATAATCCCACTTCACATAATCCACCTTAGTCATCAAAGCCAAAATCCCATTTCAAAAATCATTGGAAGAAGAAACAACATCATGTGAATGTTACTGATGATGATCATAAGATGATCACATCTTTACTACATAGACACATGATGAACTTTGTTCTTCAAATTCTATCTATCATGTTGATTCTGGTGCCATAAGGCACATTACAAGACATAAAGAATGGTTTTTCAATTTACACCAATTAAGATCTTAGGGTAATGTTTCTCTTGGTGATGACTCATCATGTACTATTCAAGGTCAAGGTGATGTTTCTTTATAGCTTGGTAACTACACTACCAAGATCATAGATGTCTTATATGTCCCAAGACCCACTAAGAACTTGTTATCTATAAATCAACTTCTTGATCACAATATTAAAGTTGAGTTTGATCACAAACATGGTGAGAACTTTTATCTTATCAAGAACAATTCTTGAGGTTATAGAACTATTGCATGAGCTTCGATTGTAGTCAAGATGTTTCAGATTTATATTATACACAATGACCACTAGGAACTTATTGTGAAGGGTATAAAAAAATCTAACATATGGCATAAAAGATATGGTCATTAATTTATGGGTATTTACTTTCATTAAGCAAACACAACATGGTCAAAGGTCTTCTCACACTCAAACAATCTTATGATATATTTCTCAGTTACTTAGCTAACAAACAATGGAGAGCTCCTTTTGGAAAAAGTGAATATCAACCTCTTTATCAACTAAATCTAGTGTAAACCGATCTATGTAGACCTATGATTCCTAAACAAAAAAGACATGTATTTATAATTATTTGTTGATGATCATTCTTGTAAGATATGGGTTTCCTTATTAAATAATAAAGATCAGGGATTCCAAGCTGTTGGGGATCAACCAACAAGTGGTATCAGAGCTCAGGTTCACTAACAGGTGGTTCAGATCTGTGTAGTGTGTTCGGATTACAGGTTGCTCACAGGGATTTCTATTTGAGTGGGAGAAGCAATGGCAGAGGAAAGTAAGTTGAGAATGGAAAAGTTTAATGGCAAGAACTATCAGCACTGGAGAATGCAGATAGAGGACTATCTGTATCAGAAGGATCTTTACTTACCGTTAGGTGGGATAGCAAAGAAGCCCAAGGACATGGAGGACGAAGAATGGGAAGTTCTTGACAGAAAGGCTCTTGGTTCTATAAGACTGAGTCTGGCCTCCACTGTGATATCTAATTTGTCACAAGCAAAAACTACGGTAGAGTTAATGACCACGTTAGCTAATTTGTATGAAAAACCCTCCGCTTCAAACAAGGTATATTTGATGAAGCAGTTGTTTAATTTGCATATGCAAGAAGGTGGATCTGTTTCTAATCACCTGAATGATTTCCATGGTATTGTTAATCAGTTAAGTTCTGTTAATATTTCATTTGAAGATGAAATAAAGGCTCTTTTAATTTTATGTTCTTTGCCTGAAAGCTGGCATGGCTTGGTAATGGCAGTTTCTAATACTGCTTCTGCTTCGAATATTTTAAAAGTAGAGGATGTGGTTAGTGTTATTTTGAATGAGGAAATACGCAGGAAAAGCACAGAAGAGACTTCTGGGACATCCGGGAACGCTTTAAATTTCGAGAGCAGAGGAAGGCAAAAAGAAAGGAGCAAGAGGAGATCAAGATCTAAGTCTAAGGGAAGAGGCAGATCCAAATTCAGGAATGGCAGAAGGCCACAATGCTGGAACTGTGGAAAGTTGGGGCACATAAGCAGAGATTGCTGGTCAAAGCCTAAGGAGGACAATCAGCACGAAGGAAAGGAAGAGACAAAGGTTGCAGGTATTGCATAGGATGCTCTTATTTTCTCTTTGCATAATAACATAGAATCTTGGGTATTAGATTCTGGTGCATCTTTCCATGCTACCCCTAACAGAGAATATTTCAGTGACTATGTCCATGGAGATTTTGGAATAGTATACTTGGGGGATGATGAGCCTTGCAAGATTATTGGAAAAGGTAAAGTGCAGCTAAAGATGCAGAATGGCAACACATGGGTGTTGAGGGATGTGATGCATGTTCCTAGTTTAAAGAGAAATCTGATTTCTGCAGGTAAGCTTGGTGATGAGGGTTGTATAGTAACTCTCACAGCAGATTCTTGGAAAGTGACCAAGGGTGCACTTGTTATGGCCAGAGGTAAGAGAGAAGGTACTCTCTATTTGTGTAATTGTATTACTAACAAATCTCCTTCAGTTTTATCTACTTCAGATGTGGATGCTAAATTGTGGCACTCAAGGCTTGGCCACATGAGTGAGAAGGGGATGTCTATCCTTAAGTCTAAAGGTATGCTTTCAGATTTGAAAAGTATGGATCTAGAATTTTGTGAGCATTGTGTGTTTGGAAAACAGAAAAGGGTTAGTTTTCTAAAGACTGGGTCTACTAAGAAAAGGCAGAAGTTGCAGCTTGTTCACACAGACGTGTGGGGACCGGCTCATGTAGCCTCTATTGGCGGATCACAGTACTATGTTACATTCATAGATGACGCCACAAGAAAGGTATGGATCTACTGTATTAAAAAGAAATCTGATGTTTTTGAGACCTTTAAGATATGGAAAGCCATGGTTGAGAATGAAACAGGCAAAAGATTAAAGTGCTTGAGATCCGATAATGGTGGTGAGTTCTGCAGTCTTAAGTTCAAATTGTATTGTTACATAAATGGAATCCGTAGGCAAAGGACGGTTCCAAGGACACCTCAGCAGAATGGTATTGCTGAAAGGATGAACAGGACTATTATGGAGCGTGCAAGATGTATGAGATTGCATGCAGGGTTGCCCTTAGAGTTTTGGGCAGAAGCAGTTGACACCGCAGTGTACCTGATCAACAGAGGACCCTCTACAGCTCTGGATGGTGGAATTCCAGAAGAGGCATGGACAGGTAAAAAGGTTGATCTTTCATATCTCAAAGTTTTTGGTTGTGAAGCCTTTGTGCACATAGATAAGGAAAATAGAAAGAAGCTAGATGCTAAGTCTATGAGGTGCACGTTTATAGGCTATGGCTCAGATGATTTTGGTTTCAGATTTTGGAATCTAGGAACTAACAAGGTAATCAGGAGCCGTGATGTTGTTTTCAATGAAAGAGTGATGTACAGTGATCAGACAAGGAAGCTAGATCAAGCTGGGCAGAGCAATAATGAGTTGGATGAAGTTATGGTCCAAAATGAGCTCGCGGGAAAAAGGAATAATCACTTACAGGAAAACACAGAGACCAACGTCGGCAGGTTTGGCACTGGCGTCAGCAGTACAGAAACCGATGTCGGTCATACAGAGACCGACGTCGGCAGACCAGGCACCGGCGTCGGCCAGGAAGAACCGGCGTCGGCCAGTAACAGGTCTACAGGTGGCCGAGGTCGGTCACTGTCAGAAAAATTGGATGGACAGATTGTTGAAAACGAGTCCAAGACACCAATCAGGAGGTCTGAAAGGGTAAGTAAGCCTCCGATTAGATACTCTCCTTCTTTATATTATTTATTACTAACCGATGGTGGAGAACCAGAAAGTTTTGAAGAAGCTTTACAGGTGGAGTCCAGGAGTAAGTGGGAGCATGGCATGATTGAGGAGATGGAGTCCTTAAGAGAGAACCAAACATGGGATTTGGTTGAATTGCCAGCTGGTAAGAGAACACTGAAGAACAGGTGGACTTACAGGTTGAAGGAAGGTGAGGATGGTCAGATGAGATACAAGGCCAGATTGGTTGTAAAAGGGTTTGCACAAAAGCCAGGTATTGACTTTGGCAAAATTTTTTCTCCAGTTGTTAAGATGACTTCTATAAGGGTTGTACTATCTTTGGTTGCTTTTGAGGATTTGCATCTCGAGCAGCTAGATGTTAAAACAACATTTCTTCATGGAGATTTAGATGAGGAAATTTACATGGAACAGCCAGAAGGTTTCGAGGTTAAGGGTAAGGAGAAACTAGTGTGCAGGTTAAAGAAAAGCTTGTATGGCCTCAAGCAAGCTCCAAGGCAATGGTACTTGAAATTTGACAGGTTTATGACTGAGCATGGTTTCAGTAGGTGTCAATCAGACCATTGTGTATATTTTAAGAGATTTGATAACGGTAGATACATTATTCTATTGTTGTATGTAGATGACATGCTGGTTGCAGGGTCTCACATACAGGATATCTCAGAGCTTAAAGTGAAGTTAGCTCAAACGTTTGCCATGAAGGATTTGGGAGCAGCTAAGAAAATCCTTGGCATGAGCATCAAGAGAGACAGAGAAAATCACAGGTTGATATTGTCTCAAGAAGACTATGTGGACAAGGTGTTGAAACGGTTCAACATGCAGGATGCGAAACCGGTAAGCACACCTTTGGCAGGACATTTCAAGTTAAGTAAAGAACAATGTCCCAATTCACATGATGAGGTAGAGTACATGAACAAGGTTCCATATTCTTCCGCGGTAGGAAGTTTGATGTATGCAATGGTGTGTACTAGACCAGATATTGCCCAAGCAGTGGGAGTAGTAAGCAGGTATATGGCCAATCCAGGAAAGGAACATTGGAAAGCAGTACAATGGATCCTTAGATATCTGAGAGGAACCAGCAGCAGACACTTATGCTATGGAGGTTCAGATACGTATCTACATGGCTATGTAGATTCAGATATGGCAGGGGATTTGGATGGCAGGAGGAGCACTACAGGTTATGTTTTTACTGTAGGTGGAACGGCAGTTAGTTGGATTTCTAAGTTGCAGAAGGTTGTAGCCCTGTCAACTACAGAAGCAGAATATATTGTAGCTACAGAAGCTAGCAAGGAGATGCTATGGATGACACGGTTCATGGAAGAGCTTGGAAGGGAGCATGGGAGTTGCAGATTGCATAGTGACAGTCAAAGCGCAATCCATTTGGCTAAGAACTCAGCTTTCCATTCTAGAACCAAACACATACAGCTAAGGTACCACTTCATACGGCAGGTATTGGAAGATGGTGAGTTGAAGCTGGAGAAGATCCATACAGACATGAATCCTGCGGATATGCTAACAAAGCCGGTTACTAAGGAGAAGTTGAATCTTCATTCAACTTCTGTTGGTCTTCACGATTGAGTTGAAGATGGAGGAGCTAGAAGATCTTGCTGTACAGGTATTGGTGCAGCTGGTTTATCTCCAAGTGGGAGATTGTTAGGTATGTGGAGCTAAAAGCTTCACCAAGGAGCATAGACAAACAAGTTCGGGTCTACACAGACGCCGGCGTCGGTCAGGAGCGACCGACGTCGGTCAGTTGCAGTTCAGAGGCGCCGACGTCGGCAGTATGGTCGGCCGGCGACGGTCACAGGCGAATAGACAGGAACCGACGTCGGTTACCTGCGTGTCCAGAGAGCTATTTCCGAGGACAGAAGCAAGTGTTTGCATGATGAGTTTGAGTTGTAGACTCATGCTCGCGTCTCTATTGTTAGCAATGTTATTTTTAGAGCCCTTGTTGAAGAGGCTTAACTGTTTGTTGTAAGAGCATGCTTAAGTTTCCTATTTCTATATGTAGGAGAGATCTTCTAAGCTATTGTATAAGGATGATGAAGTGTATGAGAGTGTAATTGAGTACGAAGTAGAACATTGTGAATGTTTGAAGGACTGTACTTTAGTGAGAGCTCTTAAGGAATAGAGATCTAGTGAGAGATCTTGTGTGCATCTGAGAGAGGTGTGGAAGAACAAAGTTCTTCTTTTGTATTCCTATTGTAAAGAGTTTTTAATACAAGTTTTCAGGGTGTTTTCTTGTATATCTTGTTCTGTGCTATTTATCATTTCAGTTACTTATCTATCTGATTTATTTCCGCATTGATTGCTTTCATAAGTGTAATCCATTGTTGGTTGATCCCCAACACAAGCCTTCAGAGAATTCAAGGCCTCTATTGAAACTAAAATTGGGTCATAAAATAAAGGCCCTCCACTTAGATTATGGGGGAAATACACAAGCAAAAAGTTCACTGCATACCTTGCAGATCATGGAATACATCATCAATACACTGATCCTTATACACCATAATAGAATGGTGTTTTAGAAAGGTGAAATTATGTCATTATATAGATGTTTTGAAACATGGTGTAGGATGCACAATTGCCTCATTTATATTGGGTAGAACTATGTCTCACAATTATATACCTGCTAAATAGGTCACCCACCAAAGCTCTTGATGGAATCACACCACAGGAAACATGGATTAGGAAGAAGTTGAAAGTCTTTCATCTTCAAGTTTTGGTTTCAAGGCATATATGCATGTCCTAAATAAAAAATAATAATAAGTGGGATAAGAAAAATTAGGAATGCATTTTTTGGGGATACATTAAAGAGTCAAAAGTATATCGACTCCTTGATCCTGAGACTATGAAGATACTTATCAGTAGGGATGTAGCATTTTATGAGAAAGGTGAAATTAGTGCATATTCCACATAGACATCTGATACATGCATCAGACTTATAAACTTTATAGGTGGAGATAATGGTCAGTTAGAAGCTCTAACACCACTAACTACTAGTCAACATATGCTTAAATGGTATATGAGTATAGTTCAAGATGTAAAAATAGATGGACCTCCAAAAACTTCATCTATAGGACTGAGGACTCATAGTATGGATCATGTAGAGGTAAATTTGGCCTTAATGAGAATAGTTGTAGAAACATTTGAGCCCTCCACTGTCTATGAAGACATAGAGTCCAAACCTTAGAAATATGCCATGGATGCAGAATATCAATCTCTCATGAAAAATAACACATGGTAGGTTATTAATTTTCCATGAGGGAAGAAACCTATCAGATGCAAATGGGTATTAAGACCAAATACAAAGAAGATAACAATATATAAAAGCACAAGTCAAGACTCATAGCAAAGGGCTATGCTTAGGAAGAAGGTATAGACTATGAACATACTTTTGCTCTTAAAGCTAAGATAAAGACAATCATAATGATTTTTGTAAAGGCTACATAGTTTTGATGGAACATTCATAAGATGGATGTTAAAAGTGTGTTCTTAAATATAGATATATAGGAAGAGGTCTACATGACTCAACTAAAAGGTTATGTCACACTAGGGAAAGAGTAGAAGGTGTGTAAACTCATAAAATATTTGTATGGTTAGAAATAGGCTCCTAAAACCTCGTATATAAAAATTAACAAGCATTTTATAAAGCATGGATTTTATGGGAATCCATATGATCCCAATCTCTACCTCAAAAATTAAAGAGGGAGATTTTTATTATTTTTATTTATGTTGATGATCTAGTCATCACTGACATATCAGTGAAGATGATTAATGTAATAAATAATGATCTTAATCACTCATTTGAGATGATATATCTTGATCTACTACACTATTATCTTGGCCTGGAAGTATGGCAAAAAGGGAACCAAATATTCATGTCTCAGATGAAGTATACCAGGACATTTCATGATAGGTTTTAGATGATGGATTGAAAAATAATGGATACACTTATAGGGACAAGAATTCAACTATCTTGCTCATATCCATGACCACTAGTAGATTCCATTCTTTATTTCCAGTTGATTGGGAGTCTCATCTCCCTCACATACACTAGGCAACTATGTTGTCAGCTATATTTCTTAGTTCATGCAAGAGCCAAAGGTAATCCATTAAAAATTAGCTAAGAGGGTATTATGATATATTCAAGGAATAATAGATTATGGCCTAACATACAAGAAGAATGATATGTTTTTATTGACATGATACACAAACACAAATCATACAGGTTTAATTGATGACATAAAATCCACTTTTGGGTTTGTATTCTTTTTTAGATCTGGTCCAATCTCATGGGGGGGTAAGAAGTAGAACTTTGTTTATCTTTCTTATACTAAGGTAGAATATCACATTGTAGGAGGAGATATATGTGAGGTGATATGGATACTTCACATATTAGTAAGATTAGGAGTTCCACAGACTTAGCCAATAATTCACAATCCAATGTTTCATGAACACACTAAGCACATTGAAGTTTAAGTCCATTTCATATACGAACATGTTCAATAACACAATATCTAACTCTAATATTACCCCACTCAAGATCAGTGTGTATATGTCTTCACAAATTCACTTGCACATGATAAGTTTGAGGCATTCAGAAGTTCTCTCTCTTATACTCTCCAAACTATAATGAATTAAATGAGGGAATGTTAAAATAAATAAATTAATCATAGTTAGTTTATTATGTAAACATGGTTGTCATCATATAAAATAAGCCATGTATTATTTTAGGTTAGTTGTTAGTTATTGTTTGTCATAGTTTGTATTTAGGAGATTTTGAATTGTTATTAATTTATTTACTCATCTTATTTAGTAGGACTATAATGAACATATTTAGGATTATTATATACATCCTTGTAATTAATTATTTGTTAGCTAAATAAATCATCTTTGATTTAGGCTCAGATTGTTAGATCATTAAGATCAACCATAAATTAATTATGGAAGTGGATCAATTAATGGAATTATGTATTACAAGATAACCCCTTGAGATTGGGAACCTATATCCCACATTTTTATGTAAATATCAACTTGGGATGATAAAGCCCTAGGTGATGAAATCTAAACCTATAGTAAGTAGTTGAGTACCTTTAAAGGAAAATAATTTAATTATGGATACTTAATTAAACTTTAGCATTTCAATTTATCTTATGTATCAAACCACTTTAGAAAGTTGGATATTATGACAAAACATAGATATGATCACGAGATTATCCTCTTGGGTTATGTCTTGGTTTGTCAACACAGTTATACTTGACATGGATAAAACCTCTATATTGGAATTAACTTTTTTTCCTAATTTAGATTTGTAACTGCTTACTAGTGGTATTCTCTTATGTGTATGAAATGATTTGTCTAACTTTAACATTGTGAAAAGAACATTGGAAAATTTATACATATGGATTATATAAATCCTTTAAGATTCATCAATGATTTTTGTTAGAGAATTATCAGTGATGTCATGGAGGTGTCTAGGTGAGTGGATGAAGTGTCTTGATAATTTAAGTGTCAATGATAAAGTGTGTAGTGTGCTTGAAGTAAGCTTGGTTGATCTTTAGTTTTGGCATGGTTAGGGATGTTTAGGGATGAATATGGTGATTTTAGGCTATGAAATAGGTCCAATAAGAGGTCTTCTATGATTTTAATGCTTGTGTACATGAATGTATTTCATTTGGTAGTTTATAGTTTTCATCTAGACATTTTGGTTCTGATGGCAAAAAATATGAGTAAGAAGTTTGATGACATCATCATTACCATGTATGGATGAGTCAGGGGTAGTTGGTCATATGGGTGTGATCATATTAGTACCAAGTTATTGTGTTTTAAATTTTAGGTCATGAGGTTGAGCATAGCTAAAGATATGTGGGTGAAAAGTGGCCTCTCAGACAGAAGTTCACTAAGTTTCTATACTTAGCCAGACTGTCATGTAGACATGAATGAACCAAAAATTTTGTGCATTTAATTTGGGCACCCATAGAGTCAAATTAGGTCAAATTATTTCATGGAGATGTTATTTATAATTCTAATAAGCTACCCTAAAAATTGGGAGTCTTGAAGTGTTGTCTAGCTCAAGTTATAAAACTTCAAAGTTGCTCTAGTAGACTGTGATGGGTCAGAGACTATCAAGTTTAACCACATCAAAGATTGAAGTCATTGGTATAGAAGATATAATAATACACATTAACTCATATATCTTGATCAAATGGTGTATATTAAGTCAACATGTCAAAGTCTACATGCACAAGTGATAAGTGTCACAAGCTCACTAGTCTGACAGAAGATCAATGGTGAGTGGTGGTTCATACTGATGAAGATCAATGGTGTGAGACAAGTCAAAGAGTCAACAAAGCACATGGGATTTCCAAATGGCATAAGCATAAGGACTAATAGTAATACACAAAAGGCATGTAGATTTTTTAAGTGGAAAAGACCATTAGAGCGTAGACTGATAGTAATGCTCAAAATGAATGAGGATTTGCCAAGTGGCACAAGTGCATGGTCTGACAACAAAATGTGTAGAAGGCATGTGGGGCTGCCAAGTGACACAATCATGGGATCTCAAAGCTTAGATCAATGGTGAAAATTATAAGATAAAGACCTAGCTGATCTAAGGAGATTGATGGTGTGTATTTGGTTAATATTTCAAAGGTACATGAGATGAGGTCAACATGATCGAAGTTTAACATTTGCTCAGTGATCATTGGAGTTCAAATATTTGAATTATGAGGTAAGACTAGTCTATAGTTTTTCTACTACTTATTTTGATATATAGAGAGTTATATCATGATGTAAAAGGAAAAGTTGTAGAGGACTTCAAGGTGCATCCAAAAATATAGATTTGAAGGTTTGAATGTTTATAGAGTCAAAGTTATGGTGATCCAAAGTTGACTGTGTATTCATTCATAATCTGCAAGTAACCAAAGAAGGGAATTTGAGTTGTTATTGATGGTATTTTGATGTTTTAAGATGAGTTAAATATTGGAGCATGTTATAGACTCTATGAAGACCATATGTGTGGATTATGAAGGTTTGAACAATCATATTTGGTATAAATAAAGGCTTAGAAGTTGATTGTGTGTTCCTTCACGATGGTTGTATGCACAAAATGATGTTTGAGAAAATTGTGCTTTAGAAAAAAGGTGATGTGATTGATGTTATCTATTAAAGAGGACCTATAGATCACGTGACATGGGTGTATGTATTAGAAAGTGATCATGTGTTATTGTTGTGCTCAGAGAACGTGTGAAAGAGGTGAATGGGTCTTCATAGGACCTAAAAGGATACTTAGGCCTTTTTGAAAGAGGGTATTGCTTAAATATGACCCGTGTAGCTACCTTAAGGGTGAAGGCATGTGTTGTGGATAAAAATGAAGGTTATGAACATGATATTCATAAAGACACTATAAAAGGTGAAACCAAATGTGATGGTTTCTAGAGTTGAGAGATGTGAGAGAAGAGGTGTGATTGAGAGTTGTGGAGTGAAGGAAAGGCTATGTGTCTAATGGATGGGTTGTAGAGAATAACAGGTTGATGACTATGTGTATGACCTATAAGTCATATTTATGATGTCAAAAATGGTGTTCTTTCAGGTTTGAAGATTGAGGATGAGTAAAGAGGTCTAGAGTGATACAAAAGGATGTTTTGGATGTCTTGAATGTAAACAAAGGATAGATTATGTTTGTTTGAGCTTGGTGGTTGATTTGAGAGGTAGATCAAAGTGTGGATTGTGTAGTGCATATAATTGAAGAGATTTGATATACATTATATTTCTATCAGATTAAAAGGCAATTAGTGTTCAAGAGATGTTCATTTCATAGTGTTGGGAGGGCACTCAACATCTAGGTCATAAGTACTTGACCAACATGTGGTCGTAAGGACTTGATCATCTTAGGGATAGGTTCTCCTTGTGAAATAGGTGTTTCAATAAAGTTGGTCAAAAGGACTTGACCAATAGGTGGTCAGAAGGACTTGATCCTCCTAGGGGTAGGTGATCCTTATGAAATAGGTGTTTCACTAAATTTTGGTCAAAAAGACTTGACTAGTCTCATGTTTTTGATCATCTTATAAGACAAGTAATTCATGTATTTATAGGCTTAAGAGTGGGTTTTATTCCCCAAGAGGGTTTCCCACATAGATCTTGTGTTGTGTGTGTAATCTTGTATTAACTATTTGCTCATTGTTATAAACATCTTGAATTCTTCATGAATGGTTGTATTGAATGCTTAAGTATTTGAAAGGTTTAGACATTGAATTAGATTATTTTCCACCACTGATTCACCCCCCCTCTTAGTGGTTTATACCTCTAATAATTGGTATCAGATCAAGACCTTCTATACAAGTTTAACCACTTAAAGGTGATCTAAGGTACAATATGTGTAAAAATGAAAGTTTTTAAAAAGAAAAGAACATCATGGATAATGAAGAAGTTGGTTATGATAGCAAGGAAGAAGAAGTTGATCTAGAAGCTGAGCTCATGAGTGCACTTGGTGAACTAAAAGAGAAAAAGAAGAGGAATCATAAAATGAGGAATATGATAAGAGGTCTTAAGTCACAAGTCAATTCTCTTGAAGGGAGTTTATTAGGCAAGTCCATAAGAGAGGAAAAGAAAAATTAAGAACTGATTAAGTCTATGGAAGAACAAGCATGTAGATTAAATGATGTCATGGCTAAAGAAGCTAAGAAGGATAAGGAGCCCATCAAAGATTTAAAATTTCAATTAGAGATTGAAAGTTCAAGCATGAGAGATAAAGAATAAGAATGTGTTCAATTGAAGAATAATCTTGTTTCCCTAAAATATGAGCATGAACAGGTCATAGTCAAATAAGACAAGATGACCATGTAGGATATTGAGGATAAATTAAGATTTGAAAAGACTAATCTAAGTTCAAAATAGGAAGAATGCAAACATCTCAAGACTTAGTTAGAAGAGACAAATGGAAAGTTGAGTTCAAAGCAAGATGAACATGAATAATTTGTTGTCAAGGTAAACAAGGCTAAGAAAGAGCAAGAAATGTCAGCTCAAGATAAGAAGGATGCAAGCACCAAATACAACATGAGAAGACCTATTAGGTAACCAAACACTATAAGGTATGAAAATTCATTTCATGGTCACTACTTTTCATGTAAGCTTTTTGGTCATAAAGGAAGAAATTATAAAAGGAAGAGCAACTGGTCAGCTAGAGGTATGAATAATGTAGTCTACTATAATTATCATGTCATGGGACATATTTCTAGATTCTGCCCCAAAATTCATAGGAAAAGACTAACCCAGGAATGGAGACCTAAGATAGTTAAGCTTGAGCATAATGAACCTAGGAGACAAGATGGTATGTTTGCTGAGATTCATAATATTCATGTCATGGGACATATTTCTAGATTCTGCCCCAAAATTCATAGGAAAAGACTAACCCAGGAATGGAGACCTAAGATAGTTAAGCTTGAGCATAATGAACCTAGGAGACAAGATGGTATGTTTGCTGAGATTCATAATATTCATCAAGCAAAAGGTATACATGATGTTATTTTTTTCTATTGTCATCAAATTATTCATATTGCAAAATATTGTAAAAGAAAGATCTCAAGTCATAAGAAGGTTCATGGACTTCCTTATGTGCTCAAGAAAGGTCAATCCTCAATATGGAATACTAAGGAAGTGAAGACCAAGAAAACTGATTCAGTTAAGCTAAAAAAATCAAGGTGGGCTACCTGCTAAGCAAAAGAGGAATCAAATATGAGGAAGGTTTAAGAATGATAAGAGAATGTGTCATATGACTAGAAAGAAAAGGAGATTCAAAAGTTAGTTCAAGTCAAGCTTAAGGAAAAGACCAAGGTGCTAGTTGAGGCTAGTTCTGAGGTGTGTATGGATTCAAGTGAACATCTTACTATTGTTGAGAAAGTTTCATGCAAAGAACATCATTTGTCAATACCTAGTGATGAGGTTCCAAACTGCAAGGAAGATTCTTCAACTAAAAAGGTATGTCATGAATCTATGTTATCCCCATGTGTTGTCAATACAGTCTTATAAGAGAAGGAGAATGTTGTAGTGGATGAGCAAGTTGTTTCTCTTGCCTAAGAAGAAGAAGAACTATCAGCATCAAATGACCAAGAAGAGAAGGAATATGAGGAGTTATGGGCAACTCATGGTTTCACATTGTTCTAAGGAACCATGTGAAGCAGGGTGTTTTTGCCTATGCTTCTTAGGAGATATTTCTTTTGTGGAGAAGCAAGTATGTGTGCTCAAGGTGTATTCAAGGACTTTGGTCCTAAAGTTGGAGTAGTCTACATGATCAAATTTGAGGTTTATTGGTGGTAAAGGAGTATTTGAGAGTTTGCATACAATGGTCTATTGACCTTATGCATGATCTAGGTGATTTTGTGGTTTGAAGGTATGTTGAAGTCAAATTGGAGATTCTTGAGTGCTCTTAGTTTTCTTCATTTTGGCTTAAGGGAAAGCAAGCCTAAAATGGGTTATAGGATGTATGGGTTCCAAAAATTATGGAGGCTCAAATCTTGGTCCAGAAGTGTGTGATGGTTGTATCTATATGTGCAAGAAGTTTTAGAGGTGGGCATTGACCATAAGGAGGTTTGTTGACCGTGTTTGTTTTGAGATTCTAGAGTTTGGGCTATGATAGAAAAGAGGTTCTACTTATGAGTTTAGGTATGAGGATTATTAATAGGTTGAATGGGTCAAATGGGTTGTAAAATAAATATTCATAAAGATTTAAATGTTTTTGGTTTTCAAATTATTCAAGTTTTTGTCAAGAAGGAGGCCTAATTGGCTAGTAGGTTTGTGAAGGAAGTATGTTTTAGAGGATGATCTAGGTGATGAAAATTTGTGTGCTTGATGGGGCATATGAGAGTGATCTATATATGAAGTTTTAGGTCTTTAAGGTATGTCTAATAAAATTTTTGGGCTCTTCAAGTTCTAGATAGGGCTACTAGGAGTCTAGACATCCTAATATGAAGAAGAGTGATTTATGATCAATTTATCCAAAAGAGAATTGTATAAGTGTTTTAATGTAATTTATATGGTTGATTTATAACATATTTATTGTTTATTGTATGGCTTGAAGATATGTTGGTATTCTTGGAGGTGGCTTGCAAGTAAGAGTATGAAAGTAGAATGGTGTTGTTGGAAGACCCAACAATGTTTAGTGTTTCAAGTTTTATATTTTCATTTTTTTTAGGCCATGAAGGTGTTCTCAAAATTTCTATAGGTGATATTTGGTTATGAATATAAAAGGGGAGTCTTTTATATTGGTATAAAAAGGAGCATTGAGTTAGGGGAAGCTAACTTAGATGGCTTGAGAAGTTTGCATGTTTAAAGGGGGAGTTATATTGTTCAGTTTGTCAAGTCCAAGGATAAAGAAGGATTAGAGTAGAGAATCTTGCTGTAGGTTTAGTGGCATGAAGTTATGTTGGTGGTCCTTGAAGTGGCTTGTGATAGAAGGCTAGTAAGCTTGTGTGGTGGTTCTTCATGGTGTGTGGAGATCTGAAGATGCTCAAGAGGTGTAATGGCTCAAAGATCTTAAGGGGAGTCACTCTCAAATTTTTCTTGGTGAGTTCCATCGAATTTTAGTTATTTTGTCTGTTCTTTATTTATTGGTGGCAATGCTTGGTTGAAGAGAGTGTTGGAATGTAGCAAGAGGAAGTTTTCAAGTTAAAGAAGAGGTAGGCTCAAGGAAAGGGGGAGTTTATATCATATTTCTAAGGTGGTTCTCTCTTGTTTGAGTTATTTTTAGGTCCTCAAGATTATTTTGTGCCCAATTTGTCATTATGTTAAAGGGGGATAAGGTTTCTATAGTGAGAGTACTTGAAGAGAGAGAAGGAAGGTGAGTTGTATGATGGGTGTTGACATTATTGCCAAAGAGGTTTATTTTTGGATAATTGCCAATGATGTCATGGAGGGTCTAGGTGAGTGGATGAAGTGTTTTGATAATCTAAGTGTCAATGACAAAGTGCGCAGTGTGCTTGTTCTATTATTCTTGAAGTAGGCTTGGTTGATCTTTAGTTTTGGCATGGTTAGGGATGTTTAGGGATGAATATGGTATTTGAAGCTATGCAAGAGGCCCCATAAGAGGTATTTTATGATTTGAATGCTTATGCGCATGAGTGGATTTCATCTGGTAGTTCATAGTTTTTATCTAGACATTTTAGGTCTAGTGGTAGAAAAATCTAAGTAAGCAATTTGATGACATCACCATTATCATGTATGGATGAGTCAGGTGTAATTGGTCATATGGGTGTGATCACATTAGTCCCAAATTATTGTGGTTTAAATTTTAGGTCATGAGGTTGAGTGTAGCTAAATATATGTGGGTGCAAAGTTGGCCTCTCAGACAAAAGATCACTAAGTTTCTATACTTAGCTAGACCGTCATAGACCATCATGCAAACATGAATGAATGAACAAGTTTGTGTATTTATTTCAAGCATCTAGAGAGTCAAATTAAGTCAAAGAATTTGATGTTGATGTTTTTTATAATGCTAGGAAGTTACCCTAAACATTTAAAGTCTTGAAGTGTTGTCTAGCTCAGGTTATAAAGCACCAAAGTTACTCTAGCAGACTGTGATGGGTTGAACACCATCAAGTTTAACCACATTGAAGATTAAGGTCATTGGTATATAAGATCTAATAGTGCACATTAAATCATAGATCTTGATCCAATGGTGCGTATGAAGTCAACATATTAAAGGTTGCATGCATAGGTGATAAGTGTCACAAGCTCGCAAGTCTAATAGAAGATCAATGGTGAGTGACAGTTTGTAATGACAAAGATCAATGGTATGGGATAAGTCAAAGAGTCAACAAAGCATGTAGGATTACCAAGTGGCACAAGTATAGGGACTGACAGTAGTATGTAGAAGGCACATGGAACTACTAAGTGGTAAAATACCATTAGAGTGTAGACTGATATTGATGCTCAGAATGCGCAAGGAGTTTTCAAGTGGCACAAGTTCATGAACTGACAACAAAATGTGAAAAAGACATGTGGGGTTACCAAGTGGCACAATCATGAGATCTCAGAGATTAGATCAATAGTGAGTGCTACAAGATAAAGACCTAGCTGATATGAGGATATTGATGGTGTGTATTTGGTCAATATTTCAAGGGTGCACGAGATGAGGTCAACATGATCAAAGTTTAACATTTTCTTAGTGTGTTGTTAGAATTCAAATATTCAAATTTGTGAGGGAATACCATTTTTTAGGTTATTTTCTATAATTTTTGATATATGCAGAATTTAATCATGGTGTAAAAGGCAAAGTTCTAGAGGACTTCAAAATGCATCCAAAAATATAGATTTGAAGGTCTGAATGTTTATATATTCAAAGTTATGGTTCTCTAAAGTTGACTATGTATTTGTTCATGCTTTGCAAGTAACTCGAGAAGGGAATTTGAGTTGTTATTGATGGTATTTTGATGTTTCAAAATTGGATAAATATTAGAGCATGTTGTGGACTCCATGAGGACTATATGTGTAGATTATGAAGGTTTGAAAAATAATATTTAGTATGAAAAAAGGCTTAAAATTTGACTGTGTGTTCTTTCATGATGGTTGTGTGCACAAAATGATGTTTGAAACAATTGTGCTTTAGCAGAAGGGTGATGTGATTTATGTTATCTCTTAAGGAGGACCTATAGATCATGTGGGATGGGTTTATGTATTTAGAAGTGATAATGTGTTCTTATTATGCTCAGAGAAAGTATGAAATAAGTGATTGGGTCTTCATAGGACCTAACAGGATACTTAGGCCTATTTGAAAGAGTGTATTGCTTAAAGATTACCCATGTAGATGAATTAAGGGTGAAGTCATGTGTTGTGGCTGAAAATAAAGGTTATGAACATGATATCCATGAAGACACTATAAAAGGTGAAATTAAATGTGATGGTTTCTAGACTTAGAGACCTAATAGAAGAGCTATGATTGAGAGTTGTGGAGAGAAGGAAAGGGTGTGTGCCCAGTGGATGGGTTGTAGAGTAGATTAGGTTGATGACTATGTATATGACCTATAGGTCATATTTATGATGTCAAGAATATTTCTCTTATAGGTTTGAAGATTGAGGATGAGTGAAGAGGTCTAGACTAATCCAAAAGGATGTTTTGGATGTCTTGAGTGTGAGAAAAGGATGTATGATGTCTGTGTGATCTTGGTGTTTGATTTGAGAGGTAGATCAAAGTATGGAATATGTAGTGTGCATAATTTAAGAGTGCTGATATACATTGTATCTCCATTAGATTGGCAAGTAATTAGTGATTAGGAGATGTTCATTTCTTAGGTGTTGGGAGGGTGATCAACATCTAGGTCAAAAGGACTTGACCAATAGGTGGTCAGAAGGACTAGATCATCTTAGGGGTAGGTGATTCTTGTGAAATAGGTGTTTCAATAAAGGTGGTTAGAGAGAATTGACCAATAGGTGGTCAGAAGGACTTGATCATCTTAGGGGTAGGTGCTCCTTGTAAAACAAGATTTTCTCTAAATTTTGGTCAGAAGGACTTGACTAGTCTTATGTTTGTGATCATCTTATATGACAAGTAGTCCATGTGTTTATAAGCTTGAGAGTGGGTTTTATTCCCCAAGAGGGTTTCCCACATATATCTTGTGTTGTGTGTGTAATATTGCATTATCTATTTGTTCATTGCTATAAACATCTTGAATGTTTCATGAATGGTTGTATTGAATGCTAAAGTGTTTGAAGGGTTTAAAAATTGAATTGGATTGTTTGCCACCATTGATTCACCCCATGGTTTGTACCTCTAACAATTTTTAGTTACAATACTATACCTTATTATTAGAGATTGAATGTATTAATGAATTCACATACTATATGTCCATATATCAATACACATTAGGATGCATTTTACCATTCTTTAATGTATTGTTGTGTGGAGAAATATATTGGCTTGTTCCATATTCTGAGATTCTTTTTGATCTATCAATTATCCACTGTAGACACCAAAATCATGTCTACCCCTTGGTCCTTTCTCCCCCCTTTAGTCCCCTTCGTCCACTTCGACACTCCTAACCCATGTCTTATTAATTTGAAATAATTATCTTATTTTAAGTTAATAATTCTCTCTCTCATGCCACCTCACCTCTCCTAGGATGCCTAACCTTGGATGCCTCCCATCCACCCTATGCCCCATTTATGACCCCCATTTCACTCCCCCACACCTATTTAGACCCTCTCGACCATTTTCCCATGACCCTTGACCCCGGTGGCTTGTAAGAATGTGCAGAAGGCTAAAATTAGCCTCTGTCACCATTTTACAGCCACTGACGTCAGTCATTATTCAGCCGACGTCGGCGGTTCTGTCGGCATCGGTAGCCTTCAAGACTGCATTCCACCTCCAGAACGTGGATCCACTTTTTTGACCTTCAATCATCCAACCTCTGATCATTCGACCTTCAACCATCCGTTCCTTCACTCTGCCACTCTGGGAATCTTCAAACCAGGCCTCTCACTCTCTCTCTCACAGGGCTTCTGCACGAGCAACAACATCAGTCTTCTACACCAGCAACATGTCCTCCACATAGGCTACATCAACAACAGGTACAAGTATCAACAACACTCCTTCAACAAGGCACATGTATGTATATTGTCTGTGTTTTCATTATGTTTTCAGTTATTGCTTTCAAGTAATATCCCCCTAGGGCAGATTGTTAACCAAACTAGACCCGAATCCTTATTTCTCTATCTCCCTATTGCCTCTATCTTCTGTCTGACCATACACTCTATCCATTGTCCTTGCAACTCTGCCCAAACCTCTGCACAGACCATTAACCAAAACCAGACTCTCAGACCCTTATTCAAACCTAGACCCTTTCTCAGACCTGTCCACAGATCATAAACTCATCCAGACGTTGTCCACAGACCACTGCCCTGATCGACGCCGACCACAGAGACCACTGCCCCCACCGACGTCAGCAGACTAACCGACGTCGACAGACCTTAACAACCGATGCCGGTAGGACCACCGACGTCGGTGACTATGACCAGGCTGACAAAAACATTCAGGTAAGCATTTGCTTCCATTTCCTTTTCAGTCTTTAATCATTTCAGTCTTTTATCATTTTGCCTTTTATCAGACATTACTTTTATCAATCAGTGGGTTGACATCCCTCAAGCTTTTGCTTTTGGGATCAAGCTTTTGCTTGGCAACCCACCATCTCCTCATCTAATGCCTTCTTTGTCTTAGTCTCTTTCTTTTTCAGGTGTCATCCTCCACAACCAAAGAGGAGTTCTCACGATGTCTGGATAACGGTGCACATGACTTCATCAAGGTACATACAAGCCTTAGACCATTTCTTCTCAGTTTCTTATTTCTCTCTTTGAATGTAGAAAGCAAAATATCGTATAGAAACATTCTGGCACGCCCGATGGGACCCTAGGGTATTCCTTGGGTTTCTTTCTTTCTTTTCATATAGGGTGCATTAGGTTTCTCCCTTTTCACCTCTTTCTTCTCTTCTAAACGATATCATAAGCAGGATTAAAAAGAACTTTTCTTTCTCTTCTTGCATTTCAAACTAGTCAAAAATCATATCCTTCAACCCTTTCTCAACTTGTTTTCATTCAAACTCACATTTCGACTTGGGCTTAAAACACATTGCATGTCATTTCTGCTTGCTTGCATTTCTTGGTCCACACCTAGTAATTAATAACTGCATCATGAATTAATCATAGTCCACTTTATGTTACACAACCAAACCACTTGCACCAAATCAAACATCAAACTCACCTGAGATAAGGCCCGATTGGGATTTCATCACCCAATGGATACCTTACCTGTCCCGGCAATCCTACTTGGATTTCATCACCAAGGGGAAAGCCCACTCTATTCTCTGGCAGAGTTTAATCTCTAGGGAAAGTATATTTTGGCTAAGCGAGACCAGCTTATCACTGGGCTCGTGAAGTGAGGGGAGCTTGCTCCTTAGCACTAGGCCATGTACGGAACCTAACCTAGACTTCTTGAATGCCTAAACAAACTTGAAACCATTCATAGACTACCTCTTCTAGGACCCCTCTAACAGCCAACCTCCCCAAATGTCACTTTAAGGCATAAGCCAACAGGATTCTAAAAGTTGATTCTTAGGATTTAACGCTTAGGACCTGCTTGTGTTCTTCATCTTTTCTGTTCTTATCTACTTCTTTGAGCTAGTGAGGATGTTCTTCTTCCTTTTTTCCAAGAATCTTCAAATTTTTTGAGTTTCTAGAAACCACAGTCACTGGCATCGGTTTTACCACCGACGTCGGCAACCTTTCTCTCTGGCATCGATTATCTGATCGACGTTGTCCATCTATCCCCACCGACATTGGTTTTTCAACCAACATTGGTCACTGTCACAATCCTTTTTTTTCAAAACAGTAGCCAAAAACCCGACCCCTTTTTCTGCCAAAAACCCCATTTTGAGTTTCTAAAACTAAAAAAACATAGTTTCTGGAACCTGACACCCTTCTTGCCTTGAATGGTTTTGACGCGCAGTCTAACCAAGGCTCTTCTTGACCACGCTAGCCATCAACCGCTGCCGCCTTCCCTGTCCATAACCAGTCCCCTAATGGAGTTCCACTCAGAGACCGAAAGAACTCCTACTCGACTGACTCCGACTCAGACCCCCATCATCCCTGAAGGGGACCAAGAATTCAAAATATTCTTGGACCTCAATGTCGAAGCCCTCTAAAACTATCTCACGAGAAACCCAATGCGAGGCCTTTCGGGTGACGTGGTGACGACATCGAAACCATCCGCTACCCAGCCTTTTGCCTCAACCATTAACTCGACCATGGCCAATACGCAAAGTTTGGCCTCCCCATCTATTTTTAGACCGACCTCTATCAGGGTTCCATTACCCCCTCAACCACACACAATTCAACCAAGTTCTACATCATAACAGAACTTGATTGTCTCAACCCCACACACTCTTGCGCCCATAAATGCAAGAGTGTCTACCTCCCCTTTTGCCAATGCTGCCATGTAACCACCTTTGGTGATATCCAGTCAACTTATGCCTTCTACCTTCATGACCCAACCACCCTTGGCCTCCACTTCTGTCCCTGCGACTAGTTACACATATGTTGTGCCCCTACAAGCGCAATTGACTACGTCATATGCCCCTTCTAGCACCTTTCAAGCACCCTACAACTTAGGGGGCACCCCATTTGCCAATCCGTCAGTAGATCTCATCAAAATGCTGATGGACAAAATGTCTAGACTCGAGATCTCTATTTCTGGTTCACGCAATGCTCTCTTGTATGAGCAAATTTGCAATGAACCCATTCATCCTTCCATCCCTATCCGACCATACCCCAACCAGTGGGAGCTTCCTAAATTTACTCGCTTCCAGAGTAAGGAAGACCCACAACAGCATCTATGGGCATTCAGACATGCCTGCTATCTCATAGCCCACGATGATGCGTTACTTCTACGCACATTCCCCATGTCACTTTTTGGCCCCACCCTTGACTGGTATAGCTCTCTTACCAGACATTCTATCTTTTCATTCATTCAACTTTCCCAATTATTTCTCGACCATTTTTCTATCAACATCACCAAACAAGTCTCAATCACAGACCTCTACTCCATCAAGCAATTTGATGATGAATCAATAGTCGATTTTGTCGCCCGTTAGAGAGGCTTGATTAACCAGCTCTCCTTCTCCTTGCCTCAACCTAAGCTCATCGAGCTCTTTTCTCGAGCATGTGCCAGGCACATATCTTCTACCTTACAGATTCAGACATTCTGCACTTTTGACGAAGCTTTCACCATGGCCCGAAAGCTTGAACTCCGTGCCATTGAAGAGGATAAGGTCAAATTGCATAATACTAACGCAAGAACCAATGACCATTCTTCTTCCAGACCTTCTTCTTCTACCAACTCCAAGTCCAAAGGAGTGGCCAACACTGTGGTCATTAGATCACCATCCTCGACAAAAACTAATCACTCTCAACCTTCTACATCTCTAAGCATCACCAAACAATTCCAACAATGGTACATCTAGCGTTCATACACTCCATTTGGAGAATCATACACTTCCGTTTTGGAAAAACTTGTCAAGCAGGGGGTCCTCAATCTCCCTCTAATCTGACCACCTCAATTCGACCCTTCAAAAGCCCTCCCTAAATGGTATAGGGAGGCCAACTTTTGTCACTATCATCGCGTCCACGGCCATGACATCGATAATTGCCAAACTTTCAAAAACATAGTCCAAGACATGATCGACAAAGGTGATCTCATCCTGGACAACCCAAATGCCCCACCCAACCAACATATCGACATCTTCAAACAACCATTCCCAAACCATCCTCCTACTCAAAACAATGTCCAGACCCTGACCAATAGCTCCCATGAGCATAATATTCACACAGTCAACACTGTCTTGCCTCTTGTCCCTAACCAACCTCCTTCACAAGTGGAAGAGTATTCTTCCCCTATTTCTCCTCCACAGGATGAAGAAATTTATTCTCCTATTAGTCCTCCATCGACCTCTCTTATACCTATGCCATTAGCCACATCTTCGTCCTTCCTCCTACCAATGGAAGACCATACCTTGCCTACTCCTCAACCACAAGCAGAGGGCACAATCATCTATGCCCTCTGCCCTCTTGAGGAGCCGCACTCTCCTATTTCTTCTCCACCAAGAGAAGACTCAGTCTCTCTACCCATTTCGATCGAGGAAGACCCAATCACAGTTTCCTCTTGCCTTTTGCATGAGATTGCTACATCTCACTCACCTCCATCCACATCTGAACCCAAACCCACATCTAACCTCGCCTCGCACAATGGTGGTCCTCAACCCAAACCAAAGAAGGCCACTAAACTACACCGGAGGACTCCTCCTCCACCTTCATCATCACCTTCAATTTTGGGCCCGCATCCATCCACTTTAATAGGAGTGCTTCCTACTCCCATACTTCACAGAGGTAAGTTGCCTCCATTACTCTCTCAACCCATCAGACATATATCTCCTCCGATCCATCGACCAACACCTCCTAAACCAAAGTCATCAACCCCCACTACAATAAGACACACAGACCCATTAGCAGGTTCTTATACCTTGCTGTTACGGCAATTATTACAGTCTTCTCGCATCAATCTCCCACCTCTTAAACCATATCAATCTCTCAGACCACAACCACCCTGGTTCGATGACACTCAGATTTGTGCATATCATCGCACGCCTGGGCATGACACCGAGCATTGTTGTGCCCTCAAGGTTGTCATTCGCCAATGTCTGGGGAATGACGCCTTTCTTTGCGACCACATTATCCACAAACCTTCAACACTGCCCCACTCATCGACTCTCGGATCAAGACCATCTTGGTTTGAAAACTCTAAATTTTGTCTTTATCATCAAAAATCGAGACATGACACTGAGCGTTGTTGCGCTCTCAAAGCTGTCACTTGCCAACACCAGAAAAAGGATACCCTTCTCATCAAAGATCCTCTTGACCACCCCTTTGCCAAATCCTCAATACTGACCCATACTTCTCTAACTTCATCACCTAAATCGGGATCCCCACGCAAGACTATGGTCCCTTTGCCACCTTTAACCCCTTTATTCGACATCAACACTGTCAATCTGACCACCAAGCCTCAACCGACCTTGACCAATCTATCAAACCTTTCCCCTAGTCACTGGGAGAATTCAAATTTCATCCAAGCCTCGACCAACCTTTCGACCCAGTCTCGACCAAATATCAATCACTCTTTTAATCCCAAACCTCGACTACGCATTCAACCCAACCTCGACCAGTCTCAACCGAATCAATTGACTAGCCTTTTCACCCAATCAATCAACCAAGCTTCAACCCAGTCTCGACCAAATTTGACCAATCATCGACCTAATACCAATTTCAACCCAACCATCGACCAAATATCAACAAATATCAACCAGACATCGACCAATCATCTCAACCAGACATTGACCATGACATTGACCAGATCATCAACCAGACATCGACCAATCATCAATCATGACCTCGACCAAACATTCAACCAACCATTCAACCAGTCTTGACCAATCATCAACCAATCAACATCAATCAACACGTGACCAATCTTGAAGAGCCAAATGGGGCAAGTCCGCTCTTAATTGACTCAGACCTTATCATAACGCACAAGCATGGCCTAGGGACTTATCAAAACTTGAGCCCTTTTATGCCTTGCATCTGTGACCATTTTGCTGTTAGTCAAGTACTTGATCACTTGACATTTTACTTGAGGTCGTCCCTTGAGCAACCCCCTGTCATTACCATTCTTATTCCTTTCGACCCTTTTTCCCAACACTAGTCAACCCTTTTTGTCAAGCATGAATGCTTTGTCCTAATAAAAGGGAACCCTTAAGCTTCTAGAGGCTCGTCCATGGCTAAAAACTTCAGTCAACAAAACATATCAAAATGGGATACCTATCATGTCAAAGGTCATAAAACTCTAAATGTAGACTGCTCCCTTGAAGGACAGCTAGGCCAAAGTCACATCAAAAGCATTCAAAGCAAAGTATAGACCACTCCCTCGAAGGATGGCTATGACTAAATATTGCTACAGACAACACTCTTTTTCTGAAGCTTCCTGCATTGATCAGCTTCACATATATGACCACCAAGCAAAGTAACATCCCAAAGCAGACTTCCCGCATCGATCAATCTGCACCAAAAAAAAAAAAAAAAAAAAGACCGACAAGCTATCAAGCCATGGACATGCCTATAGTCATTC
This sequence comes from Torreya grandis, assembly GCA_037957365.1. NCBI lineage: Eukaryota > Viridiplantae > Streptophyta > Pinopsida > Cupressales > Taxaceae > Torreya > Torreya grandis. The sequence continues at coordinate 897,989 of JARHVA010000027.1, forward strand.
TAGGGTCACCTATAAAAGGGGCAAGGTTCTTCCTGCGACAAAAAGGGTTACCCCATCCTCTCATATCACATATTCAACCTATCACCCCAACATACTCAAGGGACTTCGAGCTCACTTAACGTCAAGTGATTCGATTACTTCTCTAGCATCAACCACTGGTTAATGACGTAATGCATGAACGGGGATTTTGTTCTAAAAACCCCTCTCCATGCCATCATTTTGGTCCTTGTCAATGAAAGAGCAATTTGCCTTTCACTTATCTTTCACACTTTGGTCACATTCAACCAAACCTTTTTCTACCCAACCAAGCCAACCCCAACATTTTCAGACCAACAACATGACATCATGACATCATCCTAGTCCTTTTCACATAGTTTCTATGGACACCAATACACATGGAAACTATCGACCAGACACAATTTATGTTAAGCATAAACCAATACTTGCTGAAGCATAAATAGACTTCAATTCATTTTTAGCATACATCCATCACAAATATGGAAAAATGCTAGGGATGAAAGACCCCTCGACCAATGTTACAAAATACACCATTTGGAAAAGGCTGTAACATCTTTTTCTCCTCATCATTTCGACCCATGACCAAACCAATCATTGACCCCTTTGACCCCTCTTTGTTCGAACTACATTGGTATGAGGCCCTATGATCGGGGCTATGTAGGCAGCACTCAGTTGACATGACATTTTCTGGGGTTAGCTCGGCCATCCTGTTTGTTCGTCTCTCAAACAGATAAACCCCTCTTTTTCTTCGTCACTCAACCTTGACCTTGACCAAGACCAGTCTATTGACCACTTTGACCACCTGTCTACCAATCGGACCCTTCGTCTAAACTACATTGGTCTGAGGCCCTAAGACCGGGGCTATGTAGGCAGCACTCAGATGACATGATGTCCTCTGGGGTTAGCTCGACCACCCTTGTTTGTTCATCTCTCTGATGGACAAACCTTCTTTTCTTTGACCATGACCTTGACCTCATCCAAAACCAATCCATGACCTTGACCTCGACCAAGACCATCGACCACTTTGACCATTCCTCCCTTTTAGGGAGAACTACATTGGCCTGAGGCCCTTCACACAAGGGCTATGTAGGCAGCACTCAGATGACACGACGTCTTCTGAGGTTAGCTCGGCCACATCCTTTCATCCATCCATCCACCTCGACCAATGACCATTGGAGATCATGCCTATCTCCTTTGACCATGACCACTTCCAAGACAATGTTGCCTTGGTTGTTTTTGCATGTATGCTACCTCATGAATGGTTAGCAAAATTGTGCACAACCCATATTTTTGACCCTCACAAGTATAGGATCACAAGTTGATTGATCCCCACTACTTGTGACATTTTCATGTTTTTGGGAGCACTTCCTGAGCCTGGGATACCTGGAACACGATGACCATTGGAGCTTCAGCTTAGATTGAATAACCCGATTAGCTACGACTAATGCTGGGGCCTGGTTATTTCAATTTTGGCACTCATCAACCCTCAACAATTTGACCTGACCATTTATTGAAGTGATATGCATGCAATCACACCTATTGCAGTGTTCACCCTCACCCATCTTCATCCACTCTTTGTCAAATCAGCACCTGATTCTAGGTTCCCTTCCCTTGACTCCTGCTTTGAGGGGGAATACCTCATCCATAATCAAGGCAACCACCTCCTATTTTTGTCTTACAGTTCATTCGAACAACCAACAAGACGAAATCAACCTTATCCCACACCTGGGGCAATCAACTCCTATTTTTGTCTTGCAGTTCATCCAGAACAACCAACAAGACAAAAAGGGGCAAATGTAGACACCGAAATTGTGTCTACCCCTTGGTCCTTTCTCCCCCTTTAGTCCCCTTCGTCCACTTTGACACTCCTAACCCATGTATTTTTAATTTGAAATAATTATCTTATTTTAAGTTAATAATTCTCTCTCTCATGCCACCTCACCTCTCCTAGGATTCCTACCCTTGGATGCCTCCCATCCACCCTATGTCCCATTTATGACCCCCATTTCACTCCCCCATGCCTATTTAGACCCTCTCGACCATTTTCCCATGACCCTTGACCCCGGTGGCTTGTAAGAATGCGCAGAAGGCTAAAATTAGCCTCTATCACCATTTTGTAGCCACCGACGTCGGTCATTATTCGGCCGACGTTAGTGGTTCTGCCGGCGTCGGTAGGCTTCAAGACTGCATTCCACCTCCGAAACATGAATCCACTTTTTTGACCTTCAATCATCCAACCTCTGATCATCTGACCTTCAACCATCCATTCCTTCACTCTGCCACTCTATGAATCTTCAAACCAGGCCTCTCACTCTCTCTCTCACAGGGCTTCTGCACGAGCAACAACATCAGTCTTCTACACCAGCAACATGTCCTCCACATAGGCTACATCAACAATAGGTACAGGTATCATCAGCACTCCTTCAACAAGGCACATGTATGTATATTATCTGTGTTTTCATTATGTTTTTAGTTATTGCTTTCAAGTAATATCCCCCCAGGGCAGACTGTTAACCAAACCAGACCCAAATCCTTATTTCTCTGTCTCCCTATTGCCTTTGTCTTTTGTCTGACCATACACTCTATCCATTGTCCCTGCAACTCTGCCCAAACCTCTGCACACACCATTAACTAAAACCAGACTGTCAGACCCTTATTCAAACCCAGACCCTTTCTCAGACCTATCCATAGACCATAAACTCGTCCAGACGTCGTCCACAGACCACTGCCCCGAATGACACCGGCCACAGAGACCACTGCCCCCACCGACATCGGCAGACTAACCGACGTCGGTAGACCTTGACAACCGATGCCGATAGGACCACCGACGTCGGTGACTGTGACCAAGCTGACAGCAACATTTAGGTAAGCATTTGCTTCCATTTCCTTTTCAGTCTTTAATCATTTCAGTCTTTTATCATTCTGCCTTTTATCAGACATTACTTTTATCAATCAGTGGGTTGACATCCCTCAAGCTTTTGCTTGGCAACCCACCATCTCCTCATCTAACACCTTCTTTGTCTTAGTCTCTTTCTTTTGCAGGTGTCATCCTCCACAACCAAAGAGGAGTTCTCACGACGTCTGGATAATGGTGCACATGACTTCATCCAGGTACATACAAGCCTTAGACCATTTCTTCTCAATTTCTTATTTCTCTCTTTGAATGTAGAAAGTGAAATATCATATAGAAACATCCACATATAACACCTTTGTGGAAGAGTAAGGCCACTCTTAGTGGATGAGAGGAGTGTGGGGGATGTGAAAGGATATGTGGTTAGAAGAAATTACCTCCAATGATGTTCTCCATCTTTGGGTACCTATATGGTCTATCAATAATAGTGATGGTCTATAGAACTCTGGTGAATTTTCTTTATGAATACTTTTTCATTTATGATTATATTTGATAGATAATTGTATTATTATATGGAAACATGATATCATATTTTAATAATGGTTTTTTGAAAAATTATAAGTTGTTATTTTTAGTATTACCTTAGAATTAATCTATCAAACTACCAAATTATGAATATTAACTTGTCTTAATTAGGCATGGTTTCATATGTATTTATAAATGAATGAAAAATGTGGGTTCCATTTATTATGCTTAGTCACTTACTATGAAGGTTATTCAGAATTCTAAAAATAAAAAAATATGAATTGTGAAGTTATCATTGATAAGGTGCAATTGTACACCTCGTGATGGAATTAACATTGAAACATGTTTACATATAAATGTATAAATAAATATGAAAAAATGTAACTGATATGGCATATACCCAAGAAGAACTATTGATTTGATACTAACTTTCATGAATTACTAAATTTATATATGGTAGTACTATGATCATTCTTATAACTTACTCTTGATCTAGTTTTCATGTTTGATTAAAACTTAGCAAAATTGTTTGAGAAATATAAGGAAGGAGCAATAAGAAACCTTTCAATATGATAATTAAAAAATAAAAATAAAAATCTAACTCATTTTTCCAGTACTTGACCAGAGGTTTCTTACATTTACAAGTATATAGGTACTATTAATATTTTGGCTATGTATATTAGTTTCACAAGGTTATTCTTAGTTCCTAATTTTACCTAGTATATATGAATTGATATAAGATTCAATATAGAATCTAGATCCCTCAAACTGGAAATGTTCAAGTGTGATTCTGATTCCTAAATAACAATACCAAGACATCATAAATTAAAATTGATATCAATCTATAGACTCTAGAGAACAAATGATATGGGAGAAACTAAAAAATAAATTGTAAAAATGATGGCTATAAACATCAATCAAATCAAAAATTGAAATTATCATTCAATGATAACATTAAAATAGAGAAAATCATAATTGATTAGTTTTTTGAACTTCATCCCACCTTGTGTGTGGCACTTCTTGCTTTCTCAATATGAATGTGAAATTTGTTTGAATTTTTTAAGATTGCATGAAAACCTTCCATGAAAATTTTAAAATAAAGATGATTAATTGTCTACCGGCACTATTAAAGCTCACACGGTACTTCAATCATTCTTAACATATTAAAAACTTAATTGTGACCTATATTTATAGTTTTGGTCATGCAAAATATGTTATAAATTGGATAATTAAATACCTGACATCCTCCCATTGGATACTTTATGAATCCATTTGGTATCTTAAGTAATCTCATTAAAGCATAAGACCTTGAAATGTGGCATATAAAACCAATGCAATTTTTTTATCTTTGACATTGATCTTATGAGACTAATGGCCCAAAATTTCCCATAGATTTATTGATTAAATTTTCAAGTTTTAATAAAATTTTAAATGAATGTGGGTAGGTATCATCATATCACATATTTATAGTCAATTATATTTTATAATAATACATGTGCACATGAACTATAACAAACCTTCTAGTTTCAACCACTACATCTTAGAAGATCAATGGTTAAGGTTAAACTTTGGAGAAAATTTGTGTACAATAAATGAAAAGTCTTTGGTTTGAGAAGGATTGAATGCACACCATTTTTACTCTAAGATAAATGGTATTAAAGTCAACTTCATTTATAAAGGTTTCATTTTTCTTATTATTTAATATTGACTAGTTGACCTTGAAATTTGCATCCTTAACCCCACTTGGCATTGACATTGACAAATGTATTGGGTGCCATCAAATGAATCAAATCTAAAAAACACCATACAATAAAATTTTAACCTTTGGATGTAGCATGATAAATAGAAGAGGATAAAATTTTGAACAAGTTTTTGTACTAAACACAATCAATAAAGGAGGATAAAAATTTGAGCAAGTTTTCATACAAAACATTTTAAAGGCTCTGGCTTCACCAATATCACATAAAAACCATTCATCTAAGCTAAGATCCATAGTTTAAAAAAGGATGACATGCCATATTATTTTAAAATTAAAAACCTTATGTTGACCAAGTAAGAATAAATTCACCAAAGGCATAAAATTATTTTAAAGGCTTTTGTTGGCCCCCAATTTTGACAAATATAGCTACACAAATCTGACATAGATAGTAGGAAACTCATTCCCCATAAACATTTTGGGGAAGAGTGCATGAATATTTCATAGCCTAATAGAAAAGAAGACATTTTTACCCAAGCACAATGCAAACATAGGGAAGTGATGTGCAATGATGAAGTGGCACCAATGTGCCTAAAGACCCATGAGTGTCCAACCAAAGATTTTCTATGATATTGATTTTGATAATATGAATTCTAGTTGTAGTATGGGTCAATTGGATTATTTGTAAGAGCCAAACTTATATATTCTCAAGATAATGTAGATAAGTTATTCATTACATGTATTGGTGATGGAAGCTTCTAGGTATGGATGCAAGTATATTTCTTTTTAAGATCTCTAGTAAATATTCTACTTTAGTCAAGGATTCATCACCATAGTAGGAGTCTATGGTTATAATTCCATGTACTATTTTAAATTTTTGATGTTTATAATTTAATATTAGACCCATCATTAGGGAGGAAACCTATCATTGATTATGGGTCTAAAATGAAACTAAAAAACTTGAACTTAAGAAAACTTGCTCTGTTAGGGTTTCATGTCGGTCTTATCTTATTTTTTCCCTATTTTCCATTGTTTCCACACAAATTTTGTGGGAATTTAAATGTTAAATACATATTTATTATGCATTTATCTACACATTTTGGGCATATAATTTGGTTTTAAATGGCCCCAACCATTCTATCACAACTTTTATTTTAAACACTGGGAAGGATGGCACCAAAAAGAGCCAGGAAGTTCATCCTAAAGGTATATGATAAGGTATAACTTATAAAAATCTCCCTTATCTTGATGTTTGTTTGTAACTTGATGTTATTAATAATGTTTGTAAATGGTATGAAAATAATTTCTTGATATCTTATCATGTCAGTCGTATCCCCTCTGAGGAATCCCTTAATGCCTGGATTTGTTATCATTGGAACCTTTTGGTTTCTAAGTTACCAGTGTTTAAAATATCACTAAGGGTTTTTTATTTTTTCCTTAAAGGAGCCTTGTCAAGTAAAATCCCTCATTTCTATGTTAGGATTTCAAATATTGAGGAATACTCTCATGATTATGTCCCCTTGGCCCCATACTTTCAAAGTCTTAGATCAGACCTCCCTTAGGGTGCCTATTTGGATCAAACTTCCCAGCCTTCTAATTCCTCTATGGGGTTTTATTGATGAGATTTAATCTTACATGAGAAAATAAAGTTTTAATTTACATATCCTAATAATCATGTTTATGTTGAGGACTTAAAAGAGTCCATTGATATTTAAGTAAGGATGAAACGCTGGGTGTAAAAAGTCACCTAATTTAATCTCCTTCATAATTGATTTCAATGTCAAATACCCAAACCATAATATTAATGATTTTATTATTATGGATCAGTCAAATCTCTCTATCAAACATGATCCATCTAAAAATAAAAATGTGGCAAAGAAAACTGATGGTTGGATAATGGTGACTAACAAAAAATCTATCGTCAAAAATAAGGGTTTTAAGTTAACCAATGTACCCTTATTATAAAATCCCCCTTCAAGGAGTGAAGGGATCCCATTGCAAATTTTTAACCCTCCCTAGTCTCATATCTCTTTGATAACCTCTTAAATTTGAGTTTCTGAAGTTATTCAACCTCAAGTATGGTATTCCCATGATGGGACACCCTCTACAAGTGATCCTACCCCTAGGCAGTTTCATAGTCCACCTCATGGTGGCACTTACTCTCCTCTAAAAGACAACGGGGATAAACACCACTCCATTTCACTTGGGGATTTTAAGCCAAACTATAAAAATATATTGGGGAACTAGTTTGTGACACTTGGAGCTGGATAAGACATAGAGGATGGTTAGGGATAATTTCTCATGAAAGACTCCCCCAATTAATTTAATATCATGGAATGTTCAAGGTCTCATAAAGTCCTCTCGTAAATAATTTGTGTGTGATGATTGTCAGTATTTGGGGTTTTTTATTTTATTTTATAATAATTTAATATTTTAGGGTTTCTTATATAGGCTACTTTAATATGTATTTCATCTTAGACATCTAAATTTTCCACTTTGCATGAAAATGAACGTGTTGGTGATAATATTTTGATTTCCAAAAAAAATCCCCCTTAGTTGTTGCTTGGATGAAGATTAATCACACCAAGTTATTTTGGTTTTAATTTACATCAATACTCATTCCTTAGGGGTTCTCAACATTTATGCCCCAAATGATGGCCTTGACATAATGATGTTATGACGATGGCTTATTGACAATCTAGTTTTTTTACACCTAGCTAATATGTGGAAATTTTAATATGATTGAGAGTCCCATTGACAAAGTTAGTGCCCTCTCAATGTTATGGTGTGTTGGAGAATGTGAAGCATTTTATTCAAAAACTGGTGGGGTTTTGTGGAACAACTTATTTGATAGTGTATATTTAATAATTCATCTTGGTTTATATGGTCCAACTATTATGCTGACATTGATAGGGTATTTAAGTAATTGGAATGTTTAATGATTTATATGCAACAAATTTTCTCTTTTTATTTTTATGATGGGCAAGTTGTCACCATCCATTTGAAAATTGTCCTTTCAAACCACAATCCCACCACTTTTAGAACAGAGTGGGATGGTGGTCATTTTAGCATGTCATGTAATAATTTTTTAACACTTCCCTCTTATGCAATGAGGGAACCATCCATATCATCACCATAGTTTTGAATCTTGAGCCACGTTTTCCTTATGCTAATAGTTTGATTGAGTGGTGGAGTGAGGCTATCACTCACACAACCACCTTTATTTGCCACTATGGTAAGAAAATTACAATAATTTGAAAGTGGGTTGATGGTGGTGTGCTAAAATAATACCAAATAATATATTATCTTCTAATCATTTTAATTTATAGTTTCAAACCATACCAACTTATCTCATGCACAAGACTAAAGTTGCAGACAACCACATGGCCATAAGGGCACAAATATGAGCTCACATGTTTTGGCTCAAAATTAGGGACTAGACCTCAAAAGAATATTTTAAATCCCTTTAGGCCAAAAAATATAGGGAGTAAATCCAAACCATAAATATTATTCATTAGCATCTCACCAATCTACTTGAAATCTCCTTGGATCTTGTTGATCCTTACAAGCTAGTGTTCGAAGCCCAAGGAGAGGTAACAAAATGTATGCATGCATTACAAAAATGTTTGGATGTGGTACCTCACAAACTTAGTCTTGTAGAACAAAAACTTTGTGATGCCCCTATAAATCTTGAGGAACTCTTTCATGTAGTGTAATGCATGGCTAATGACAAATCCCTTGGTATTGATGGCTTCCTTTGTGAATTTCACAAATCTACTTGGATTTTTTTATGGCTTGACCTATTGAAAGTTTATAAAAAAGACCTAAAAAATAAATATTTAGTCTCTCTTATTAAAAACAAGCTCATTCCTAAAGTTGGTGACCCAAATCTCATTGTTAGTTTTTAACCCATCACCCTCCTCAATGTGTCTTATGAAATCCTTGATAAATCTCTTATGAACCATCTCCATCTCATATTTCCTGATATCATTAGACCAAAGCAAAATGTATTCATTAAAAATAGATACATTTTAGATAATATCATTATTATGTGGGAAGGAATGGAATGGGCATGAGCCTTGTTTGATTGAACCATAATCTTCACTTTTGATTTCGAGAAGGCTTATGATAGAATTGAATGGCCATTTATTCTTATTATGCTTTACGCTTTAGGTTTTGGCTAATTTTTTATATTGATAATTTAAATTTTATTTTTTGAATCCTTGATTTGCCTAAATATCACTGGGCTCAAATATGACATATTTGGCCTATTATATTCCATAAGACAATGTTTCCCTTTGGCACAGGCTTTGTATGTTTTGTCTGTAGAGGAGTTTGGATATATTGTTGCTCAAAAAGTGGATCGAGGGATCATTATGGGAATTATACTTCTTGTTTGATCCTCTCAGCTCATCAACGGTAATTTTGTTGATGATATTTTTCTCTCCCAATGAATAAAAAGTATATTTCAAAAAGGCATTGCATTGCCTCAATATTTTTCACAAAGACTTGGGTTTTAGTTTGTAATGGGCCAAAATCTAATGCTATAAATAAATTATGATGTATGCAATAGGAATCCAAGGAAAAAATGCATTAGTCACTTATTAGCAGAATAAACATAAAAAAAATCTTAAAACAAAGCATTCCCAAGCCTATATACTTGGGGGAGTGATACAACAAATAAGATAAAAGGAAATAAGAAGACAAAATGATGCTTTCACCTTCCTTGACAATCTAGAATGCTTGTTGGCATGAAGTTTGGCTTGTGTCCAATGGTGTCTTCACCAAATCTCTTGATTTATGGGAAGCACCTCCCCTTTGTTCACTTTGGTTTTGGATTTGGCATGTATTATCAATAAAGCTCTCCATTCAATAATTTGGCATTATAAGTTTGGCTTAAAAGAGCTTATTGGAAGTGAGTATGAGACCTTATAACTATAGGTTTCAAACTAACCCCAACCTAGGTATGATTAGGTTTAGGATAACCTTGGGTTTGGCTTAAGAGTCCAAATGCAATAAATGATATATTTAATTATGCATTTATGGAGGCATGGATTAACATTTATGATTTTTATGGAATTTATGTTGATATTTTATAATTCTTAACTTTGAGAATGATGACATCATCATGACCTCATTTCCATTGGTATTTGTTGAATTTTGATTTTTGGAAATTATATATTCACTAATTCAACATGGATTATTTAACTAAGCATTTAATTTTATTTACTTGGTTAATTAATTCTTCTTAGGATTTTGGTCATTTCAAGAATTGGATTAAGTGCCCTACTTAATTGGTCAAAAATGTCAGTTTGCTAAGTCACCACCTACTTGGGGATGAATCTGTGAGAGGTTATTATTCATACATGGTAATACCCAAAATAGGGACGTTTTGACATAATTCTAGGTTGTTTCGTCCAATGTGTGAACGAATTTGGGATGTTTAGTGATTTATAGGATTAATATGCATAAATTGGTAAAAATTGGTATGAAATCCATTTAGACAAGAAATTTGACAAAAGGGAGTGTCTATATTTTACCCCTATTTAAGTAGGAATTGCAAGATATAGGCAAAAATAATGTATTCTCAAATAATGAAAAAATTGTTATGTTGAAAATGTTAATGCTTTATAAAAATTGATGTGTTGACAACCTTAGGTTGTTACGAGCCAAAAATCATAGGTTAATGCCCCAGAGGGTGGTTGATGAGCCCTGGATTCCCCCTCAAGGGACCATGCATAAAATAGTGTTGTCGAATGGGCCCTCAAAAAGAGGAAATGACATGGTCTAATATAAATAGGTATTGAAATATTGATTTTCCCAAAGGTAGTTATAATCAGTGGCATAATGATTTGCCTTGGTAGGGTGGATGGGTCAAAATAATTATTTTCCCAAAGGTAGTTTTAATCATTATCATAATGATTTTCCCTAATAGGGCTTATTAATCTTGGAATAAAAATGGTTTTGGTAGAATAGATCATGAATAAGTGGAAATAATCTACCACATTTGGGCAAATTTGCAAAAGGAGGTTCATGAAATAAACATACAATAAAAATTAATGATGAGCTAGCATAAAATAATTACACGAATCGATATGAATTTTTAGTATAAAGATGCACGTTCGAACTAGCACATGGTATGGCCAAAAAATAGTGCTATTAAATGAGTCTCCAAAAAGGCCCAATAACATGGTCTGGTGATAAAAATGGTCAAAATTTAAATATATGTTCCTAAATATACGTACCTTACAAGAATGACTCAAAACCCAACCATCATGTTCCTAAATATACGTACCTTACAAGAATGACTCTAATCCTTCTTCTATGAACTATTGAACTTGAACATGTGGATCAACTTGATCCATCTTCTTTGACATATATGTAGGGATGGCCTTTAGGAGAGATGGGTTTGAATTTTAAACTTCTTAAGGCCATTAATATATATTTTTGACTATTCACTTATAACATTAAATTTTGTGTCTTCTTTGCATTTACATCATTATACTAGAATCATTATGTTTCGAACTGCATCTGATTTTATTTCAATCACATTACAACATAGATTAATGCTAATTCATAGCAACATGCAAAAAAAATTATTATTTGACCATTTTTATAGAGTTTGAGAAGTAAACCATTTTTAGATTGTTGTTGTAGTCTAATGCTACTAGACTCATTATCTATTTTCTAAATAAGCTGATTATGTTGAGAAGTAACATTATCATTTACAACATTGAATTCTCTAGCATCTTCTCCTTTACGTTGAGAAGATTGAGTAGGGATATGACCCTAACATTTACAACATTGAGAGATAGTTGTATGGCATACACAAAAGGGGTTGGTGCTACTGTGGGTTAGTGCTCATGAATTGTTGCTGTGTTGGTGCTCAATAAAGGGGTTGGTGCTCACAAATTGTTACTGTGTTGGTGCTCAGTAAAGGGCTTGGTGCTCTTGTGGGTTGGTGCTCACGAATAGTTGTTGTGTTGGTGCTCAACAAAGGGGTTGGTGCTCTTGCAAGTTGGTGCTTGTGAATATTCTAGTTTGAGTTGGTGCTCATTCATATACTTGAGATTGTTCTCTGTAGTTTTTCTCACACTGGGTTTCTATGTTAAATCTAGTGTCTATCTCTATCTTGTGTGGTGTCTATCTCTATCTTGAGTAGGGATATAACCCAAATCCTTGTTTGAATCACTTTAAAACCACAATAAATTGGTATTGTTATGTTTCTCAAGGAGTCTTTCCAACTTACTTTATGTTGTAAGTCTTTTAGATCAAATCCAACTTAAAGGAAAAGATGCTAGAGAATTCAATGTTTTAAATGATAATGTTACTTCTAAACATAATCAGCTTATTTAGAAAATAGATAATGATCCTAGTAGCATTAGACTACAACAACAATCTAAAAATGGTTTACTTCTCATACTTTATAAAAATGGTCAAATCCTTGTTTGAAATCTAGTGTCTATCTCTATCTTGAGTAGGGATATAACCCAAATCCTTGTTTGAATCACTTTAGAACCACAATAAATTGGTATTGTTATGTTTCTCAAGGAGTCTTTCCAACTTACTTTATGTTTTAAGTCTTTTAGATCAAATCCAACTTGTTGTAGCCATCGTAAATTATAAGTGGTTTTTGTTTGTGTAGGATCAACATGGTTATACCAAAGTAATCATCACCCATGAATAATGTGATTTTTACATTTTTTTGGCATGGATGCTTTTTTTTTGTGAAAATGGAGGTTTTTATGGATGTATATCCTATATTAGAAGATGCTAGAGAATATGCTAGAGAATTCAATGTTTTAAATGATAATGTTACTTCTCAACATAATCAACTTATTTAGAAAATAGATAATGAGTCTAGTAGCATTAGAATACAACAACAATCTAAAAATGGTTTACTTCTCATACTCTATAAAAATGGTCCAATCCTTGTTTGAAATCTAGTGTCTATCTCTATCTTGAGTAGGGATATAACCCAAATCCTTGTTTGAATCACTTTAGAACCACAATAAATTGGTATTGTTATGTTTCTCAAGGAGTCTTTCCAACTTACTTTATGTTTTAAGTCTTTTAGATCAAATCCAACTTGTTGTAGCCATCGTAAATTATAAGTGGTTTTTGTTTGTGTAGGATCAACATGGTTATACCAAAGTAATCATCACCCATGAATAATGTGATTTTTACATTTTTTTGGCATGGATGCTTTTTTTTGTGAAAATGGAGGTTTTTATGGATGTATATCCTATATTAGAAGATGCTAGAGAATATGCTAGAGAATTCAATGTTTTAAATGATAATGTTACTTCTCAACATAATCAACTTATTTAGAAAATAGATAATGAGTCTAGTAGCATTAGAATACAACAACAATCTAAAAATGGTTTACTTCTCATACTCTATAAAAATGGTCCAATCCTTGTTTGAAATCTAGTGTCTATCTCTATCTTGAGTAGGGATATAACCCAAATCCTTGTTTGAATCACTTTAGAACCACAATAAATTGGTATTGTTATGTTTCTCAAGGAGTCTTTCCAACTTACTTTATGTTTTAAGTCTTTTAGATCAAATCCAACTTGTTGTAGCCATCGTAAATTATAAGTGGTTTTTGTTTGTGTAGGATCAACATGGTTATACCAAAGTAATCATCACCCATGAATAATGTGATTTTTACATTTTTTTGGCATGGATGCTTTTTTTTGTGAAAATGGAGGTTTTTATGGTGTATATCCTATATTAGAAGATGCTAGAGAATATGCTAGAGAATTCAATGTTTTAAATGATAATGTTACTTCTCAACATAATCAACTTATTTAGAAAATAGATAATGAGTCTAGCAGCATTAGACTACAACAACAATCTAAAAATGGTTTTTGTTTGTAGCCATCGTAAATTATAAGTGGTTTTTGTTTGTGTAGGATCAACATGGTTATACCAAAGTAATAATCACCCATGAATAATGTGATTTTTACATTTTTTTGGCATGGATGTTTTTTTTTTGTGAAAATGGAGGTTTTTATGGATGTATATCCTATATTAGAAGATGCTAGAGAATATGCTAGAGAATTCAATGTTGTAAATGATAATGTTACTTCTCAACATAATCAGCTTATTTAGAAAATAGATAATGAGTCTAGTAGCATTAGACTACAACAACAATCTAAAAATGGTTTACTTCTCATACTCTATAAAAATGGTCAAATCCTAAAAACACAAGCTAATTAAAGGAGAAGATGCTAGAGAATTCAATGTTTTAAATGATAATGTTACTTCTCAACATAATCAACTTATTTAGAAAATAGATAATGAGTCTAGTAGCATTAGACTACAACAACAATCTAAAAATGGTTTACTTCTCATACTCTATAAAAATGGTCAAATAATAATTAATGTAGAAATAAATGACGTGAAAAATAAACCATGAAATCAAAAATAAGACCTAGAATGAATGAAAGGAATTTTAGGAACTAAAGGGGTGAAAAATTAAATTTTCAAGCTATATATTCACCCCTTGGGGTGAAAACTTTCATTTTCATCCAAACCATTTACAAATTGGAGCTCTAACCTAGCAAGAGAAAGGTGATAAAAAATGGTGCATGGGCAAGGATAAAGGCATGTGAGTGATCAGGTGAGGGAGCACGAGCAATCAACACATGAGGACAATATGTAAGTCACCTCACTTAAGCTTTTTAGTCATTAACTATGTAATAAATTTTAGGGTTAGGATAAAAAAATGGCAAAGTTAACATTTGCATGACAAGGCAAATAGTGAATTCGCCCTCTACTAAGTGGTGGCATCACCGAAACCTTGTGAAAATTGATGGTTCGATGATTTCATCAAAAATAAGCAAAGTAACCATTTTCATGTGAAATGAAAAATTATGACTTCACTAAAAATTATTGAAAAATATCAAATTGATGACTTCACTTAAATCAGGCAAAGTCACCATTTTCATGCAAAAAAATGGTGAATTTGCTAGAGTTTCAAGGGAAAATGGTGACTGTTGATGATGAAATATGTATCATGTACCCAAAGTGTTCAAGAACACTTCTCATTTTAGAATTCTAAGAATTTAGTGTATGATTTGTAAGTTATGATAATCTTGTTATCTATTGATGGAACAAAGGCAAAGCAAGTGGTTTGTCTCACAATATTTATAATGTTTGGTGGTTGGGAGCCACTATGTCCAAATAGTTGATATATGTAAAATATAAAGTATGTTATGCTAAGAATAGTGAATTATGATAAAAAACTAATCTAAGATGGATATTTCTAATGTCAACTAAAGTAGAGTGAACTAGCTAAGAAAGGAGCAAGAGGAAGGGTAGGGTTGAGAAGAAATATTCTGCTAGTCTTCATTCCAAATATCATAACAAAGTTCAAATTTCATCTAGACATGCACTTAACCAATGTTTAACATGAAATAGCATAGGCTCAAATCCTATCACATATCAGAAAAACATCTAAGGATAGTGTGAAATTATGCAAATAGGAACCATATTCACTATACAAGTTTACTCCTACAAGTAAACAACATTAACCCAAATGCAAGAAGGGTAGAGAAAATAAAATGAACCTAAAAAATTTCAATTAACCTAGCATTGGCATAAGTTAACAACTCTACATTCAAAGGTGCACATTAATAATTTATAAGAAAAATTCAAATCTAGAAATTAAACCAAGCAATTGAGAGAAACCATATAGCAATTCACACAAACAAAAATGGACAAACTTTGCAAAATTCCTTGCTTATATTACTTTTTCTCAAAATTTACAAAATGGTTTTGGATTTAAGAAATCTCTCCCCTTTTATAATTAACAATAATACTTTTATAGAATGCAATGAAGTATGTAGGTCAGTCATATCCAATTACAAAAGTATAAGTGTTAGGACAACTATCCTTTCTACAAATGCTCTAGAATACACTAGACCTTCCCTAATGGACTAACCTATAGGCAATGTGTTTTACAAGCTGCACATGCCCATACAAAAAGAACATTCCATATGCAATGCTTGGATACAAGAAGAATATTTTTAACTCAACTAACTTTGGGACCCTTGTGATACTAAAATCCCTTGTTGTAATTTTTATCTCTCTAGTAGGATCTTTCATTCTATAATGCTGCTCCTTAATTAGCTCAAGGTCAACAATTGGTTTCATGAAAATCTCCTTCATTTAACCTACTAAGCTCTTGTATTATTTATATACCCTTATTAATACCTTTAACATCACTGATTATTTCCTTTGCAGTTAGAATCATATCCATGATCTTATCAGTAGAAACCTTTCCTATGATTTGGTGCCTTACTCCTTTTATAAACCGAGAAGCTTTTTGATTTAACTCCTCATCAGTGTTGAGATTTGAGTGCAGTTGGCTTGGTGATCATGGCCCCAAGCAAGTGTTATATCCTAATTTTAAGCTCCTTGTCATCCTCAAGGATACTCTTTAAGTTCCTGTACCATGTGTTCAGGCTTTTGATTTTGTCTACAAGTAGTGCCATGATTGTGTTTCAGATGATCCAAGCTAATGGTTTTGAAGCTAGGGATTTGATCTTCCACCAAGATGCAAGTTAAGCCTTTAATTTTACCCCTTAAATTATGTAATTGGGTGACTAAGATTTTCACTACTGTATCCTATTAGGTAAAGCTCCATATTTTCCTAGAAATGCCTTTGTGAGCTACCATGGTTGCAAATTCTATGAAATTGCTCTAGATAAAATTATCTTCACATAGGAAATAATTTAGCTTCTCTGGCTTGATTATGGTGAATGTAGGGTTGAAATAGGGCTTATATACATGCTCAAGGTATTTTTTTTAGGTCTTCTTAGTGCTCTAATAGCAGTAACTAGTTCAAATAACATGAGGTTTGTGTTGTAGACCTTTATACTTTTATATTTCTTGGGTCTGTAAAATATTCAATTTGGTATATTACTGTAATGTGGCTCTAATGTGGCATCTCCATGGACCTCCATGGCATCCTACTCACCAATGTTAAAAAAATGACCATTTCCTTTTGAAAACTCCCAATTGATTTCACACTATTGGATCATCCTTCCATAGATCAATGCGGACCATCGATCTTGATCCAAGCAAATGCATTCTATTAGATCATGATCCGAGGGGTGTATTACCATTGGATATTAAATATTATTTTAATGAAATTGTGACACTTGTCACCTTCTTATCGATTTGAATTTCAATGTTCATCATGCTTTATTGAATCAATCTCGCTCAAGCAAACATGGATCGTTGATCCTGTAAACAAGAATGAATGTTAAGTTAGGCTTGAGAATATATAAAAAACTTAGTATAAAATATTTAAGATATGTTGTAAAAATAATATATGGGACCCCACCAATAATAAAAGACAAAGCATATAGTTTTATCATAAGGTTTTTTATATTAATAAATATGACAAGCTTTAGGGTAAGGCTTTTTTGGTGAAGTCTATAGTAAAACAGACCCTGCATTAACATACCATGCCAATAATAAAATAGACCAAGGGGTCACATGACATAAAATGGACCAAGCATAATATTTTTAGACTAAGGTTTAGTCATTTTTAAAAACACGACTAAGCCTTAGGATAAAAATTAAACTAAGTCCATGGCATATTTAAAGTGTTCCCACGCAAATTATTCCCACCAAATTTAAATTTGATTCAAAAGGGACCTAGGTTAAAACATTAGTATAGGGTTTTAACATGACTAAAAATTGATACAATTAATCTTTGATAGGCTAAAGGATAATAAAAGATCAATTTAACATTAATGCACAAAACCTTGAGCATATTCATTCCCAAGTGAGATTCTATTGAACCTGCAATATAGAAACACCAATAACAATTAGGGATAAATTAACAAGGATTAGACAAATATGAGAAATAAAGCTAGGTGAGAGCCAAGGGTGGATGAATTTCAAATTTAAGATCCCACTCAAGTCAGATATCTTTAGTTTTAAAGTCATCTACACTTGATTCTCCTGGTTTTCAATTTTAGATCATAAAGTTACATGATTTGAAATAAGGGTCCCCATTTTTAGAAATGGGGGTATGTTAACCTCATCAACAAATGGTGACTTCTAGGGGAACATAAAAATATGTTAGAATATAGAGACTCTGGTTTAGAATAATAAATAGTTTATTCATTTCATTTGATCCAATACTATCATTAAGATCAATTCATGGTTGAAATATGTCTTGCACATGCAGAATTAGGATTAAACATCAAAACCTAGTCATGCTATGTGTGTGCTTTGATTCCACTTTTTGTTTGCTATGGGATTTAAGAAACAAATTCAGATTCATGACCTTGAATATTATCACTAACTTATAACATATTTAGATGTTCATTACGAACCATGCTTTGTATAGGGAAGGCTTTGGCATCGCTCTACTTCCAACCAGACATCCATAGCCTTGATAGAGATGCCTTTGGCTCCACTCAAGGCCTTGCTCCATTGCCAACCAAGTGTCCATAGCCTTGGTAGAGATTACCAAAATCACATTTACTTAGAAAGTTATTAATTTTTTCAATAAGCTCTTATTTTATATTTTTCAGATCATTTTTGACTTTCTAGCAAAGGTTGGTAACCAGGTTTAGGGATTTGGTCAAGTGTTTAATCTTCAGATAATCATGCTTGGTTACAACTTTGTCTCAGGCAATAACATTTATTAAGTGCAAACATGACTGTATCTTAATAATCTAAGATTTTACCCTACATGTGCAATCCTTATTAAAACCAAGTTTAGATTTGAACAATGCTCAAAATCTCAAGGAACAATTAACCTGCACACTAGTCCTTACTAGTTTCTCCAAACCATAACATCAAGCTCATATTTTAGATCCATGCTCAATCAATGCCTGAGGATCATACCTGCATTCCTGATTAGTGAGGTTCTTGAGCAATTAAGTGGACTTTGAGTTGAGGGATATTTAAAAGGACTTATTGAAAGCAAGGAACAAATCATAAAAAGCAAACACACCAAACAAACAACAAGCAAATAAATAATCAAATAAATAGATACAAACATGGATAGGAAGGAAGAAATAGAAAGAAACTAACCTAGCCTACATATACTAACTATAACTAGTCTTACACTTTACTCCATGGAGACCCTAAGTAGGACAATAGAGAAGTAGTGCTTAAAGTACTACCCATTGGTGGGTAGTGTGAGCTCTATTCCCTATAGGTCTTTTAGCTTAAAGGTGTTATCTCTAAATATCCTAGTAATCTGATAAGGTCCTATCCATAAAGGTTTGAACTTCCAATGTTTACCCTTAGGCTCAGATGCCTTGTCCCAAAGAAGAACTAAGTCTCTTTGTCTAAACACCTTTATCTTTGAATGCTTATCAAACCACCTTTTCACTGTGGCTTGGTGCTTGGTAAAATTATCAAAATCCTCTTCTCTTGCATCTTCCATCTAGATAATGTCAAGTAACCTCAATCTTGTAAATTCCTAATTATCTTCCATGTATTCTTGCATGAACCTATATGTTGGTAGCTTGAGGGTGATGGGGAAGATGGGTTCTTGACCATAAACTAGAAAGAATGGTGATGCCTTGAGAGCTTGTTTGACTCTAGTTATATCTACCCAAAGGGCATACTAAAGTAACTTGTGCCATGTTCTAGGTTTATCAGCTATATACTTCTTTATATCCTTCATCAAGTTCTTATTCATTGATTCAGATACTCTATTACCTTGAGGATAATGGTTTGATGAGAACTTGAGAATGATGTTATTATCATATGCCCATTGAGTCATCTCAATGGATGTAAAATCATATCCATTATAACATACTAGAGAGATTGGTGTGCTGAACCTTGTGCATATATTCTCTTTTAGGAATTTGATCACTTATTCAGTCTTATACCGCTTGGTTGCCACTACTTTAGTCCATCTTGTGTAGTAGTCAATAGTAGTTAGAATATACTTATGACCATATGAGGAATTGGGGTTGATGACCCCCTAAAGTTTAATCCCCATTATATGAAAGGTTCATCAATCATTATTGGTTATAATGACATGGAAACATTGGGATCTTTGGTGTTGAAGACTTGACATGAATGTCATTCTCTCAAATGTTTGTGAGCATTTTTGAAGATTGTAGTCTAGTAATAACCAAACCTTAATATTTTGTGTGTTGTTGTCCTTCCAAATGGATGTCCACTTCTTAGACTTTCATGAAAGGTGCTCATGATCTCATCTACTTCACTCTTAGAGACACATCTCAAGTATATGCCTCCAATGTTATTTGTATACAACACTCTATCTTTGATCAAGAAATGGGCTACCTTGAGCCTTAGAGCTCTTATTTGCTCTTTACTTAACCCTGTAGGATAATAACCATTGATTAGTAAGTGGATAATGGGATCACACCAATCATTGGGTTTAAAACTTTATTGCTCTACCTATATAACACTTAGCTTGGGATTAGTATTGGAAATCAAATGAATTAAACCTTGACACCTTACCAATTTAGTAGTCTTCATCTCAATGTCATATTCTTAGAGCACAGACACCCACTTACCTCTCCTTTCTCCTAGTTCATTCTGAATTAGAATGAGATTAGTGGTAGGGTCTGCTAGGATTGCATGCACCTTATTCCTAGGAATATAGTTCTTGAATTTTTTCACTACTTTGACCAAAACACACACTTGTTTGTTAATCAAAGAGTACTTCAAATCAACATTTTTAAGGTTAGTTCTCATAAAAGATATTGGATGGTCACATACATATATCTTTTGAGTTATAACTACAATTATTGTATGATCTGAAGCAAAGGAGTAAAGATAAAAATATTTAGTAAAGTCTGGACTTATCAGGATTGGAGCTTGTCCAATCACCTCTTTGATGTCTTAGAAAGCCTTCTTGGTCTCTTCATTCCATGTGATTATGACATCGTTATTCAACATATCATTCAGTGGCTTCACAATTTTTGCAAAACTAGAAAATAACATTCTTACAAAGTTTATTTTACCAAAGAATGACTTTAGTTCTTTTTTTGCTATTAGGAGGTTCTATTTTAGATATTGTATTTATTCTATCAGGGTCTATAGATATTTTGTCCTTAGTGATAACATCTCCTAATAGTTTTCCCTCAGTAACACAAAAAATACTCTTCTTTGAGTTGAGATAAATCCCATAACTTCTACATCATTCAAATATCTATTTTAGGTGCATAATATGATCCTCCCTATTTTTAGAAAAGATAGTCAAATCATCCATGTATATGCTGATGCACTTACCTACAAGACTTTGGAAAGCATGATCCATATCCCTTTGAAAAGTGGCTCCTAAATTTATAAGTCCAAATGGCATTCTTTTATAGGCAAAGGTACCTCACTTAGTAGTAAATGAAATTTTCATCCTGTCTTCTTGGTTCACCAACACTTGGTTATACCCTAAAAGACCATCAAGAAAATACATCATAGCAGAACCAGATATAATTTGTATCACTTGGTCAAGAGAAGGCAGAGGATAGTTATCCTTTTCATATGCCCTATTAATATTTCTAAAGTCCACACATAATCTGGTTTCACCATTCTTCTTCCTGATTAGTACTAAGTTAGCCACCTAGGTGGAGTTCCTAATGGGAAACACAATCTTGGAATCTAATAGTTTTTTGACCTCTTTGTATATCAGTGGTTTTAAGACTAGGTTAATAGGCCTATGATTTTGTCTAAAAGGTTTCTAGTTTTACATTAAAGGTATGGTATGTGTTATGACCTTCAGATCAAATATCTTTAGGTCATCATAAGACCATGCTATGATATATTTATATTTGGTTAGAAATTATTTGGCTCTTTTGGACTTAATGCTTGTACATGTTGTACCAATATTAACCAATTGAAGTTGACCTTGAAGTCCAAGATCAATTTAATTATAATCTTTCCCACTTACTTTGGGAGTTTTAACAGTCTCATCTAGTCTATCTATGTCAAATAGTCTCTCTAAGGCAATCATGCCTTTGGGGATCTTATTGTCATTCAACTAAATGACCTTGTGATCAAGTTTGCCAATATTTTCAAGAAAATTTTCATTGAGTTCATCTATGACATGAGCTTTAAATGCTCCTAATCTAGTTATGAAATACAAGATTTATTGGTCATCACTAAATATCTATAGATGGTTTAAATTATTAGGGACTTAAGGGCATGAAACCAACCTAATACTAAGGTGATGGGAGTCTTGTCTTGGTATAAGATTGGCAAATACTGAGGCAAGCTCATCATCAGTATTATTCTCTTCCCGAGGGATGGACATAATATTAAAAGCATCAAAAGATTCAATCAAGTCCCATAATCTAAACTTGTATTTTTTAGATATGACAATTGGCATTAGTACTAAATTCTTACTTGATTAACCACTAGCTCTGAGTCACCATATACTAGCAATTCCTTGAATTTATACTTGATGGCAAGTTACAATCCTAATATTAAAGCTCATATTCTGCAAGATTGTTAGTGCAAGGAAATTGAAGTCTATAAGAAGCATGCTATTCTTTACCAATAGAGTTAGTTAGAAAAATTCCTACTCCAGATCCAAACTTACACTTAGCACAATGAAAATGTAGTTTCTATAGTCTAGGCATAATATGAGAAAATTTAGAGTCACATACCTTAGAAGTCTCAAGATTATACACTCTTAAATTAGAGTCTACCATGTTAACCCTTTCATTGACAACATTGTACTCCATGATCATGTGATTCATTTTAGGCTCTCTTTCTATCTTGATTTGGTTGGGGACTCCCTTCCAATGTAACCACATATGTGAATTATCTGTTGACATATAACCATTCAATCTCTCAGTCTAGTCTCTACTCAATAACCATCAATGAATTGTTGGATCCTTAGCTCTAAGGCAATCTGCATGTGAACATTTATCAACTCAACAATTACTTTGACTCCTTGACTTATCTAACCGAGTTATAACTCTATCAGATTTAATTAGAGTCAAACCAAGTTGCTCACAAATACTTGTAGGCATGATGTTTGTAGATGCACCTGAATATAATAAACAAATAAGCAAGTTTTTACCAAAGATTCTAATTGTTAACAAGAAAGGTGGGATATATGCTTTGTTCTTGTGTATTACAACATTGGCATGTGTAGTCTTTTATGGTTTAGCAGGTTTATTACTTAAGGACTCCAAAAAAAAAATCCCTTTGTTTATTTATCTGTGTCAACTTATGCAATGTGATGTTAGCCTTAATCCTTTCCATGTCCTCCAAAATATTATATCTAGTCCTATTGGAAGAATTATATGTATCAATATTATGCTTATAAGTACTTCCCTTAGGAGGCTCTAGATTATTGTCAAAGGTAGTATTAGGAGGAGTGCTAAAGTTATTTAGAGGAGTTGAAATGGTCAATGGTTGATTTCACTCCCTGTTTCTCAGAGGATAAGTCTTCTTCATAAATTTTTGAAAAATATGAATCTCTTTAGGAATGTCCTCGGGCTCATTGTTCTCTTGGAAAGGGAACTTTAATGTCTCCACCATGAGATTTGAATAAGATGATTTAGATGACCTTGAAGAACCAGATGTACTTAAATCACAATCATTATTAAGGACAACTTCAAAAGTATCCAACTCTTCTTTAAAGGCTTTAAAAGCTTTATAAAATTCAACACAATCTATTTCCCCATGGTTATAAGTAAAATGAACTCTAAAATAGTCAAGTGAAGCAACATCAACAAGATTTATATTAGGCACATTATTGCTAGAAAAGGGCTCATTGTTCTTGTTGTTTTGGTAACTATCATTATAAAATCTGTTAGTGGACCTATTGAACCTCTTAAAGGAGAAATTTCTACCAAAGCTCTCTCCAATATTGCCTACTTGCTTTTGCAACTGAAGGAAGTCATTGCTAAGCTTTTGAACCATTTTGAGGATAGAGTCACTCTCATTATTTGGTACCTTATAATTATGAACTTGAGTATTAACATTATATTAGACATCAAAGCTTTCTGAGCTTGTGGATGATTTCCATTAGAAACATTGTTTAGGAATCCAAAGTTTTGATTAGGGTGTGCATGACTCAAAGGTATTAGTTCAAGATTGGAAGTTGGTTCTGGGAAGGCATATTTTGATTGGAATTAGGAATGAAATTCATAATAAGTAAATGTGGATTGACACTAGGAATTGAGTATGCCAATTGTATTTGGGGTTGCATCTAGTCATTAGTGATTACAACATTCGCATAAGCTAATGCCAATGTATTCATGGGCCCAACAACTCTCTTTATAAACACAAAAGTCATGGGGTCTAAGGCATCCTTATAGATTTCTATAGCTAAAGCCTCATTAGGTCTATAAGGAGCTATGGTTCTATTGAACATCTTCTAGAATATAGCATTGAAGGCTCTTATGGGCTCATTTGCATCTCTTTTTAATGTGGGGAATTGTTGTATAGGACACAAGGGCTAATGAGTTTACCAAATTGATCAATGAAAACATTATTAAAATCAACCCAATTGGTAATGTAGTTGTTAGGAAGGTTGAGAAACCATTCATATACATCATCCTTGAAAGTAAAATGGAATAGTCTACATCCTACATCTTCATAAATCACATTCATCAATATTAAAGTAGCTTTGAAACTTTCAATGTGTTCTTCAGCAGTTACAATGCCACTAGGACTAAATGTTGGCAAATACTTTTTAGGATTATGAGGAAGGTCATGTACCACACCTAGTACATTAATCAAAGAACCTCCTAGCCAAGCCATACTTTGATAGGGATTAAACATAGGAGCACCCTAAATTGGTGATGTTGGAAAATAATTTGAAAATCTGTGCTTACCTTTGTCTCGCCTAGCTCTCTTATGAACTTCTAATGAAAGTAGAGGTTCTCTAGTCTTTGAACGTGACCTTATCTTGATTCTTGGTAATTCCATCTTGGGGGATTTGAATCCTATTTTAAATATGATGTGTTAGTCTTACCTTTACAGGGAACAATGATTTAACTTGTACATTGAGAAAATTTTGCAAAGATTTATATAAAGGATGACAAAGGACATCAAACTTTAACTAAATTAGCTCAAAGATGTATCCAAACACATTGATATTTATATGTTAAAGCTCAAATGAACTCAATTTTGAAAAGGATTTATCAATCTTTGTTCAAAATAACTATTACTAACCTCAAACCTGTTGAATTAACAGAGCTTAAGCCATATTTACCACAATTAAATATATACTTTCAAAGAACACCGATCTTTGACTAAAGGAAGCACAAATATTAGTCTAAGACCATAAATATCAATGCCCTTTACAAAATTGAGCAAATAATTACACTATTATGTAGAGATTACACCAATCTTTGATTAAAATTCACCAAACTTAGCAAAGATCCTACAAATTCATGAAGATATAACTAAAGGCCCTCCTGTTAACACCAATGAAGCTCCTCCTATTGATGCCTGAATATGTATCATAGGTGCCCAGAGTGTTTAAAAGCACTTCTCATTTTATAATTCTAAGAATTCAGTGCATGAGTTGTAGGTTGTGATAATATTGTTATCTATTGATGGAACAAAGGCAAAGCAAGTGGATTGTCTCACAATATTTATAATGTTTGGTGGTTGGGAGCCATCGTGGCCAAATATTTGATCTATGTAAAATATAAACTATGTTATGCTAAGAATAGTGAATTATGATAGAAAACTAATATAATAACTAATCTAAGATGAATATTTATAATGACAACTAAACTAGAGTGAATTGGTTAAAAAAAGAGCAAGAGGAAGGGTAAGTCAGAGAAGAAATATTCTACTGGTCTTCATTCCAAATATCATGACAAAGTTCAAATTTAATATAGACATGCACTTAACCAACGTATAACATAAAGTAGCGTAAAATAAAATCCTATTACACATTAGGCAAACATCTAAGGATAGTGTGAAATTATGCAAATAGGAACCATATTCACTTTAAAAGTTTAATTTTGTAAGCAAACAACATTAATCCAAATGCAAGAAGGGTAGAGAAAATGAAATGAACCTAATAACTTTCAATTAACCTAGCATTAGAAGTTAAAAACTCTGCATTCAAATGTGCACATTAAGAATTCATAAGAACATTTCAAATCTAGAAATTAAACCAAGCAATTGAGAGAGAATCCATATAGTAATTCACATAAGTAAAAATGGACAAACTTTGTAGAACTCCTTGCTTATATTACTTTTTCTCAAAATTTTCACAATGTTTTTGGCTTTAAGAACTCCCTCCCCTTTTACAATTGACAATACTCCTTTTATAGAATGTAAGGAAGTATGTAGGTCATTTATATCCAATTACAAAAGTACAAGTGTTAGGACAACTGTCATTTCTACAAATGTTCTACAATACACTAGACCTTCCCTAATGGATTGACTTATAGAAAATATGTTTTTCAACTTGCACATGCCTATACAAAAATAATATTCCATATACAATGCTTGGATATAAGAATACTATTATTAATTCAACTAACTTTGCGACCCTTGTGATGCTGAAGTCCCCTGTTGTAGTTTTTGTCTCTCTAACAAATCTTTCATTATATAATGTTGCTCCTCAATTAGCTCAAGGTCAAAAATTAGTTTTATGAAGAGCTCCTTCATTTGACCTACTAAGCTCTTATAGTATTTATCTTCCCTTCTTAATGATTCTAAATTCACTGATTATTTCTTTTTCAGTTAGAATCATTCAGTAGAAACCTTGCCTATGCTTTGGTGCCTTACCCCTTTTATAAACTGAGAAGCTCTTTGCTTGAACTCCTCATCAGTGACGAGGTTTGAGTGTAGTTGGCTTGGTTATCATGGTCCTGAGTAAGTGTCCTATCTTGATTTAAATCTACTTTTCATCCTCAAGGAAACTCTCCAAGTTCCCATACCATGTGTTTAGACTTTTGATTTTGTCTACAAGTAGTCCCATGACTGTGTTTTAAATGATCCAAGCTAATGGTTTCAAAACTAGGGATTTGATCTTCCACCAAGATGTAGGTTAACTCTTTCATTTTACCCATTGAATTATTCTATTGGATGACCAAGCTCTTCACTACTATATCTTATTGGGAAAAGCTCCACATTTTCCCAAAAAGGCCTTTGTGAGCTGCCATGGCTACAAATTATATTAAATTTATTTAGATTGAATTATATTTGCACAAGTGATAATTCATCTTCTTTGACTTGATTATGGTGAATCCAGGGTCAAAATAGTGATTATATACATGCTTAGGGTTTTTTTAAGGTCTTATCAGTGATCTGATGGTAGTAACTAGTTCAAATAGTGTGATCTTCATTTTGTATACCTTTATACCTTTGTATTTCTTGGGTCTAAAAAATATTCAATTTGGTATATTACTCTAACGTGGCTCTAATGTGGCATCTCCATGACACCTCCGTGGCATCCTGATTACCAATGTTCAAAAATTGATTGTTGCCTTTTGAAAATTCTTGCTTGATTTCACATCATTTGATCATTTTTGCATAGATCAACACAGACTGTCAATCTTGATATGAGCAAACACATTCCATTAGATCATAATCTAAGGGGTGCACCACTATTGGCTATTTTATATTATTTTAAAGAACTTGTGACATTTGTCACCTTCTTAGGGATTTTAATTTTCAACATTCATCATTCTCCATTAGATCAATCTCTCTCGAGCAAACATAGATTGTTGATCATGCAAATAAGAAAAAATGTTAAGTTAGGCTTGAGAATAAATAAATAACTTAGGATAAAATGTTTAAGCTAATTTATAAACATATTATACAGGACCTTGTGAATAATCAAAGACATAACATATTATTTTAGCCTAAGGTTTGTTGTATTAATAAATATGACAAGCTTTAGGGTAAGGCTTTTTAGGCTAAGTCTATAGTAAAAGGGACCCTACATTAGTGAGACCATGCCAATAATAAAATAGACAAAGGGGTCATGAGACATAAAAGGGACCAATCATAATATTTTTAGACTAAGGTATGGTCATGTTGAAAAACATGACTAAGCCTTAGGATAAAAATTAAACTAAGTCTATGGTATATTTAAAGTGTTCCCATGTAAATTTTTCCCACCAAATTTAAATTTGATTCAAAAGGGACCTAGGTTAAAACATTAGGCTAGGGTTTTAACATGACTAAAAATAGATCCAATTAATCTTTGATAGGCCAAAGGCTAATAAAAGATCAATTTAACATTGAAGCACAAAATCTTGAGCATATTTATTTCCAAGTAAGATTCCATTGAACCTTCAATACAAAAACAACAGCAATAGTTAGGGAGAAATTAACAAGGATAAGGCAAATGTGAGAAATAAGTCCAAGTGAGAGCCAGGGGTCAATGAATTTCAAATTTAAGATCCCACTCAGGTTAGATATCTTTAGTTTTAAAGTCATCTACACCTGATTCTCTTGGTTTTCTATTTTAAAACATAAATTTGCATGATTTGAAACAAGGGTCCCCATTTTCAAAAATGGGGGTATGTTGGCCTCATCAACAGTGACTTCATAAAAAAAAATTTGGAAAACTTTAGGGAAAACATGCATTAGGTAGGTACTTGATAAATAATAGTGTAAGCTAATGCAGAACTATTTGTGGTTGAAAGAGCGAATCAAGGTATTGATGGTGCATGAGTAACATTCACACTACTTATAGAGGCCATAGATTTAGACAAAGGACATGATAACATTTTTCACATTTTAGGTCTATTGGACATTGCTCGATACCCATGATCAAAGTATATTGGGCCTATTTGAGTGCCTTGATGAAGTGATGGCATTTAGAGACTTCTAAATTTCACCTACCGATGGGGGAGGCTACAATTAAGCTTGAGGATCCCTGGTAGATCCTCAAACTACCTACGAGAAGATGGATATTATTTTGGATAAAGCCTAGATAGTAACATGCTATATTGGATGATTTGAACAGCTATAGAGATATTCCCATGGCACATGGGAAGGTTGACATTGTTATATTAGAGACATACATGGATATTCAACCAAATGACTTAACCCTGAAGGACCTATCACCACCAACATTGATTACAAAGAGGTCATCATCCTTATGGCTATTATTATTGACATATTATTTCCTAAAAATAGTGGTCTGTAATTTCACATTGGCTTAGGTAGAGTGATCCTAGCTATGATGGATGATATGACCAGATTTACTTGGAAGCCAATAGGATTGGCCCAACTATACAAATATTTTAAAATTATGACCTATCGAGGAGGCTGGAGTATTGGTGATTCTACTTTTCTCCAGGTTTAGGTATAGGAGCACATATCCATTGAGCACCCAGTTGAATAGAGAGGAGTACAAAGCCCACAAGATCTAGTAGCATATGGATAGGTTTAGATAGGTGCATACTATAGAGGACACTACAATGAGATATATTTTTGTCATCACATGTTAGATGAGTTGATGATCAAGTTATTCATTTTTAGAGTCTGTAAAAATTTGAAAAAGTTGAAAAATGGAGAATTTGAATGCACAGAACAATTTTTTGGGAAGGGAAGAGATAATTTTGGCCTGTGGGGCCAAAATAGTTCAAAATAGTTCAAATGTTGTCCAAAAAATGATTGATATTTTTTAGGGGACAACAGCTGGCTCCAGTTGGGGAACTTCCTTCAGTTGAAAACTTGGAACAGTTGAGGGGAGTAGAAACCAGAATCTCTAGTGCCTTAAAGTGTGCCATTAGGATATGGAGTCATGCTATCCAAAAAGAAAGGTGAAAAAAACAAAAATGAAGGCACAAAAATAGGACTAAAGACTATACAAATATACATATTATACAAGCTGATCTTATTTGATACTTCATAAATTGAAGTGTTTCAGATGTTGCCCACTATGAGGCAATGAAAAGGGCGTACCATCTTGATATTTCAACAGGAAGTTTTTCTCACCATTTAGCTAATGGATAATAATGGATAATAAATGGTCCTCTCCAAAGAGAATCAAACTTTCCATGCATCTCTTTTGGTTCTCTTCTCTTGTCCAACATCAGGACTTGATCTCCAACTTGGAAATCACATTTTTTTGCCTTCTAGTCGAAGAGTTTCTTCACCAGAATTTGATGGGCAGCAATTCAGTCCACCACCATAGTTCTCTGCTCATCTAGCTTAGTCAAGCACATGATCCTCTTATCAAGGGGGCTTTCATATGTCTGATCTTCAATTGCCTTAGTCAATTTTAATGCTGGCAATTCCAAGGTGATTGTTATCTCAGCATTGATACCATAAAGAAGTTGTAAAGGTGACATACCAATTGCCCTTTTTGGTGTAATTCTATCTGACCACAAAGCATCAAATAATGCTTTATGCCATGTCCTTTGGTGGTCATCTACCAGCTTCTTGATGATAGTCACCAGGTTATTATTACTTGATTCAGTTTGTCCATTCCGTTGTGGAAAGTAATCAGAAGAGTGGGAGAGATTAATCCCATAGTAGAAATAGAATTGTGTAATCTTGTGGGAAGTGAAAAAAGCTACATTATCATTAACAATCTTGGTTGGGACCCCAAACCTAGAAATGATATTCTCCTTGAGGAAATTGCACACTACTTCTAAAGTGGCATGCTTGGTTGGGATAGCTTCCACCCACTTAGTGAAGTAGTCAGTTGTTGTAAAGACATAACCATGTCCAGCACTTGAAAATGGGTTTACAGCTCCAATAAAATCAATTCCCCATTGCTAGAATGGTTTCTCTAGGACCATTAGCTTGAGAGGCAGAGCAGCTAATTTGGGCCTCCCAACAAACTGCTAGCATAAATCACATTTTCTTACCCACTTATATGCATCTTGGAAAAGAGTTGGCCAATAATCCCTAGCTCAAAGAATCTTGTGGGTAGTTATAAAAGCAAAAAAATGTCCTCCATAGGCTAGATTGTGGAAGGATTTCAAAAGTTGGCTTTACTGCTCATTGTCCACATAGCGAAGGAACACTCCATCAAGGCTCCCCTTATATAGGCCGTTGTCCCAAAGGACAAAATTGGTAGCTTTCAACTTGATAGTCCTCCTTTCTTTGTAAGATAGATGAGCATGTCACTCACCATAAATAAGGAAATGAGCAATCCCTGAATACCACTCATTCGTGGTGGAGACAAAGAGGACCATCAGTGTGTCTTCCACCTCTATTTCTTCATACTTTGTTTCTTCTAGTTTATTATCAGTAATTAATTGGCATAGGCCTTTTCCCCATACCAGTTTTGTTGGCTTGATGACTAGATCAAACTCCTAGATCTTTGCAATCCAATTACCTCTTTTCATCCCAAACTCCTATTGATTTAGTATGGATTTGACTGTGGTATCAGGAACTAAGACATTAGTGCGAGAATTCAAGATGTAGAAGTAGAAATGCTTGACTGCTTTCACCACTGCATAAGCATGCTTCTCTATATTTGAGTACTTCAACTCATGAGATTTGAGAGGGCAACTCATGATAGAAATGGGAGATTTTATACCTTATTTATTTTGTTGAACCAGAATTGCTGAAAACATGTGTTCAAAAACATAACTATATATGATGAATTCTTTGTTGTAATTTAGATAAACTAGAATTGGGGCATGGGAAATGGCAGTCTTGATATCCTCAAATGCTGACTTGCCTTCTTTAATCTAGCTGAAAGTGGTCTTTCCCTTCATCATGTTCACAATGTGTCGAGTCTTCTCAGCTAACTCAGGGATGAACCTTCGTAAGAAATTCACCTTTCCAAAGAAAGAGTGAATAGAAGTCTTACTTGTAGGCAAGGTGAGCTCTTGGATAGACTTGACTCTATCTGAGTCAATATTTATGCCTTCTTTGGACATAATGTGTCTGAGAAGTTTTCTCTCTGTTACTCCAAAAATAGACTTCTTGGGGTTTAAGGAAATGCCATTCTAACGGTAGTGCTCTAGCACTTATTGCAAGTGGCGTATATGATCTGAGTGATGCTTAGAGAAGACGGTCAAGTTATCAAAATAAAATAAAATGAACTTACCCATCTCATCCTTAAAAGCAAGGTCCATTGCTCTCTGAAAGGTGGCACCAGCATTTATCAAGCCAAAAGGCATCTTTTTATATGCAAATGTGCCCCAAGGTATGGTGAAGGTAGTCTTGTGTTGGTCTACTTCACTAACTTCAACTTGATTGTATCTTGAGAAGTCATCTAGCATTTATAACATCTCTGAGCCTATCACTATCTGAAGCACTTGATCCATGATAGGCAAAGGATAGTTATCCTTTAAGGATGACTGATACAGATTCTTTAAATTTACATAGATGCAAATTTCACCATTTTTCTTCCTCAGGGACTATGTTGGCAATCCATGTGGAAATATGGATTGGGAAAATTATCTTAGCATTCAGCATTTTCTATATCTCAGATAGAATAGTACTTGATATCTTTAGATTGTACTATCTAGATTTTTGCTTGTAAGGTACTTAGTTAGCCTTGAGAGGAATGTCATGGTGGATTTCATCAGGCTTGAGAGACTTCATATCATCATAAGAATATGCTAGAACATCCATGTATTGGCTGAGCAAAGTAGTAAACTTGAACCTCTCTTTGGGAGTGCATCATTTACTAATGTTAACCATCTTGGGACCTTCCTTAGTACCCAAATTTATCTGATCAAAGCCCTGGGAGGAGCTTGAATCCATTTGTTGTTGTTTGACAAACCTGTCGTGCTTGTCAAATAATTTCTCAAAGGAAACCAAGCCTTTTGGAATTTTATTCCCTTTAAGTTGCAGGCAATCTTCACCTGCATTTGAATTTGATTCAGGGGCTAGTTCAGGCCTGTGAAGTTCACTACCTTTGAAGTGCAGTTGTTTAAAGCTATCCTTTTGTTCTAGGAAGGCAATGATTTGGTGATCACTATTGAATACTTGCCAATGATCAGCATTATCAGGCACACTTGGTCAAAAAACTAGTTCAATGGTGTACTTATCTTTTTTGAAGTTTGAGTGAGGAATTAAAAGAGTTGCTGAAATAGTGAGTGCATTAGCTCAGTCATTGACTTCTCTGGATATGGTAGAGATGTTGAAAGCATCAAAGCTTTCAATTTGATCCTAGACTAGGTTGCGTTAATGTCACAATCTCTCATTTTTAGTTTGATATAGGTTAGTTCAACATCTCCTTTGGCATGAAGGAGTTTGATGCCTTTATCTCTAGCAGCCTTCAATCCAAGTAATAAAGATTTGTACTCAGCTGTGTTGTTGGTATTGCTGAACTATAATTATATGGGTAAGGTAAAATATCTCCTTAAGGAGATATCAACACAATCCCAGCTCTTGAGCCTATAGAGGAGTAGCTACCA
Organism: Torreya grandis; assembly: GCA_037957365.1. Lineage (NCBI taxonomy): Eukaryota > Viridiplantae > Streptophyta > Pinopsida > Cupressales > Taxaceae > Torreya > Torreya grandis. The sequence goes on from JARHVA010000027.1 coordinate 931,362, forward strand.
TCAAATTCTAGAATCTATACCTCATCAGACACTAATTTTTCTTTAAATTTTTCTTCATTAGAGAGGGAAGATCCTTCTCCATCTGTATTGTAACCTACCAATTCTTCTAATGTATGGTCTGAGTCAAACCCTGTATCACTTTTAGGGACTTCATCGAGCACTTCATGAACTTCTTCTGTGGATAAAAAGTAATTACCCATGCCTGAAGACTCGAACAAAATTTGGGCTTCAAGGGCTGATGTCTGAGTGACAACATATTTTGCTTCCTTTTTAGGCAACAACCTCTGCATGATGCCTTTGACAGGGATCCTCGCTTCAGACAGGTCAATGCTCAATTTTCCACCAACATCCTTGCAAAAATTTCACCCTAGAAGAATGCCATATGAGGTTGGAACATCAGCCACTAGGACTGTCATCTTGATTCTTTTGTTTGGGAATGCTTTAAATGAAAATTGGGCATCCTTGATTTGTCCTAGTAGAGGTACTTATTTGTTCTCTATAGAGAAACATCTCTCAAATATTTTGGTCAGTGTGAGTCCAAGAGAATTTGCCACTTTGGCAAGCATGACATTGTCTTAAGCACCTGATTCTATGATGCAATTGCTCAGTTTGTGACCATTTATCATCAGGGAAACATAGAAAGGCTCTATTTTCCCAGGGGTAACTGGAAGAGTAATGACAAGATTGTTTAGAATGGGCATGTTCCTTGGGGAATCATGAGTTACCTTCCTAATTTTTTGTCTTGTAGGGACAGCTTTATTCTTCACACATTCCACCAACCTATCCAACTGCTCAGGATTGGCTTGTAAGAATTCAAATTCATACATTTGAATTTTGGTCTTTTTGATATGATCGATTATGTCAAATGACTGAGATGGACCAGGAAGAGGGGAATGTAGTTCATCTTTCTAGTTTTTAGGAGGGGGAGGACTGGTCTATGGAATTGAAGTTGAAAATGAAATAATATTTGATGTACTTACCTTTTTATTACTTACTGGGTCTTCTGGATGGAAAGGCAGAGAAGTTTCTCATTTAGCAATTGAAATTGTTGGTTGAGGTCACTCTTCTAATTTCTCCTTATCAGTTGATTGGGTTGACTAATTCTTGGACTAGGTGAACATAGCATATGATCCATCATCTACTTTATTTTTACCTCTAGGTTCATCCTGGTAATTCAATAAATCAATGTTGGAGTCGCCAACTGACTCTTCTTGATCTTTTGCAAGGAGATCAACATCATTTTCTTGGTTTAATTCAGGCTGAAAAGAGAAATCAGATTCTATTTCGAGATATCCAACTATTGAATTGGCTGGGGGTGCTTTAATGGCAAGTTTCCCCTATGGGGAAGGAAGACAATTTAGCTACCCTTGAATCCTGGTAGCATTGCCCTGGTACGACTAATTTGGAAATGTCCTTCTTGGCATATCTCTGTATGAAGGAGCTGAAGATATCCCTTGTGCCATTTGCTTTTTGAGAGCAAGCAACTCATTTGCCAACTTTTGCACCATTGAATCAGTGGTACTCGTAGATGGATATTCAAAAGATGAAGAATATTTACCTCTATTAGGATCTCTCCTTATCTTTCCTACCAAGATAAGGTCATATTCCACTTCAGTGGCCAAATCTTGAGCTGTAGTAAGGTCTATTTGGCCAGCATGTCTCAACAGAAAACTTATTTCAGGCAGCTGAGAGTTAATGAAGAAACATTTGAGATTTTTAGGTGTTGGCTGAGCAATTACAAGAATCCTATTCCTCAACTTATCAAACTTGGATATGAAGTCCCTCATTGGTTCATGAGGCTCCTTATTTATTTATGTGAGTTGAGCTAGTAGGGTATGTGCATCTTTTGTAGGTTTGAATCTGGCTTCAAACTTAGCTTTGAGAGTGTTCCAATTAGTCACAGTCTGGGCCTGCAGATGATATAACCAATCTACATCAGCACCTTGTAAAGTTTTCACAAATAGTCTGACTGCCATGTCCTCAAATTCCATGCCTACCACACCACAGGCTATGCTAAAGGCTGCATTATGTTCATCAAGATGAACTTTCCTATCACCATAGAATTTGGAGAAATTTTTCCTTGAACTACATGGTGTCTCATGTAGAGGTGGTGTTAAATTGAGTGGGCCAAAAGAGTTACCCCAAGGACCTTGAACTGCCATTGTATGACTATGAAAAGGTGGAATAACAAATCTCAGAGAGGTAAGTATTGACAAAGCTTTATTAATAGCAGAAATAGAGGTTTTGCCCAGTAATGGAGACTTGACTTTAGTGGGAGGAAAGCTCTTGGTTCATTGGAGATGAGATGATGAAGGAAACAAATCAAAATTACTTTGTTGTACCAAATCGAATACAAAGTCAACAATACCTTTAGCCCTTTGGCTTCACATATACCATGGATCTGCCAGATTGTAAAACAAAAATGCAAAAGAACTAGCCCTGCTTCAGCTTGAAGCTTGAGGTTTCAAACTACGCATTCCATTCCAGTTGATATGGAGGTGAAGGGAGATGGTAAGGCTATAATGATAATGGGTAAGACACATAATGGAGTTGCTAGAGTCTATAATGGATAAGGGCAGGGACTACTTTAATCTAAAATTTGAGGCTTTAGATTGCATGTAATTCTCCAACAGAGTCACCAAAAACTGTTGGGTGAATATTTTGTCAATCAGCTAACTGATGAGCAAAATAGGTCTCTTCAACCACAACATAGGGAAATTGGTTGTCCAGATGTGTATGTTTATTACATCAAAAGGGGACAAATCTCTCCTCTCATCAAGGGAAGGTTCCCTGTTAATATGCAGGAGCTATATATTATATATATAAGCAGAAAGTAACACTCAAGGGTAGGATAAACCATCTATCTCTCTTTTTTCATAGATGATGTTGACAAATCAAAGTAGAAATCTTGATGAAATGACATAAGGCACTCCTCTTCTTTTATAGGTACTATTCAGCAAACAAAAGAAAACTTTCTGGTAGTGACAAGTAACTATAATAGGGCATAGTAACACAACATAATGAAATGTAGCATAAAGTCTCCACCTCAACTGCCACAGAGTGAAATATGAATGAAATGACGGCACAGAGTCATCCCAAGATCCTTTACATAGGAATAGAAAGAAACACACTAAAGGCAATTGTGGGGGCACAATGTCTCTTCATAGCGAACTTCAGGACACCTACCTGATTACTTTCACTAATTCTGCTTATTCAATTAAATAGACAAAAAACGTATTAAGGAAATAGACATAAGAACAATTTCTCCAACAACCAAGCTATTCCAACACAAATTTTGAAAAGTCACTTGTTTTCTTATTCAAATAATGAAATATGATCAACAATCTGAGCTCAAAGTCTCAGTAATGCCTTTCAATTTTGGTAGAGTTTTGTTTCTAATAACCGAGAGAGATCTCCTTAAAATAATAAGAGAGAGTCCAATATATAGCTCTCCAAGAAAGACTTGGGAGCAGTAACACATCATGTTGCATTCAATACATTTTAAATTCTATCAAGAAGATATGCTAGAATTGGGTGAAGTTGCCTATTTTCTTTTCTCAATGCAAAGAAATGGGTCATGCCATTGAATGTTCATGTTCTCCAATGTCCAGTTGGTGGACTGCTTCACCTTCTAGAAACATATCCCATGCATGGGTATTTCTAGTCTTTCTTTATCATTCCTCATTTTTTGGTTGTGTTTTATCCCTTTTCTGAGATCTCAGGCTATCTCTTTGGTTGATCGCTGAACTTGAAATTAACATGTGGCACATTCCACTATGAAATAGATCAAGACACTCGATAGTATCTACTGGACTCTGAGAGAGGCTTAGGAGAAGCTTAAAAACTGGTAAGAAACTTGAAACATGGATACAGACACTTGTCGTGCTCTACTGAGTTATAATGGGACATGTGGCAGTTTTTGCTTTGAAACAGGCAAAGACACATGGTAGCTTTCATTTATCTATAGAAGCTTTAGAAATATTTTTGAAATTCCTGCAGAAGAGGACACGTGGTAGTCTCCGCTGAGCTTTGGTTATACTATAGAAACATTTAGGACTCATTTTAGATTCACTCGAATGCTGACACTTGTTGACTTTTGCCATGCTTTAACTGTCTTCAAAAAGTCCTTGGGACTCATATTAGTTTCTTATGGAGGATGACACATGGTGGTCTCTGCTATGCTCTAGCTACCTTTAGAAAGTCCTATGAAAGATGACATGTGGCAGCTTCCGCTGCTTTTTAGAAAAACATATTGAAACCTTTTGCCATTGCCTTTTGGTGCATTCTGCACGCACTGAGAGATGCTTAGGAGAAACTATGGATGTAGACACGTGTCAAATTCTGCTTACTTTAGCAACTTACCTAGAGCCCACCATGGTTCTTAATATTGAAATAAAAAGAAGAGACTGTAGAGGTTGACACTTGGCGGCTTCTGTCGAGTTTTGCAAGGGACACGTGGCACATTTCACTGCTTTTTAGAGATGAATTATAATGTGTCTGGTAGGCGACACCTGGTAGCTTCTGCTCTCAAGATTTTTTCTTTCCTTAGCTATTTGAACTGATCGATTGAACCAATTTTGGTTCAACAGTTCAATGGTTCAATCTTTTGTTCCACTTGTTCAATTGACCGCTTGAACCAACTACGTTGAACCAAACCGCGTTGAAGCTTTGAACCTTTGCCGAAGATGTTGAATCTTAAACCCGTTGAACCTTTGAACCCATTGAACCTTTGAACCAAAGTGGTTCAATGGTTCAATGGCTCAATGGTTCAAGCCTTCTTCTCTTTGATAAGTGTTTTGAAGCCGTTGAACCTTGAAGCGGTTGAACTTTGAACCTTGACAAATGTGCTTAACTCTTATTGATGACGTTGAACCTTTGAACCCATTGAACTTTTTGAACCAAAATGGTTCAAGGTTCAATAGTTTAAACACTGTATAGAAGCTTTTCGATGAACTCTTTTGATTGAACCAAGGCATTGAACCAATCCTGAAAATGACTAAGTGTTGGAAACTTGTTCTTTTGATTGAAATCGCCTGTAGAAGCCTTTGAACCTATTAAACCTGTTGATTTCAAGCATGTTGATTTCGTATAAACATATCTGTAGAGTTCATATATTCAAGCCTGTAGAGCCTGTAGAAATCTGAAAAACTTGAAAAATGGAGAATTTGAATGCACAACACAATTTTTGGGAAGGGAAGAGATAATTTTGGCCTGTGGGGCCAAAATAGTTCAAATGTTGTCCAAAAAATGACTGATATTTTTTGGGGGACAACAAATAGTACCAATAATAGTTGACATAGTAATGGGGGTGATGATGATGATAGAGATGATGAAAGTGATGATAGACTATGATGGTAGACCCCAGATCAATAGACATAACAAGTATGTCTATAGATATAGGCTAGGTAGGGCCATTTGGTACAACTAGAGAAGCTAAGAATAGTGTCATGCTTGAGGAGGAGATTACATCTACGCCAAGGCCTATAGATGAGAGTTGGCCAACTATAGGCTTAGGTACCCCATAGAGATGGTCAAATCATTACCCTTCAATCATAGATTCATTGATTGAAGGTAGAGCTGGCCCAAATGACATAGGCATAGGTATACATATAGGTATTTAGGGATCAGGCCATACTCAAGATGGATTAGGCCCTAGTAGATGTTTAGAGGCTTAGATTTGAGCAAGATGAGGGACAAGGTGCTAGCTCACAAGAAGGGTTTTTTAATATGGTTTTAAAGAGCCTTTGAGCTAAGGATAAGGCCTCCTACTATCGATGGGATTATGAGACTATAATCCCAAGAGATCAACAAATTCCTACTTTCAAGGTGTGGGATGCACAGAGTGATGGTAGGTCATATCAGTCGAGGATCAGGACACATGGTAAAATAATATCAGGGATATGAGTATAGTAGCCAAAACTACCACCAAGATTATGAGGTCCACCTTTATAGGACCTATGGACTCATAGAGTTAGAGCTGATGTTATATAAATCTACAGTATTTTTGGTTTTTTTCACTATAAAATGTTTATAGTCACGATGTATATGTTATTATTTTATGATACATATGACATTCATATTTTGTTTATGGACTTGCACATGTAATTTTATTCTTTTGATATATATGTGATGCACTATTATTTGCTTTATCATGTTTGGCCATAGTTCTAGGTGTTGTTCCCAAAATTTGTCACTCATTTTTGGGACAACATATGAACTATTTTGGTCTTGCAGGCCAAAATTATCTCTTCCCTTCTTAAATTTTTTTCTAAGCATTCAAATTCTTCATCATTCAATCTTTTTTAGTTAAGGGACTAACAGGTTCAATAAGTTCAATGACTTCAATAGGTGAGTTCTCACAAAGGAACAAGTTCCCAGTACTTAGGCAATTTCAAGATTGGTTCAACACCTCTGTTCAACCAAAGATGTTCATCAGCAAGCTTCAAACATAGGATTGAACCATTGAACATTGTTTCCAAAAGGTTCAAAGGTTCAATGAGTTCAAAGGTTCAATGACATTGACAAGCTTAAAGAGTTAAGCGCTTCGGTAGATGTTCAAATTTCAACCACTCCAACAAGTTTAACATCTTTGAAAGACTTAGAAGAAAAGAAGGCTTTGAAGAACAAAGGAATGAACCATTGAACCATTGAACAGATAAACCTTGAACCAAAATGGTTCAACGGGTTCAATGGGTTCAATGGGTTCGAAGAGATCAAAAGGCTTAGAAGAAAAGAAGGCTTCAAATGCAAGATTGAACCATTGAACCGTTGAACCAAAGTAGGTTCAATCGGTCGCTTCAAAGAATGGCCCCAAAGCTGAAGGAACAAGTGCCCTTGCAGAGGGTAGTGAACTAAAGGCAAGTGCCCTTGTGGAGGGTAGGGAACATTGGTTCAAAGACCAAAGAGAAGGTTGAAAGGGTAAGGTCTCCTTCAGATTTTTGTCTGGAGAAATTACTAAGTAAAGGAACCAAAAGAATTCCTTCAAAAATATTTTCCGCGGAAGAATTTCACAAAGACAAGGCGAATTCTTTCGGACAAAAAGTCTGAAGGAATTCCTTCAGACTTTTGTCCGAAGGAATTCACCTAAAAGGAAAAGCCCGAAGAAAAGTGGACAAGGAAAAGGAAAGGTTTTCTTTAGACATTTTGTCTGAAGGAATTAACCCAAAGGAATTAACCCGAAGACCACTTGAAGGACCCCGAAGGGTAGATACCCTTACGGGGGGCTCTTGGCACCAAGAAAATGGACCTTTCTCAAAGACTCAAAGGGACACCTTCCCTTCGGGGTGTTCCAAAGACATAAAGCCAAAGGAATTTCAAGGCTTCAAAGGGACTTAGAAAAATAAAGGAAGCAATGGAACAAAGAATGAACCAATAAACCGATTAAACCTTGAACCAAAAGAGTTCAAAGTTCAATGGTTCACAGGTTCAATGGTTCAAAGGAAGCTCTAGACAAAGGAAGGAAACAAATTATTCCAAAAAACTAGTTCAAAGGGATGGTTTAAGCAAAAAGCAAAGAATCAATTGAACTAGGGAATCAATAAAGACCGCCTAAATCGTTGAACCATTGAACCAATGAACTTTCATAGGTTCAAAGGTTCATGGTTCAATATGGTTCAAACAAATAAAAACCATTGACGTTCCCATGGACGTCAAATTTAAGGTAATGGAATATCTGTTAAATTTCAAATATAACATGAAACTTGAAGGATGAACCAAGAAACTAGCTGAAAAGAGAGCCTGAGGGCTAAAATTGCTACAGAGAATAGAGAACAATACAAAAAGATCAAAAATATCTATAAGGGAGTTATTTTCAGTAGGTGAAATAGTCCACCAAGTAGACTTCTGAGCACACCAAATCAAGGATGTAGCCTATTTTTCTTTGTTTAAGGCAAGATGGACAGCTTCACAGACATCGAGAAAAGGACTAGACAACCCATGCTAAGGAGGAGACATATAAGATGAATGGGCACGCCATAGTTAAGGAAATGCACTATTCCAAGCATGGCCCCTTGATAGAATTGAAAGTTCATTCAAGGCATTTAATGCAGTATAAGCCGTTCAATAGAACAAAGTGCCAAGCCTTTCTTGGCTGCCATATATTGTAATCTCTTGTTTTATGCAAAATAGATCTCTCTGATATGGAAGCAAAACTCTATCAAAATTGAGAGGCGATTATTGAGACTTTGAGCTCAGATTGTTCATCATATTTCTTTGTTTGAATGAGAAAGCAAGTTACTTTCAAAATTTGTGCTATTATAGCTTGTGTCATTTTAGGAGATTGTTCTTATGTATGTTTCCTGAATACGTTCTTGTCTATTTTATTGAAATAAATAGAACTAGTGTAAGTAATCAGGAAGGTGTCCTGAAGCCAATTGTAGAAAGACTTTGTGCTGTCACAATTGTCTTTAGTGTGTGTTTTTAGTTTCTTTTTATGTGAAGGATCTTGGGATGACTTTGTGCCCCCATTATCCTTTGTTTTTCACTCTTTGGGCAGTTGGAGTGTAGAATTTGTGTTATACTTCATTCTGCTGGTTACTGCACCCTTGTTACTTGTTGGTTACCCACCAGAAAGAACTCTTGCACCCTGTTGCAAGACCACTTCTGAAAGAAGAGAAGTGCCTTTAGTATTATCACTAGGACTTCTCCTTTATCTGTGAACATCATCTCTGAAAAAAGAGAGATGGATGGTGTTATCCTACCCTTGAGTGTTATTTTTTGCATATATATAGCATATAGCTCCTCATATTTATAGGGAACCTCCCCTTGATGAGAGGAGAGATTTTTCCACCTCTGATGTGTTAAACCTACACATTTGGCCAACCAATCTCCCTTGATGTGGTTGAAGAGACCTATTTTGCTCATCAATTAACTGGTGATAAAATATTCACCCAACAGCTTTTTGGTGACTCCACTGGGGAAAGAGAACACAGTTTAGAGCCTCAAGCTTCAAGCTGAAGTAGGCCCAGTTCTTGCCCTTTTTTATTCTACAATCTGGAAACTCCATGCTATACTAGAAATCAGAGAGCCCAAGGTGTTATTAACCCTATTTTTGAGTTGGTGCAGTAGGGCAATTTTGATTTGTTCCCTCCCTAACTTCAAGTTCAATGATCCAGGAGTGTTCTTCCTACTCATACCTGATCACCAACACACGACAAAGCTTATTTTTCTACTATTAGTAGAGCTTTGCCTATACATACTCCACCCATATTTGTTATTCCCACTATTCTTAATCAAATCATGGTGGTTCAAGGCCCCTGGGGTAACTATTTTGGTCCACTCAATCTTACTCCACTTTTACATGAGATTCCACATAGTTCAAGGAAGAATTTCCCTAAATTCTTTGGTGATAGGTGTTAGTCCCCAAAAATGTCACTCATTTTTGGAACAACATATGAGCTATCTTGGTCCTACAATACCAAAATTTCTCTCTTCCCTTCTCAAAATTTATTTTGAGCTTTCAAATTCCTCTTTTTTCAAGCTTTTTCAGTAAAGGGATTAGCGGGTTCAACAAGTTCAAAGGCTTCTGCAGGTGAGTTCAATCAAAATAACCAATTTACAATACTTGGCCATCTTTAGGATTGGGTTGGCACCTTGGTTCAATCAAAAATGTCCATCGACAAGCATCTAAGCAAGGATTGAACCATTGAACCGTTGAACCTTGAACCGTTTTGGTTTGACAGGTTCAGTGGGTTTAGAGGTTCAATGTCATCTACAAAAGCTAGCCGCGCTTTTTAAGAGGTTCAAAGTTCAACCATTTCAAAGGTTCCATGGCTCCGAGCACTTAACTAGTTTTAAAGGCTTGAACCATTGAACCTTGAACCATTTTGGTTCATCAGTTCAATGGGTTCAACAACTAATTGGTTCAACGTGCTTGGTTCAAAGGTATCAAAGAGACTCAGTGAAATCAAAAGGATGAACCAATGAACTGATTGAACCTTGAACTGAAAGAGTTCAAAGTTCAATGGTTCATGGGTTCAAAGGTTCAAAGGCAGCCTCTGTCAAAGAGAGAAGTAGTAAACAGGTGGTTCAACGGATGGTTCAACCAAGGAGCGAGAAAGTGATTGAACCAAGAAGCGATGGAACAAAAAAGATAGAATGAACTGATGAACCAACAAACCAATGTACTTTTAGTGGGTTCAAAGGTTTAAGTTTCAACATGGTTCAAGCGGCTAGCGACTATTGACATCTCCGCGGACGTTAAATTTAAAGTAAGGGAATATTCGTTAAAATTCAAATAAAGTGCAAAACTTAAAGGAAGAACCAAGTGACTGATCGAAAAGATAGATTTCATTTGGGTTTGTTCAAAGGCTGACAGAGAACATTTCCTTCAAACTTTTTATTTGAAGGAAATTATTAAGAGAAAGAGCCATTAGAATTATTTCATAAGTATTTTCTATGGGAAAATGGCTAAGGTAGAGCCCGAAGGAATTCCTTCAAAATTTTGTCTGAAGGAAAAGCTCGACTGAAGAGAAAAGCCCATGAAAAAATGTTTGATGGAAAAAGACAAAGTGCAACAGAAGCTGCCACGTGTCCATTATAAATCAGAGCAGAAGCTGCCACATGTCATCTTCAGCAGGACCCCCAAAGGTTTCTAAAGCTTCTATAAGTTAAGTGGAATATGTCACATGTCCTATTATGACTTAGTGGAATGTGACAAGTGTTTGCATTTATGTTCCCATTTTGGATTTGCTCGGGCAAAACATGTCATGGACCCCATTTTACGTAAGTTTCTAATGAGTTTCATAATAACGAAACTTGCCACTTGTCGAAGACACAGAAAGGACCCCCCAAAGACTTAGGAAAGAAGGGCTATAAAGAGAAAAGAAGTGCTTAAGCAGTGAAGAGAGGAGCGAGACCAAAGGATCAAAATATCTTCGAAAGAGTTATTTCTAGTAGGTGAAACAGTGGATCGAGTAGACTTTTGAGCACACCAAACTAAGGACGTAGCATATTTTTTTCCATGAAGTAAAGACAAATATGCAAAGGACAAGATGGTCCATATTAAGGAGGAGACATATCAGATGAAGGGACATGCCATAGTTATGGTAGCACACTGTTCTCAGCATGGTCTCTCTAGACAAACTGGAGACACATTGAAGATGCTGAATGCAGCATGGGCCGTCCCATGGAAAAAGGCACCAATCCTTGGGTAGTTGCTATAAGTTTGTATTTTATCTCATTTGTAGAGGAGACCTTCCCCTTACCATAAGTGAAACTCTACCCAAATTTAAAGTCATTACTGAGACTTTGAGCTCAAATTGTAATTCATATTTCTTTGATTGAATGAGAAAGCAAGTTACTTACAGACTTTGTGCTGTTATAGCTTGTGCTACTTTAAGAGATTGTTCTTATGTCTGTCTTCTAAAAGCATTCTTATTTATTTTATTTAACAAGTAGGACTAGTGGAGGTGATAAGAAAAGTGTCCTAAATCCAATTACTTTCAGACTTTGTGCTGTCATAGTTGTCTTCAGTGTGTGTTTTTCTTTTATGTTTCTATGTAAAGGACCTTGGGATGACTTTGTGCCCCCATTATTCTTCGTATTTCACTCTTGGGCAGTCAAAGTGGAGACTTTTCACTACATTTTAGGCTACTGGTTACTCTGCACCCTTTTGTCACCTATTACCAAAAAAATTCCTGTTGCCTACAAGAACAAGCACTTCTGAAAGAAGAGAAGTGCCTTCTGTCGCTTCACCAAGATTTCTACTATCTAAGAAGGGATCTGGCTCTTGGATGAATGTTACTTCTGAAAGAAGAGAAGTACCTTCACCAATCACTCAAGATTTCTCCTCTGTCTGTGAGCATCATCTCTGAAAGAAGAGAGATGGATGATGTATTCTACCTCCGTGTCTTACTTTTTGCTTATATATATAGTATATTGCCTCCACATATTTAATAGGGAACCTCCCCTTGATGAGAGGAGAGATTTTTCCCTTTTGGATGTGGTAAACCTACAACATTGGATAACCAATCTCCCTATGTTGTGGTGATAGGAACTATTTTGGTCACCAGTTAACTGGCTGACAAAATATTCACCCAACAGTTTTTGGCGACTCCACTGGGGATGAACATGCAGTCTAAAGCCTCAAGTTTCAGATTGAAGTAGTTCTTTCCCTTATCCATTATATAGACTCTGGCAACTCTGTTCCATGTCTTACCCATTATCATTATAGCCTTACCATCTTCCTCCATCTTTGTTATATTATCTGGTCTACAAAACTAGATCTGCTGGAAAAGAGTGTGTAGTTTGAAGCCTCAAGTGTCAAGCTGAAGCACAGCCAATCCTTTTCTATTTTTGTTCTGCAATCTGGCAACTCCATCCAAATTTGTTATCCCTATTTTTCATAATTAAATCATGGCAGTTCGAGGCCCCTAGGGTAACTCTTTTGGCCCACTCAACTTGACTCCACCTCTGCATGAACTTCCACGTAGTTCAAGATAGAATTTCCCTAGATTCTTTGGTGATGGGATAGTTCACCCTGATGAACACATTGTAGCCTTCAGTATAGCTTGCAGTTTGATGGGGGTGGAATTTGAAGACATGGAAGTTAGGATTTTTGTGGAGACCCTACAAGGTGCTTCTATAGACTGGTTCTACCATCTGCAAGCTGAATTAGTGACTGACTGGGATACACTCAAAGCCAAGTTTGAAGCAAGGTTCAAGCGTACAGAGGATGCACATGCTTTTTTAGACCAGCTCACTCAGATGAAGAAGGAACGTCATGAGCCTATGAGGAATTTTATTTCTAGGTTTAACAAGCTGAGGCACAGGATTCCCATGATCGCCTAGCTGACACCTCAGAATCTCATGTGTTTCTTCATTAACTCACAGCTGTCTGAAGTGAGTTTTCTGTTGAGACATGCTAGACACATAGACCTTGAGGTTGCTCAAGAATTGGCTACTGAGCTAGAAGATGAATTTATTTTGGTAGGAAAGATAAGAAGAGACCCAAATAGAGGCAACCCCTCTTCATATTCTGAATACTCACCCACAATCACCACTGACCCAATGGTGCAAAATTTGGCAAATGAATTGCTAACCTTGAAAAGGCAAATGGCACAAGGTATGTCTTCTACTCCTCTATATAAAGATAACAAGGATGACATTCTCCAATCAACCATATCAAGGCAACACTGCCAGAAGTCAAGGGCAACCAAATCATCTTCTTCCCCCATAGAGGAACCTTGCCCTTGAAGCACCTCCAACCAACTCAGCAGTTGGATATCTAGAAATAGAACATGTTTCCTATTTCCAACTTGAGTTTGAGCAAGAAAAGGGCACTGATCTCTTCAGGGAGGATCTAGAAGAATCAACTAGCGACTCCCACATTGGTTTCCTGAATTACCAGGATGAACACAGAAGTGAAGGTGAAGTAGTCAAAGAATCATACACAGTATTCACTTGGTCTGAGAATCAGTCAGCCCAGCAAGCTGATAAAAAAATAATAGAGGAATGAACTCAGCTTGTAATTCCAATTGCTAAGTAGAGAATCCCTCTTCCTTTCCAGTCAAAGGACCCAGTGATGGCCAAAAAGGTAAGTACATCGAATATCTCTGCACCTTCTACTTCAACTTCGCAGATCAGTCCTCCCCCTCCAAAAAACCAAAAGGATGAAATCCCATCCTCTCTTCCAAGTCCATCTCAGTCATTTGACATGATTGATCATGTCAAATAATCTAAAATTTAAAATACTGAGTTTGAATCCCTACAAGCCAATCTTGAGCAGTTAAAAATTGGTGAAGAGATAGGTGCAGACCTGTCTAAGGCAAAGATTGTGGTCACCCAAATGTCAGCCCCTACTGCTCAAATTCTATTTGAGCCTTTAGGCATGGGTAATTACTCCTTGACCATAGAGGATGCTCATGTCTTAGCTGATTAAAGTCCCGTGGCTGGCAATCCAGGATTTGATCCAAATCAAGCATCAAAAGAATTGGTAGGGCATAATACAAATCAAGAAGGATCTTCCATCTCCGATGAAGAGAAATCTAATAGAATATTAGCTTTTGATGATTCTTAAATCTTAGACTCTGATGGCAACAATTCTTCCACTCATGATGGATGTAGATCTCTATTACTCAGATTGAAGATTACTCAGGATGAAGAGATCGAACTCCTTCACACCAAAGGGGATGCTTAGCTAATGGTTTGTCAGGAGTCTAATGCTGACAATCAAAATATGTGCTTGACTGAACCATTAGAACAACAAGCTATGGTGGTGGACCATATTGCTATTCTCCAAAATCAGCAAAAGGATCCCTTTTCCAAGAGAACAAGGAGTTATGGTTTTCAAATTGAAGACCATGTCCTATCATGGGGTAAGAAGAAGAAAGAGCGAAGAGGAAGACACAAAAAATTGGTTTTTTGATGGAGAGCTCCATTCGCCTGTCACCGTTTCTAGGGACAGAATGGTTTCCCACTAGTTTATCAAGATGACATCCTCTTTTCTTCACCTCATAAGGAGCAGCGTCTGAAGTAATTCAATTCTTGAAGTATCAAATGAGTTCCCCTATACATATGTATATTTGTATAGTCTTTTGTTTCTATTTTGTTCTTTTGTTTTCATTTTTTGAAGCCTTTCTTCTTGGGTAGCGTGACTCCATAGCCCAATGGAACACTTCAAGGCACTGGAGATTCTGGTCTCTACTCCCCTCAGCTATGTTTCAAGTTTTCACCTGAAGGAAGTTCCCCAACTAGAGATAGTTGTTGGTCCCCAAAAATGTCACTCATTTTTGGAACAACATATGAGCTATCTTGGTCCTACCGGACCAAAATTTCTCTCTTCCCTTCTCAAAATTTGTTTTGAGCTTTCAAATTCCTCTTTTTTCAAGCTTTTTTAGTAAAGGAATTAGCAGGTTCAATAGGTTCAGAGGCTTCTACAGGCGAGTTCAATCAAAAGAACCAGTTTCCAATACTTGGTCATCTTCAAGATTGGGTTGGCGCCTTGGTTCAATCAAAAATATCCATCGAAAAGCATCTAAGCAAGGATTGAACCATTGAACCATTGAATCTTGAACCATTTTGGTTCGATGGGTTCAGTGGGTTCAGAGGTTCAACGTCATCTGCAAGAGCTAGCTGTGCTTTGTAAGAGGTTCAAAGTTCAACCATTCCAAAGGTTCCATGGCTCTGATTACTTAACTAATTTCAAAGGCTTGAACCGTTAAACCTTGAACCATTTTGGTTCATCAGTTGAATGGGTTCAATGACCAATTGGTTCAACATGCTTGGTTCAAAGGTATCAAAGAGAATCAGTGAAATCAAAAGGATGAACCAATGAACCAATTGAACCTTGAACTGAAAGAGTTAAAAGTTTAATGGTTCATGGGTTCAAAGGTTTAAAGGCAACCTCTGTCAAAGAGAGAAGCAACAAACAGGTGGTTCAACCAAGGAGCGAGAAAGTGATTGAACCAAGAAGCGATGAAACAAAAGAGACAGAATGAACTGATGAACCAATGAACCAATGTACTTTCAGTGGGTTCAAAGGTTTAAGATTCAATATGGTTCAAGTGGCTAGCGACTATTAATAGCCCCACAAATGTCAAATTTAAAGTAAGGGAATATTCGTTAAAATTCAAATAAAGTGCAAAACTCAAAGGAAGAACCAAGTGACTGACTGAAAAGATAGAATTCCTTTGGGTTTGTTCAAAGGCCGACAGAGAACATTTCCTTCAGACTTTTTGTCCGAAGGAAATTATTAAGAGAAAGAGTCGTTAAAATTATTTCAGAAGTATTTTCTATGGGAAAATGGCTAAGGCAGAGCCTGAAGGAATTCCTTCAGACTTTTGTCTGAAGGAAAAGCTTGACTGGAGAGAAAATCTCACAAAAAATGCTCGATGGAAAAAGACAAAGTGCAACGAAAGCTGCCACATGTCCATTATAAAGCAAAGCAAAAGCCGCCACGTGTCATCTTTTGTAGGACCCCCAAAGGTTTCTAAAGCTTCTATAAGTTAAGTGGAATACGTCAAGTGTCTTGTTATGACTCAGTAGAATGTGACAAGTGTTTGCATCTGTGTTCCCCTTTTGGAGTTGCTCAGGCAAAACGTGTTGTGGACCCCATTTTCTATAAGTTTCTAATGAGTTTCATAATAGTGGAATGTACTTGTCAAAGACACAAAAAGGACCCCCCAAAGACTTAGGAAAGAAGGGCTATAAAGAGCAAATAAGCGCTTAAGCAGTGAAGAGAGGAGTGAGACCAAAGGATCAAAAATATCTTCGAAAGAGTTATTTCTAGTAGGTGAAATAGTGGATCGAGTAGACTTCTGAGCACACCAAACCAAGGACGCAGGCTGTTTTCTTCCATGAAGTAAAGACAAATATGTAAAGGACAAGATGGTCCATATTAAGGAGGATACATATCAGATGAAGGGACTTTAGTTATGACAGTGCACTATTCTCAACATGGTCTCTCCAGACAAAACTAGAGACGCATTGAAGACGCTGACTGTAGCATGGGCCGTTCCATGGAAAAAGGCACCAATCCTTGGGTAGTTGCTATAAGTTTGTATTTTATCTTAGTTGTAAAGGAGACCTTTAACTTACCAGAAGTGAAACTCTGCCTGAATTGAAAGGCATTACTGAGACTTTGAGCTCAGATTGTAATTCATATTTCTTTGATTGAATGAGAAAGCAAGTTACTTACAGACTTTGTGTTGTTATAGCCTGTGCTACTTTAAGAGATTGTTCTTATGTCTATCTTCTGAAAGCATTCTTATTTATTTGATTTAACAAGCAGGACTAGTGGAGGTGATAAGGAAGGTGTGCTGAAGCCAACTATTTTCAGACTTTATGCTGTCATAGTTGTCTTTAGTGTGTGTTTTTCTTTTATGTTTTTGCGTAAAAGACCTTGGGACAACTTTGTGCCCCCATTTTTCTTCGTATTTCACTCTTGGGAAGTTGAGGTGGAGACTTTGTGCTACATTTCAGGTTGCTGGTTACTCTGTGCCTTTTTGTCACCTGTTACCAGAAAGATTCTTGTTGCCTGCAAGAACAAGCACTTCTAAAAGAAGAGAAGTTCCTTTTGTCACTTCACCAAGCTTTATACTATCTAGGAAGGGATCTGGCTCTTGGCTGAATGTTACTTCTAAAAGAAGAGAAGTACTTTCACCAATCACCCAAGATTTCTCCTCTGTTTGTGAGCATCATCTCTGAAAGAAGAGAGATGGATGATGTATTCTACCCCTGTGTCTTAAATTTTGCTTATATATAATATATAGCCTCCGCATATTTAATAGGGAACCTCCCCTTGATGAGAGGAGAGATTTGTCCCCTTTGGATGTGGTAAACCTGCAACATTGGATGACCAATCTCTGTATGCTTTGGTGATAGGAACTATTTTGGTCACCAGTTAGTTGGCTGACAAAATATTCACCCAACAATAGAAGAGTTCATCTTGATAAACATATTGTGTCCTTCAGCATATCCTGTGGCATGATAGGTGTGGAATTTGAAGATGTAGCTGTCAGGTTGTTTGTAGAAACACCACAAGGCACTGCTACAGACTGATTCTACCATTTGTAGGCTAGGTCAATGATTGACTGGAACACTCTTAAAGCTAAATTTGAAGCCAGATTCAAGCTTGTAGAAGATGTGCATGCCTTACTAGCCCAGCTCACACAGATGAAGAAGGAACTTCATGAACCTATGAGGGACTTCATTGCCAAGTTTGACAAGCTAAGGAACCAAATTCCTATTATTACTTAACCAATAGCTGAGAATCTAAAATGTTTCTTCATCAATTTGCAGCTACCTCAAGTGAGTTTTTTGTTGAGATGGGCTGGCCACATAGACCTTGCTGTTGCTCAAGATTTGGCTACTGAGGTAGAATATGACCTTATCTTGGTAGGAAAGATAAGGAGAGATCCTAATAGAGGTAAATCCTCTTCATCTTCTAAATACTCACCTACAACCACCACTAATCTAATGGTGCAGAAGTTGGCAAATGAATTGCTAGCTCTTATAAAGCAAATGGCATAAGGGATGTCATCTGCACCTTCATATAGAGATGTACCAAGGAGGACATTCCCCAATCAGTCATATCAAGGCAATGCTGCCAGGAATCAAGGGCAACCAAATCATCTTCCTCCCCCATGGGGGAACCTTGCCATTGAAGCACTTTCAACCAATTCAACAGTTAGATATCTTGAAGTAAAATCAGATTTCTCCTTCCAGCTTGAGTTGAACCTAGAAGATTATGCTAATCTATTCACAGAGGGAGAAGAAGAATTAGCTGGTGACTCCAACATTAGTTTTTTGAATTACCAGGATGAACCCAAAAGTGAAGGTAAAGTAGATGAGGGATCATATGTTGTGTTCACTCGGTCCAAGAACCAGTCAGCCCAATAAGTTGATAAAGAAAAAATAGAGGAGTGACCTCAACCAACAATTTCAATTGCTAAGCGGGGAAACACTCTGCCTTTCCAGCCAAAGGACTCGGTGATTGCAAGGAAGGTAAGTACATCAAACATCTTTACAATTTCTACTTCAAATTCACAGACCGGTCCTCCCCCTCCCAAAAACCAAAAAGATGAACTTCCATCCTCTGTTCCTAGTTTATTTCAGACATTTGACATAATTGATCATATAAAGAAAACCAAAATTTAAATGTCTAAATTTGAATTCCTGCAGTCCAACCCTTAGCAGTTAGATAAGTTGGTTCAATGTATAAAGAACTAAGCCATCCCTATAGGACAAGCAGTTCTGAAGGTAACTCATGATCCCCCCAAGAAGGAACATATCCATCCCAAGCAATCTTGTCATTACTCCTCTTGCTGCCCCTAGGAAAATAGAGCCTTTTTATGTTTCCCTGTTGATAAACGGTCACAAACTGAACAACTACATCATTGATTTTGGAGCTTCAGACAATGTCATGCCTGCCAAAGTGGCAAAATTTCTTGGTCTCACACTGACCAAGACATTTGGGAGATGTTTCTCCATGGAGAACAAACAAGTGCCACTACTGGGACAAATCAATGATGCCCAATTTGCATTTGTAGCATTATCAGACAAGAGAATCAAGATGACTATCCTGGTGGTCAATGTCCCAACATCATACGACATCCTTCATGGGTGAAATTTTTGCAAGGATGTTGGTGGCGAGTTGAGCATGGACCTATCTAAGGAAAGGATCCCAGTCAAAGGCACTATGTAGAGATTTCTCCATGAAAAGGAAGCAAAATACGTGGTCACCCAAACATCAGCGCCTGAAGCTCAAATTTTGTTTGAGTCTTCAAGCATGGGTAATTAATTTTTATCCATGGAGGAAGTCCATTAGGCATCTGATGAAATTATTGAATGTGAAAACTTGAAAATTGGTTCAGATGGAACAACAGAAGGATTGGTGGAGCGCAGTGCAAGTGTAGAAGAATCTTCCCCTCTAAATGAAGAAGAATCTAAGGAAAAATTAGTTTCTGATGAGGTATGGATTCTAAAATTCGATGGCAACTACTCCTCTACTAGTTTAAGAGTTGGGATTGTGTTGATATCTCCTCAAGGAGATATTTTTCCTTCTTCATACAAGTTGTAGTTCAGCAACACCAACAACATAGCTGAGTACGAATCTCTATTGCTTGGATTGAAGGCTACTTGAGACAAAGGCATCAAACTCTTTCATGACAAAGGAGATACTAAACTGGTGGTTTTTCAGGTAAAGAATTTGTATCAAACAAAAAATGAGAGATTTCACTACTACTGTAATCTAGTCTGAGATCAAATTGAAGGCTTTGGTGCTTTTATCATCTCTGTCATACCTAAGGAATTTAATGACCGAGCTGATGCATTAGTTGTTTCAACAACTCTCTTGGTTCCTCACCCTAATTTTAAGAGAGATAGGTACACTATTAAACTAGTCTTTCGACCAAGTGTGCCTAAAAATGCTGATCATTGGCAAGTGTTCAATGGTGACAACCAAATCATTGCCTTCCTAAAGCAAAAAGGCAGCTTTAAATAGCTTTATTTTGAAGGCAGTGAGCGTCAGAAGCTTGAACCAACCCCAAAATCAAGTGTAAATGTAGGTGAAGAACTCCTACAATTTAAAAGAAATAAAATCTTGAAAGGCCTGGTTTCCCTTGAGAAGCTATTTGACAAACATGATAGATTCATCAAATAGCAGCAAACAGATTCAAGCTCCTACTAGGAGTTTGATCAAATAAATCTAGGTACCAAAGAAAATCCCAAGATGGTGAACATTGAGAAGTGCTGCACTCAGGAATAAAAGTTCAAGTTCATTACTCTACTCAGTCAATACATGGATGTCCTAGCGTACTCATATGCTGATCTGAAGTCACTCAAGCCTAAAAAAATTTGCCATGAGATCCCTCTCAAGAGTGATTCGGTACCTTACAATAAAAAATCTAGGAAATATAATCTAAATATATCAGGTATTATTCTATCTGAAATATAGAAAATGTTGAATGCTAGGATAATTTTCCCAGTCCATCATTCCACATGGATTGCAAATATAGTGCCTATAAGGAAGAAGAATGGTAAAATTCACCTCTGTGTGGACTTCAAAAATTTAAATCAGTCATATTTAAAGGATAACTATCCTCTGCCCATCATGGATCAAGTCCTTTAGACAGTGACTGGTTCAGAGATGTTATCAATGTTAGACAGCTTCTTAAGATACAATCAAATTGAAATTGGTGAAGCAGACTAGCATAAGACTGCCTTCACCACACCTTGGGTCACATTTGCCTATCGAAGAATGCCATTTGGCCTGATAAATGTGGGCACCACTTTCTAAAGAGCAATGGACCTTGATTTCAAAGATCAAATGGGTAAGTTCATTGTAGTGTACTTGGATGATTTAACAGTTTTTTTTAAGCATCGCCCTGACCATATGTGCCATTTGCAACAAGTGCTGGAATGTTGTTGCCAGAATGGCATTTCTTTAAATCCCAAGAAGTCTATTTTTGGATTAATAGAGGGGAAAATTCTTGAACACATTATATCCTGAGAAGGCAAAAAGATTGACTCAGAAAGAGTCAAGTCCATCCAGGAGCTTACTTTGCCCACAAGTAAGACTGTAGTTCACTCTTTCTTCGAAAAAGTGAATTTTTTTATGAAGGTTCATCCCTAAGTTTGCTGAGAAGACTTGCCACATTGCAAACATGATGAAGAGAAAGGCAAATTTTAGATGGACTGAAGAAGGCAAATTGGCATTTCAAGATATCAAGAGAGCTATTGCCCACACCCTAATTTTGGTTTGTCCAAGCTATACCAAGAATTTCACAATGTATAGTTATGCTTTTGAGCACACACTTTCAACAATTTTGGTTCAACAAAACCAAGAAGGTGTGAAATCTCTTATTTATTTCATGAGATATCCTCTCAAAGCTCATGAGCTGAAGTACTCAAACATGGAGAAGCATGCTTATGTAGTGGTAAAGGCAGTAAAGCATTTCCACTTTTACATCTTGAATTCACACACTACTATCGTGGTTCCTGACACCACAGTCAAATCCATATTAAATCAATAGGATTTTAGAATGAAAAGAGGCAATTGGATTGCTAAAATCTAGGAGTTTGATCTAGTCATCAAATTAATGAAGTTGGTACGGGGAAGAGGCTTATGCCAATTAATTGCTGACAACAGACCAAAAGAAGTAGGGCATGAAGAAGAAGAAATTGAAGACACGCCAACATTCCTCTTTGTCTCCACCA
The DNA here is from genome assembly GCA_037957365.1 of Torreya grandis. NCBI lineage: Eukaryota > Viridiplantae > Streptophyta > Pinopsida > Cupressales > Taxaceae > Torreya > Torreya grandis. The sequence continues at coordinate 953,019 of JARHVA010000027.1, forward strand.
TGAATGAGTGGTATTCAAGTATTGCTCATTTTCTTACTTATGGTGATTTCCCTGCTCACCTATCTCAAAAAAAAAGGAGGACTATTAAATTGAAAGCTGCCAATTTTGTCTTCTAGGACAATGACCTGTATAAGAAGAGCCTTGATGGAGTGTTCCTTCACTGCATGGATAAAGAGCAACAGAACCAACTTTTAAAGTCCTTCCATAATCTGACCTATAGATGATATTTTTATACTCTTGTAACTGCCCATAAGATTCTATGAGCTAGGTATTACTGACCTACTCTATTTCAAGATGCATACAAATGGGTACAAAGGTGCGAACTGTGCCAACAGTTTGTTGGAAGACCCAAGATAGCTTCTCTACCTCTCAAACCAATGGTGATAGAAGAGCCATTTCAGTAATGGGGAATCGATTTCATTGGTGTTGTAAACCCATCTTCAAGTGCTGGACATGATTATGTCCTCACAGCCACTGATTACTTCACCAAGTGGGTGGAAGCTATTTCAACCAAGAATGCTACTTCAGAAGTAGTGTGCAATTTCCTCAAGAAAAACATCATTTCTAAGTTTGGGGTCTCAACCAAGATTGTCACAGACAACGCAACTTATTTCTCTTCCTAGGAGATTACTCAGTTCTATTTTTACTATGGGATTACCCTCTCCCACTCTTCGAATTACTTTCCACAAGGAAATGACCAAGCTGAATCAAGCAACAAGAACTTGATAACCATCATAAGGATGCTGGTGGATGACAACCAACGAACATGACATAAAGCATTAGTTGATGCTTTATGGGCAGATAGAATTACACCTAAGAGGGTAATTGGTATGTCACCTTTCCAACTTCTTTCTGGTCTCAATGTTGAGATACCAATCACCCTAGAATTTCCAGCATTGAAATTGGCTAAGGCAGTTGAAGATCAGACATATGAAAGCTTCATCGATAAGAGGATCATGTGCTTGACTAAGTTGGATGAACAGTGAACTATGGTGGTGGACCGAATTGCTACATATCAAAGTCTGGTGAAGAAGCTCTTCGACCAGAAAGCAAAGAATTGTGATTTCTAGATTGGAGATCAAATCCTATTGTGGGACAAGAGAAGAGAACCAAAGGGAATGCATGGAAAATTCAATTCCCTTTGGAGAGGCCCATTTACTATCCATCAACTCAATGGTGAAAATATTTTTCTATTGAAGTATCAAGATGGCACGCCTTTTTCTCTGCCTCACAATGGGCAGCATCTGAAGCACTTTAATTCTTGAAGTATTAGATAAGTTCACCTATACATATGTATATTTGTATGGTCTTTGGTTCTATTTTGTGTTGTTTGTTTTCATTTTTTAGCACATTTATTTTTGGGTAGCATGACTCCATAGCCCAATGGCATACTTAAAGGCATTGGAGATTCTAGTTTCTACTCCCCTCAGCTGTTCCAAGTCTTTAACTCAAGAAAGTTCCCCAACTGGAGCTAGCTATTGTTCCCAAAGTTTGTCACTCATTTTTGGGACAACATATGAACTATTTTGGTTATGCAGGCCAAAATTATCTCTTCCCTTCTCAAAAATTGTTCTGAACATTGAAATTATTCATTATTCAAGCTTTTTCAGTTAAGCGACTAGCAGGGTCAACAAGTTCAATAGCTTCAACAGGTGAGTTCTCACACAGGAACAAGTTCCCAACACTTAGGCAATTTCAAGATTGGTTCAATGCCTTGGTTCAACCAAAGATTTTCATCAGCAAGATTCAAACAAAAGATTGAACCATTGAACCCCACTTCCAAAAGGTTCAAAGGTTTAACGGGTTCAAAGGTTCAATGGCATCGGCAAGCTTAAAGAGTTAAGGACTTCGGTAGAAGTTTAAAGTTCAACAGCTCCAACAAGTTCAATGGATTCGAAAGACTTAGAAGAAAAGAAGGCTTTGAAGAACAAAGGAATGAATCATTGAACCGATGAACCTTGAACCAAAATGGTTCAATGGGTTCAATGGGTTAGAAGAGATCAAAAGACTTTGAAGAAAAGAAGGCTTCAAATGCAAGATTAAACCATTGAACCGTTAAACCAAAGTTGGTTTAATCAGTTAGTTCAATCAATCGATTCAAAGGACTACCCCAAAGCTAAAGGAACAAGTGCCCTTATGGAGGGTAGTGAACTAAAGGCAGGTGCCCTTGCGGAGGGCAGGGAACATTGGTTCAAAGACCAAAGAGAAGGCCGAAAAGGTAAGGTTTCCTTTAGATTTTTGTTCGAAGAAATTACTAAGTAAAGGAACCAAAAGAATTCCTTGGGAAAGATTTTTTGTAGAAGAATTTCACAAAGACAAGGTGAATTCTTTCAGACAAAAAATTTGAAGGAATTCCTTCGGACTTTTGTCTAAAGGAATTCGCTCGAAAGGAAAATCTCGAAGAAAAGTGGACAAGGCAAAGGAAAGGTTTCCTTCAGACAAAATGTTTGAAGGAATTCATTCAGACATTTTATCTGAAGGAATTAACTCGAATACCACCTGAAGGACCCCGAAGGGAAGATACCCTTGTGGGGTGGTTCTCAGCACCAAGAAAATGGACCTTTCTCAAAGACTCGAAGGGACACCTTCCCTTCAGGGTGTTCCAAAGACATAAAGTCAAAGCAATTTCAAGGCTTCAAAGGGACTTAGAAAAATAAAGGAAGCAATGGAAAAAAGAATGAACCAATGAATCGATTGAACCTTGAACCAAAAGAGTTCAAAGTTTAATGGTTCACAGGTTCAACGGTTCAAAGGAAGCTCCAGACAAAGGAAGGAAATGGATGATTCTAGAAGACTAGTTCAAAGGGATGGTTCAAGCAAAAAGCAAGGAAGTGATTGAACTAGGGAATCGATAAAGATTGCATGAATCATTGAACCATCAAACCAATGAACTTTCACAGGTTCAAAGGTTCATGGTTCAATATGGTTCAAACAAACAACAACCATTGACGTCTCCATGGACGTCAAATTTAAGGTAATGGAATATCTATTAAATTTCAAACATAACATGAAACTTGAAGGATGAACCAAGTGACTAGCTAAAAGGAGATCCCGAGGGCTCAAATTGCTATAGAGAAGAGAGAACAATACAAAAATATCAAAAATATCTACAAGGGAGTTATTTCCAATAGGTGAAATAGTCCACCGAGTAGACTTCTGAGCACACCAAATCAAGGACACGGCCTATTTTTCTTCAATGATGTAAAAGTAAGATGGATAGCTACATAGAAATCAAGAAAAGGACCAGACAACCCATGCTAAGGAGGAGACATATAAGATGAATGGGCACGTCATAGTTAAGGCAATGCATTGTTCCAAGCATGGCTCCTTGACAAAATTGAAAGTGCATTCAAGGCATTGAATGCAGTTGTTAAGCACGGGATATACTGATAGCGGGGTGAATCAGTATATCATATATCTTATTAATCTTTTCTTTAACCAAATTCCACTTAATCAAACATTCAAGATATGCAATAAAACTCAAACAAATAAACACCACACAAGATAGAGAGAGACACCAGTTATAACGTGGAAACCCAATGTGGGAAAAACCATGGAGAACAATCTCAAGTATATGAGTAAGCACCAACCCAAAAAATATTTTCAAGCCAAGCTTGTAGGAGCACCAACCCCTTTGCTGAGCACCAACCTAGCAACTATTCGTGAGTACCAACCCACATGAACACCACACCCCTTTGCCGAGCACCAACCCAGCTACTATTCGTGATAACTAACCCACAAGAGAACCAACCCCTTTGTCAAGCACCAACCCAACAACAATTCATGAGCACCAACCCATAAGAGCACCAACCCCTTTATCAAGCACCAACCCAACAATAATTTGTGAACACCAACCCACAGGAGCACCAACCCCTTTGTGTATACGACACACCTATCTCTCAATGTTGCTATCTCAATAAATGAAAGATTGATACAACATCTCTTTGCTCTCTTTCACCTTTGCTCTTCTAAGTTAGATATAACAAATACAAATCATATTCATCTCTCACAATTGCTCTTCTAAGCTAGATATTACTATATCAAATCAACCTCTATCTCTCATATATACAAATGGATTCTCAAGCATTTATTTATAGCTTTTCAAATGACCTTTGGCCTTCCCCCTTTGTGACCCTTCAATCCTCATGGAAAATGGTGCCAAACTTGTATGACCCTTCATATTCAAGCCTTTGAAAATTCATGTGGTGACCCTTCATTATCAAAAACATCCTACCCTCTTTTGTCCTCATCTTGGTGACTTTTCGTATTCCTTAAAGTGTCCCTTCATGAGAAATTGCACCCTTCTTCTTTTGTCTTCACTTGGTGACTCTTGGAATTCCCCAAGATGACTCTTCATGGGAAAATGCATCCCATCTTTCTTTTGTCTTTACCCCATGGCTCTTTGACTTCTCCATGGGCCCTTCTTTTGTGTCATATGCAACCAAAAATATATTTGTTAATATTAAATAAATATTAACTCACATTAGCCAAGATAAATCTATTACAAACAACATTAAATGCAATGGGGCCTTTATCACCAATAATGCTAGACCTTTGACATTAATGACAATATTTCCAACAATATCCCCCTTTGTCATTGATGGCAACCTCAATCTTGAAACTGCCACATCCTGTCACCTACACATATTATCATCTAAAAACATATAGTAACTCCCCCTTACTTTAACAACTTGTACTTGTTCCTTGTACCTATTTTTTGCACCTGTACCTGTACCTGTTATTCTCCCCTTTTGACATCAATGGCAAAGGGCCTACTTGGAGCTAACACTTAGCTCCCCCTCAACTGATATTAAACATCAATGGCAGGAAGTAATAGAAATTACTCCCAACTCCTCTCGCCGATCTTTGAATGTATCCTTTGATCGTGCCTTTGAGAAGATATCTGACAAAACATATACATTGTTCCCTATCCTTTGAGCATCTGCAATCAACTAATTTGAATCTTTTCTTCTAATCTCAAAACCTTCTTTATGAAACTTTAATGTGTATCCTTGATCACATATTTGACTAACACTCAACATATTATGCTTAAGACCTTTTACATATAAAACATTCTTAGTCTCAGTTATACCATAATCCAAACTTAAAGTACCTTTTTCGGCTATCTTGGTAGTGGTTTTATCTCTGAATCTCATTGTACCACCATTGATCTTCTTTAGAGTTGTGAACTTACTTTTATTACTTGTCATATGCCTCGAACATCCGCTATCAATTAACTATGGCCGATCTTTACCTCTTACATGCAGAGCTGTCTGAACCATCATAGAATCTTTAGGTTGTTTCTTCTACAATGAACATGTCTGAGCCTTCTTCTTAATGAATGGAGCTTTGAAACTTTGATCCTTCTTGACTGACTTGAATACGATTATACAATATCAAGCTATGTGTTCGAAGTTGCACTTGTACAATACTATGGTCTCTTCATCAAAGCTTGATAGAGGAGCAAAAGAGTTGTGGCTTCTGCTTGACTCTCCTTGCCTTTCCTTCTTATTTCTAAAATTGTTAGCTCTTTTTCTACATTCTAATTTCTTATGACCATATCCATTAAAATAAAAATAATAGCCATAAAAATAAGACCTATATGTATATCTCTAACTTGATTGTCTTTTGTAGCTTTGTTCTCTCCAGCGTTCTCTATTTGAAATGTCCTCTATATTTTTCACTTCTCCCCTTTTTGTTTCCTCTTTTGTAAGAGCTTCAGCATAGCTCTTTTTCTTTTCAAATCTGATCCCTGTCTTATTTGAATTTGCTTTTTGAATTTCCAATATCTTATTCAACATGTTAGTGCTATCTTCAAATTTTGAATCATTGACTACTTTATCACTGACTGCTTTCTTAATATCTTCTTTTAAAGAGGCAATTTCAATAACATACCTTTGAAATTATTTTCTTTCTATTTCCAACTGTGTTGTGAGGTCTTCTTCATTCTTCTTGGATTCTTCAAAGTGTGCTTGTAGATCTTCAATCATTTCCTTTGACTCTTGTTCATTTTTCTCGATCTAGCGCTTTAATCTTCTATTCTTCTTCTGAACAACTTATAACTCTTCTAAGGCACAAATGAGCTCTCCTTCCATATTCACTTCAACTTCCTCCTCTTCTTCTTATTGATCATCTTCATGTATGGCCATGAATAAAATCTCTTCTTCTTCTAAATCGCTAACTCCACTATCTTTTCCTGAGCTAGGATCCTTAGAACACAGGCTCTTCTTCTCAAATCCCTTCTTAGATTTGCTTTTGAAATTCTTCTTGTATGTAGGCTTTTCTTCTTCATCATAATTAACCTTATCTGGGCATCTAGCTAAAAAATTTCCAATCTTTCCACAATTAAAACATTTAAAAGGTAATTTTCCTTGATATTTATTTGTTCCTCTTTTCGGCTTGTGAATGAAAAGTGATCCATTGTCATCTTCATCATCACTGAAACTATCACTTGAGTCTTGAATCTTAGCTTTCTCCTTCTCTGATGTCTTGAAAGCCACTTCTCTCTTTGAGGGTTTATCTTGTTCTGTTCACATCTCATATGCCGTGAGAATACCATGAAGCTCATCCATCTTTAGATTGGCTAAATTCTTCATCTCCTCGATTGCTGAAACCTTTGCATCATATCTCATTGGTAGAGATCTCAAAACGTTTTGCACCACCATTGACTCATCTAATGTTTCTCCAAGACCTTGAATCTGATTTACAATTTGATCAACTTTCAAAAGATAATTTCCTATATCTTCTTCTTCTTCCATCTTCAAACTTTCAAATTGCCTTCTAAAAGTCTGCAGCTTAGCTTGCTGGGCCTTTCCATCACCTTTGTAAATATTCTCAAGTTTTACCCAAGTTTCATGACAAGAGTTACATTGCATAACTTTAACAAATTTAGATTCACATAAACCACATAAAATAGCATTTAAAGCTTTAGCATTACATTCACTTGCCTTCTTTTCTACTGGAGTAATTACAAATGTCTGTGGCTCTTCATATTCCTCCACCACTGCTTTCCATATGTCGAATCCAAGGGCCATCAAATAAACCTTCATTCTCATGCTCCAAAAAGCATAATTTGTCCCATCAAACAAAGGTGCCCTATTTGTAGAAAATCTTTCTTGTGACCCAGCCATCATGCTTTCCCGATCTACTTTCAAGCTGTAAAAAGTTTTAAAAAGGAACCTGCTCTGATACCAAATTGTTAAGCATAGGATATACTAAGAGGGGGGGGGGGGGTGAATCAGTATATCATATATCATATATCTTATTAATCTTTTTTTTAACCAAATTCCACTTATTTAAACATTCAAGATATGTAATAAAACTCAAACAAATAACACCACACAAGATAGAGAGAGACGCCAGATATAACGTGGAAACCCAATGTGAGAAAAACCATAGAGAACAATCTCAAGTATATGAATGAGCACCAACCCAAACAATATTCACAATCCAAGCTTGCAGGAGCACCAACCCCTTTGCTGAGCACCAACCCAACAACTATTCATGAGCACCAACCCATAGGAGCACCACACCCCTTTGCCAAGCACCAACCTAGCTACTATTCATGAACACCAACCCCTTTGCCAAGCACCAACCCAACAAAAATTTGTGAGCACCAACCCACAGGAGCACCAACCCCTTTTTCGAGCACCAACTCAGCAATAATTCGTGAGCACCAACCCACAGGAGCACCAACCCCTTTGTGTATACCACACACCTATCTCTCAATGTTGCTATCTCAACAAATGATAGATTGATACAACATCTCTTTCCTCTCTCTCACCTTTGCTCTTCTAAGCTAGATATAACAAATACAAATCATATTCATCTCTCATAATTGCTCTTCTAAGTTAGATATTACTACATCAAATCAACCTTTATCTCTCATATATATAAATGGCTTCTCAGGCCTTTATTTATAGCTTTCTAAATGACCTTTGGCCTTCCCCCTTTGTGACCCTTCAATTCTCATGGAAAATGGTGCCAAACTTGTATGACCCTTCATATTCAATCCTTTGAAAAGTCATGTGGCGACGCTTCATGATCAAAAATGTCCTTTCCTCTTTTGTCCTCATCTTGGTGACTTGTCGTATTCTTTAAAGTGTCCCTTCATGAAAAATTTTGCCTTTCCTCTTTTGTCTTCACTTGGTGACTCTTGGAATTCCCCAAGATGACTCTTCATGGGAAAATGCGTCCCATCTTTCTTTTATCTTTACCCCATGGCTCTTTGACTTCTTCATGGGCCCTTCTTTTGTCTCATATGCAACCAAAAATATATTCGTTAATATTAAATAAATATTAACTCACATTAGCCAAGATAAATCTATTACAAACAACATTAAATGCAATGGGGCCTTTATCACCAATAATGCTAGACCTTTGACATCAATGACAATATTTCCAACAGTAGTATAGGACATTCCATGGAACAAAGCGCCACGCCTTTCTTGGCTCCCACATATTGTAATCTCTTATTTTATGCAAAGAGATCTCTCTGATATAGAAGCGAAACTCTACCAAAATTGAGAGGCGATTACTGAGACTTTGAGCTCAGATTGTTCATCATATTTCTTTGTTTAAATGAGAAAGCAAGTTAATTTCAAACTTTGTGTTGTTATAGATTGCATCATTTTAGGAGATTGTTCTTATGTCTATTTTTTGAATACATTCTTATTCATTTTATTGAAATAAGCAAAACTAGTGGAAGTAATCAGGAAGGTGTCCTGAAGCCAATTGTAGAAAGACTTTGTGCTGTCACAATTGTCTTCAGTGTGTGTTTTTAGTTTCTTTATGTGTGAAGGATCTTGGGATGATTTTGTGCCCCCATTATCCTTTATTTTTCACTCTTTGGGCAGTTGAGGTATAGACTTTGTGTTATACTTCATTCTACTGGTTACTATGCCCTTGTTACCTATTGGTTACCCACTAGAAAGAACTCCTACACCCTGCTACAAGACCAATTTTGAAAGAAGAGAAGTGCCTTCAGTATTATCACCGAGACTTCTCCTTTATCTATGAAAATCATCTCTGAAAAAAGAGAGATAGATGGTGTTATCCTACCCTTGAGTGTTATTTTTTTCATATATATAGTATATAACTCATATTTATAGGGAACCTCCCCTTGATGAGAAGAGAGATTTGTCCACCTATGATGTGGTAAACCTGCACATTTAGCCAACCCATCTCCCTTGATATGGTTTAAGAGACCTATTTTGCTCATCAGTTAGCTGGTGACAAAATATTCACCCAACACCATGCTTAGATGTAATCAATTTACAATGTTTATGTTTATTTTCATTTAAACATGTATGCTCTTTCATTCACTGTATGCCATGTTTATGAGATGTTGGACTTGAATTTTTATCTATTCATGTTGATGACTAGGATCATATGCTTACTTAGAGATGGACATATATATTAACACATGATATAGTCAATGTGAGTTGGTTTTATAGGGTTGGACTAGTTGGGGTATGCCTTTTGTGAACAATGGGAAATATTGCTGACAACATTATTTGATAGCTCCTTCGGTTTGATTTTTATTTTATCTTGTGATATTATGCATCATTTTTATAGACAAATATAATAACAATGTGTATCGTAAACATATAAAACTTAATTTAAATAAAAATTTAAATGACTTAGGTGTAAGATATGAATAATCAAATCCAAAGTGTGAATATAATTAAAAAAAAAACTAAGTGTAGGAATGAATACAAATATTCATAACTCAAGTATAAGTTATGGTTATTAAAGGATCAAGGGAAAATAAAATGAAATAATCCTATGACAATCGAGGAAAAGAGGCACAAGAAAGGAAGTCAGTCAATGACCAATTAAAACAATCAAATAAACATAGGAATAACAGACAACCTAAGTAAATATCTAAAACACTAATGAAATAAACAATGTTAATCATCAACCAATGAAAAAATTAAAAAGAAGTTAACAACTAAACTAAGGCAAAAATAAACAACCAAGCTAAAGTACCAATAATAAACAAATGAGTTTAAGCAGAGTGATAGACAACCTTAGTTAAGGAAAATGAATAAACAAACAAGGTAAGGCACAAGCAATAAATAATTAAGTTAAATCAAGAACAATAGACAACCTAAGTTAAGGTAAATGAACAAATAACTAATCTAAGGCAAAATAGAACAAACAACTAATTTAAGGTAATTGAACAAATAACTAAATAACTATTTGTGCACATGTAATAGAAGTGTTATGCTCGGCACAAGGGTTACCCCTAGGCTATAAGGATCAACAAAAAAGGTAGGATTAGCTAAAGGTTTCCCCTAGGCTATAAGGAACAATGATGCTATAATAGTCAAGGGGAATAGAATAATAAATAAGGGGTGGTTGATCTATCTCCAAATGAATTAAGAAATTAGATGCTGCTTACATAGTCCCATGGACATGAATTCCAACATAGACTTTAGGCCCAATATTATTCTCCTAGGATGTGGGATAGAATAAAATTGATGATAAGGAAAAATAATCAACTTGTAGAGAAAAATGGTAATTGTCGTGCAAAATGATGAGGGCATGAGAGATCTAAGGTGAATTAGTTTATTAATTTCAAATGCTTAAACACCCACAAAAGTGTCTCACAAAATGGTGAGAGTGTGACATAGGTTACTTATAAAAAGGTGAGAGCATGGCTTAGGTTGCTCTCAAAATGGTGAGGGCATGAGATATATAGGATACATTAGTTCTTTAATTTCAAATGCAAAAACACCCATAAAAGTTACTTGCAAAGTGGTGAGAGCATGACTTAGGTTAATCGTAAAACAACAAGAGCATGGGAACAAGGGTAGCTGAGTTGACCTAAAAAAACATTGAGTGCTACCGATATAGTCCAAATAGACCTCAAACCACTATAGTTCACCCTAATGAGGAATATGACTAAGTAACAACATGTTCATGAATAGGCAAATGATAGGGTATGAAATAATGGTAAAACAAGGCATGGTATAAGGTTGCTCCTAGCTTATAGGAAATAATGAAACAACTAAGTTACCCCTACGATATAGGGAACAAAAACATATGTAAGTGATATAGGATGCTTGCTAAAATGAAGGATGAAATTTATAGAACATTATCATACTACCTCAAGATACTACCCCTTTTTGAAACAATGCACTCAAAGAGTCATAAGACTAAATAAACCATTGAAATAACATCCAAATCCAACCACTATAAGTGTCTAAAGTATTAATTAATCAGAACTAGGGTCAAAATGGTAATAAGGTAGGTAAAACAAAACTTCAACCAATAAAGAAGGTATGGGAGGAAAGGTATATAGTACAATGAAAATAAGGTGATGTTACAACACAACTTAATTGATCCTCATAGACAAGATCTCAGATCACTCAAGTGAAAAAGTGCTTGAGATGTGTTTTGTTCATTAGTTCATCAATTTCATCTCCTTCTGGCATAGCCAACCTGTATGCTCTAGAACCATAGTTAGGGACAATCACATAAGGTCCCAACCAATTAGGCTTAAACTTGACCTTTTTATTGAATTCAACATTGGTGATCTTTTAGTTTTATTTGAGTACAAGATCACCAAGATTGAACTATTTATATTTCATATGCCTGTTATATTGATCACACAACTGATTTTGGTATGCTTGAAGACTATTCACAATTGCCATCCATTTTTCATCCAGTATTGATAGCTCTTATAGATGAGCTAATCTATAATTCTCATCATCAAGGATATGTTTTAATGGAATACATAGAGAAGGCAACTCAACATTGATAGGAATAATGGCCTCTATGCAATAAACTAGGGAATAGGGTGTTGTTCCTATTAGAATACACAAATTGGTTCAATAAGCCTAGAGGGTGTGGAAGAATTGCAAGTGCCAATCATGACCAACATCATTGATGATATTCTTAAGAATCTTGACAATGGTTTTTTTAGATGCCTTTACTTGGCCATTATCTTATGGGTAATATGAAGTGGAAAAATGTTGGGTAATATTATATTTGGCATAAAGGGATTTGACATCCCTATTTTTGAATCAAACTCCATTATCAAATATAATGTTGGAGGGGATACCATAGTGGTAGATGAGGTGATTAAAATGAATTTGAATATTTGCTTGCCTATCACATAAGTGAGGGGAATGGATTCTACCTACTTAGTAAATTACTTGATGGCAATAAGGATTGTTTATGGCCATCTGAGGAGGTAGGGTTAATCTTTATTATGAGGTAAAGCCCCCAAATATAAAATGACCATGGTGTAGTCATTGGCTTGAGTGTTTGGGATGGAACATGTATCAAATTGGCATGCTTTTGACATTTTTTACACCTTTTAACATAAGCAACTGATCTGATTCCATGTTCAACCAATAATAACTAGAACATAATAACTTTTTTACAAGGATACACCCACTAGTGTGGGCCCCATAAACCCCTTCATGAACTTCTCTCAACTCTAGTCTAGATTATGTCGAGGTTAAACAATGAAGCAAAGTTCCATCAAAGCTTCTACAATAGAGTGTATGTCTAAGTATTGTATAACAAAAGGCTTGGTGGGTGAAGAATTTTTACTTTTTTTTAAGATATGTTAGGAGGGAGGAGTTGGTCATGATGGTATTTATATAGTTCAGAATACCATGTAGAACTAGGACCAACAATATTAAAGATCATTTGAAAGGTCGGGGGTTCATGAGTAGGTGCTAGAAGATGTACAACAATAAAATGATAATCTCTTGACTTATCTATGATGCATATCAAAGAACCAATTATATCCATGGGATCTGTTATTTTGTTATTGTCTTGAGGTATTTTTCAAATTGAAGATGGGCATTTTATTGCTTGAGAGTGTCTACCATGGAGTTATAAAGTACAAACTTCTCATCCTTGGTCTAAAATTGGTCTACACCATGATTAATGATAAGGTATGAATCTCCACAAACCATTAGATGTTAAATATTCCTCTATACCACTAAATGAAGCCCTAAAATGAGTGATTTGTACTCAACCATGTTATTAGTATAAGGAAAGATGATACGAAAGGACTTGGGAATGATATCCCCTTGTGGTATTATGGACAATAGTACTGCTCCCAAACCATGATATGTGAAAGAACCATCAAAACAAATTTTTATTTACTTCTATTCAAGAGGTGTTTTTATTACGGTCATGATAGAATCATATGGAAATCTAAAGATGAGTCGCTGAGTGTCAGTGTTGGGAGCATTAACAATCTAGTCGATAATTATCTATCCCTTGATGGCCTTTTGGTTGACATATTAAATCTTGAAATCACTTAGAAGCATGATCCATTTAGCTATGTGACCCTATAAAGCTATTTTTGAGAGTAAATATTTGAGTATATCCACTTTGGCAATGACAATGGCCTTATTATTTAGCATATAGTGGTGTAACTTATATTCTATGAAAACCATAGCTAAACAAGTTTTCTTGATCGACATATAATTGTGATCATACACAACCAATGTGTGGCTTAGGTAATAAAAGACATGTTACTTACCTTTTTCATCATGTTGTGCCAACAGTGCCCCCAGGGAATTTTCCATTGTAGAGAGGTAGAGTAGTAATGTATTTTCTAGCATAGGTGGTAAAAAAATAGGTGAATTGATGATAATTTAGTACCTTCTTTAGAAAATGGGTAAATGGATGAAATTTGTTGGCCAATTATGATATGAATCATTTGATTGATTGTATCTTGCCCTTCAAAATATGAAGCTTCTTCAAAGTGGATGGATCCATAATTTTGGTAATGGCCTTAACTTTGGCTAGGTCAACTTCAATACCCTTAAGAGAGACAATGAAGCCTAGTAGTTTAAAAATAGTTATGCCAAAGATGCACTTTTTAAGATTATGTTTGACCTTGTACTCCCAAAGTAATTCAAATATATTTTGAAGTATTTTTAGATGTTCATCACAGGTCTTAGATTTACCCAAGATGTCATCGATATAGTCTTCAACTATATCATGCATAATTATCATCATGCCCTATTGGTAAATTGTCCCTACATCTTAAGGCTGAAAGGCATGACGTAATTAAAAAAGTTCCCCAAGGAGTGGTGAAAACTATCTTGTGTTGGTCCTATGGTGTAATTCTAATTTGATTGTATCCTAAAAAACCATCCATGAGAGAAAATAATGCATACCCAGTCGTGGAGTCAAAAATCATGTCGATATTTGGCAGAGGGAAGTTGCCCTTTGAGAAGGCCTTGCTAATGTCATAGCAATAAGTGCACAATATTATAACTTATATCTTTTTGATGACTAGCATAATATTGAAGATCCACTCTAAGTAATCAATAGGATGAATGCATCCCACATCTAAGAGTTTCTCCAATTATTTATTTACTAAGGCAACAATATAAGGATGGATTTTCCTTAGTTTCTGCTTGACTAGCTTGGCATTAGGATGTACAACAAGATGATTACAATCTAGGTGGGGTTCAAACTTGGCATGTCATAATAAACCCATGCAAAAATGTTGATGAACTCCTAAGGAGGGTTGTAATGACTTCATGCTCCTCCTCAGTGAAGGACATGCCTAGTTTGATCCACTTTAGATCATTCAGTGTTCTAATGTTGACTTTAGAAGTGTTCTCCATAAGAAGTGTAGAACCATTCTTCCAAAAAAGTTGGTAAATAAGTGAAATGGTTGGTAATATCAAAGTCCTCTAGTCATACTAGCTTGTCAAGTTCCCCTAAATAGGATGAATCAAAATTCCCCAATGGTGGCAAGGGCCATTTAACAAATACGTCTGGACATTCTTAGATAATTTGTTGAAAGGCTCACTATTCTTCTTCAATAATTTTAGACCCAAATATGATTATGGCATTGGTGGCATCCTGAGCTTCATCCAAATAAGGGTGAACACCCCCATCTAATGGTTCCTAAAATAGGTTTTCACCAAGAGACTAGCCTTTTTATTTACTTTTAACTTGGTCTAAAAGTGCCTCAAAAAGGTTTTCACTTTTGGTCCTCAATGATTGATTTTAATTTTATTTTTGGCAAAGGAAGTTAGCCTAATCTATGAAATAGGTAGCAGGGTCTAATCTGATAGAAAAACATTTTTTATGACCTCCAAGAGGAATATGGCCTCTTAGACC
Organism: Torreya grandis; assembly: GCA_037957365.1. Taxonomy (NCBI): domain Eukaryota; kingdom Viridiplantae; phylum Streptophyta; class Pinopsida; order Cupressales; family Taxaceae; genus Torreya; species Torreya grandis. The sequence continues at coordinate 968,133 of JARHVA010000027.1, forward strand.
TAGAAAATAATAAATAGCCTAAAAAATTTCATACTCATCAAGTGACACTATGGATTCTTGTTGGTCCTAGTTGATGAGTTTTAGATGATGAAAGAAGAGTGGGAAAGGACAAATGATAGGTGTAATGGTACATATGGCATGAGATTTAAACAAGTCGGTATTGACTAAGTCCTCACATACACTAAAAAGACTCTGCATCATTATCAACATCATCTTCGCTAGTCATTGGAATAGGAACATGGATACAATATGCAAGGTCAACCCCAGGTGGTTTAAATCCAATACTATGAGTTCCCTTGTACTTGGTTATGAAAATTGCCTCAAGAGTATTGTGTTGATCTACCCCCTGGCCTTTGCCTTCATAATCTTGATTATCCATGATCTGGTTAGGGATGGGATATCTTTTGCTTTGGTAACAATCAAGAAAGTCATCATTATAAAGCCAAGAATCATCTGAATGCATAAACTAGATGACTTGTTAATCAACATACACATAGAAAATAGATGCATAAAGAGTTGAGCTAGATGTATATAAGGATTTGACAAAGAGCATAATGCTAACACAATATATTTGGATAGCTATAAATTTAAACTAAAATGAAGGATAATAAGAATTGAATACCCAAAAAATAAGATGACCTCTTTATTTAAATCACCAGTGAGGAATTAGAAGGCGAGATATGGCATGTTGACTAGAAAGAATCATAGACTAGTGATGTGAATTGATGTCAATGTATCTTCAATTTGTAAGGCCTACATGCATGATTTCACCATAAAGCATTCAATTCACTGGGAGAATTGAATTTTTTATCTTCAGTTTGTTATTTCACCATTGCAAAATTTCATATTTCACCATTGCAAAATTTCATATTTCACCAACCGATCTATCTTAGTAATCTAAGGCAATTGATCTGAAGATAAAAGTCTAGATGTGGACTTGTGAATAGCTGTCTACTTTTGAAGTCCACATAGAAAGCAATGAATGACAATAGATGTGTCTTGGGAAATATTATTCTTCCTCATTACTGGGGCAATGCATATGAAAACCACCCTTGTCAATAGGTCAATCTCCCATCACATGATAGGTCTATAGATCACACTTCTATGTTGTGTGGAAATCAGTGAACAAACTTCCAAATGCTCCTTGTTGCATAGGTACTATTGATTGTTCTCCACTCTGATATGAATGAAGGAAACGAATGCAAATGCTTTGATATATTTTATTGAACAACTAAGGAAAATATATACAAAGTGGAATCGGTTAATAAAATTGTAAATCATTAATTGTTATTGCATGCAACTCTTAAATTGATAACTAAACAAACTAATCAATGCTAAACAAAAACCAAATCAATGAAGTAAGCACTATTCGCTTAGGCAAACAATATAATAGAAAAAATTTCTAGCACACACCTCACATTTGCATGTGACTAGTCATGCATTTGTGTGTGAGTGGGGTTTGGAAATCTATAGATTTGGGTGCCATCATTATGCATGCATGCATAGGTTTATATGAGCTCAATGGAAGTTAAAAAGGTACCACCATAAGTCTAAAAATTAGATGTGAAGAAAAGTGAGACACCTAAGTTTGGAGGTCCGATTCAAACATCCACCATCCCATCATAAGAGCCTGTCATAGTTACACCACCCACTTCACGAAACTAGTTATAGTTTTCTTTATTATAGTAATTCAAGGTAGTCTATCTCAGGCCAGTTTCCTCGAGATCTTCCTAAAAACATCGACTAGTCTCTCAAGCAAGACAAATCCATCAGATAGAATTTAAAAACCAGTGCAGCTCACTGTAACCCATAGGTTGTTTCACTATGGGTTAAATGGAGGCCATCCAAGGGTCTACAAGTTTGAATAGTCGATGCCAATGGGGAACACCAATGAGGATATCAATATTTTTATTGATCAGTAGAAGATCTGAGTGCAGCCACTAAGAGCATACAACCATGGGCTTGAGAAACCTTTTCAAAAAATTTGCTTCAAATCTCAATTTATTGGTCAAAATCCATGTAGCAGAACATCCATGTAGTTTACATAGAATAATGTCTGAGTGCATCCACAAATTACGAGCAAATATCACAAACCAATGTTGAGTGAAAGAAACCAATGGTGAATGGGTAGATGAAAGGAGCATGGAGGTCATCAAATTATTAGAAATAATGAGGGAATAACCACTAGTTATCACCCTCCTAATCTATCCTGGATCTCATCTCCTTATAGGCGGATGACCAGGTTGAAGGATCTAAATTAGAATAAGAGGTTGTGACTAGGCCTATAAACAAATAGCATGATCAATGGTATAAGAGTGGGCTCCAATGGCATAGAATGGCAAACCAACTCAATGCTTCAGAAGTTTCAAACCCTTGACCAAGTAAAAAACCAAGTCGATGTGTCCTCCTCTCAACTTTACAAAACTAAGCTTATACTACCAATAAAATACATGTATAATCCAATACCAAACATATAAAAATTCTTCTTCAATTAAAAAGAATACAAAATATAAATCAAACAAATTAACCGATGCTCATTACCAGAACCATAAGCTCTAATACCATGTCAAAATATGCCAGTAGGTGATCTTTTGGTAGAGTGAACACACAACTAAGTTTGAAACAATAATGATTTTGCATTAAAAAATAACATGCAAGAAGATGTGCAATAATTGCCTTCTATATTAAATGCCTTATGCACCAGTTATCTACTCTACAAAGCTCTACATAGCTTTGGTTTAATTATAATAACATAGTGAAGAGGAATATAAAGGAGTAGGGAGAGTTAACTCACTAGATAACTCATGGTGAAACTAAGTGTAAATAACTATGGAACTCATATGATAACTCACAGTGGTACTCAGTAGAACTCTAGGTGGAAGTCACCCTCTCACCCACTTAACCTATTATCACACCTAAGTAAGTTAAAGCTAAAGTGTATGAATTATCTATTTAATAATTAAATGTAATGATTAATATCTTACACTAACAATTGTTGGATCAATCCCTCTCATGACATCCCAAGAATTAAAATAAATTCATGTTTCTATGATAAATTGAGGACTTGACATTTTATCCTTTCCATCTCTACAAGGCGAAAATGCATCTTGTGTGATAAAGATTCTCTGGTTCGATATTATTATGTTATATGGATTGGACTTGTGCAATCATCTATTTATTCAAGGGAGTTGCATGGTGTGTGCCTGGTATTCATGTCTATTATGTGGATCTAATCTTTCTAATATATGCATGAATAATTTCTGATCCGTATGGCTCAAATCCATGTTCAACTCCTTGTGGATTTTCCTCTATGGCAATGCCTTCCTTTCTCCTAGTTAAATGTATAAAAATCTAAAAATATGCCCTAAAAGAATTAAAAATAAAAGCATATTTTTAATTTTAATTAAATAGCTTTGTAATATTTTAACTAAAACCCCTTCCAAGAAGCTTTTTCAAAAAATTACATGTAGGGGTGATTGGGACAGGTGTTTTTACTTTTGTTGACGTAAGTAGGTCTGAAGTTTCATGCCAATTCCAATGAGTGTGAATTCAATAATTTGATAGCTCATGTTTCTTTCTTACGAAAATAATAGAGATCATTTGTTGTAGAGGGACCCACTATATCATTCACCATACAATATTCTGTGCATACCTTCTCTCTCTTCTTTTTAGAGGCACACATCCTTCATACTTTTAGGATATTGGGATTATCGCTATGTACTTGGGTACCTCATCAGGCCTTGTCACTAGGACCCAGTTTTAAAACCCACCTAAGCTATGTTTATGGAGCGTGTTGGTGTGAAATTTTTAGTCCTACCTTATTTTTTTTGTCTCTCTTTTAGTGGGGGGAGTTTTTTCCAACTACGTTTTCTCCTTTTACTCCACTATTGAGAGTTGCATTTTATGTGTGTATCTAATCAGGCCTTGTTGCTGAGACCCATATTTTATTTTCTGTCCACCTAACCTATGGTCAAGGGGGGGGGGGTGTTAGTGTAGGATATTAATTATTCCATTTACTTATTAAATGGATAATTCCTACACTTGTAGTTTTAGCTTACTTAGGTGTGATAAGAGGTTAAGTGGGTGAGAGTATGAGTTCCACCTAGAGTTCCACCTAGAATTGAACTGAGTTCCGTTTTGAGTTCTCCTATGATTCCACAGTGAGTTACACTCAGTTCCATAAAGAGTTCTCTTGTGAGTTAACTCCCACTTATCCTTATTTATATTCCTCTTCACCAACCTATTTTAATAGAGTTATGCAGAGCAGATAATTGGTAAGCAAGGCATTTAATACATTAGGTAATTGTTGCACATCTTCTTGCATGTTTCCAAATACAAGGAGGTTCATAATTGTTATAGAATACTTATGTGCTTACTCTACTAGAAGATCACCTATTGGCCTAATACAAGTGTAATAATTATCCATTTAATAAGTAAATGGAATAATTAATATCCTACACTAGCAGCTCCCCTTAAGCATAGTTTAGGTGGATGAAAAAGAAAATATGGGCCCTGACAACAAGGCCTGATGAGGTACCCACATAGAATGAAACTTTCAAAAGTGGAGTAAAATGAGAAAACCTAGTGGGAAAAAACTCCCCCCCCAAAAGAGAGACAAATAAAAGAAGGTAAGACTAAAAATCCCACACCAACAAAGACTAGATTGCCTAAGCAAATTTGCAAGTATAATGTTTGTTGTTCCCAAAATTTGTCACTCATTTTTTGAGACAACATATGAACTGTTTTGGTCCTGCAGGCCAAAATTCTCTCTTCCCTTCTCAAAAATTGTTCTGAGTATTCAAATTCTTCATTATTCAATCTTTTTCAGCTAAGGGACTCGTAGGTTCAACAGGTTCAATGACTTCAATAGGCGATCTCTCACAAAGAAACAAGTTCCCAACACTTAGGCAATTTCAAGGTTGGTTCAACGCCTCGGTTCAACTAAAAGGTCCATCGAAAAGCTTTAAACAAAGGATTGAACCATTGAACCATTGAACCCCACTTCCAATAGGTTCAAAGTTTCAATGGGTTCAAAGGTTCAAATGACATCGGTAGACTTAAAGAGTTAAGCGCTTCGGCAAAAGTTCAAAGTTCAACCGCTTCAGCAAGTTCAATGGCTTCAAATGTCTTAGAAGAAAAGAAGAAAGATTAAACCCATTGAACCGTTGAATCTTGAACCAAAATGGTTCAAAGGTTCAAGCTTCAACGAGTTCAATCAAAGTTTTAAGATTTGTTCCAATTAGTTGGTTCAAATGAATGGTTCAAAGCAATTGGTTTAACCGATCAATTGAATGAACAGAACACAGTATTGAACCATTAAACCATTGAACCATTAAACCATGGTTGGTTCAATCGATTGGTTCAATCAGAAGGTTCAAAGGAGTCCCCCAAAACTCAAAGGGCAAGTGCCCTTGCGGAGAGCAGTGAACAAAAGGGAACAAAAAGATATCTTTCAGAAAGATTTTTCAAGGCAAAATTTTACAAGGGAAATCCTTCGAACAAAATGTCTGAAGGAATTCCTTCAGACATTTTGGCCAAAATAATGATCAAAGGCCCAAAGAAAAGTCGATAAGGAAAAGGAAGGGTTTCCTTCGAACATTTTGTCCAAAGGATTTGAAGAAGAAGGCTACCTGAAGAACCCCGAAGGGCATGTACCCTTGCGGGGGGCTCTCGGTGACCAAGAAATGGACCATTCTCAAGGCCCAAAGGGACACCTTCCCTTTGGGAGGTTCCAAAGACATAAAGTTGAAGGAATGATCAAAGGCCCACAGGCTTGATTCTATGGACTTTGCAGGTTGGTTTCTACAGAATTTGTAGGCTGGTTTCTACATACTCTACAAGCTGATTTCTACGGACTCTACATGCTTGATTCTACAGACTCCTCAGGCATGATTCTATAGACTCTATAGACATGTTTCTATGGAATCTGTAGGCTTGGTTCTATGAACTCTATAGGATTTAAATAAGGAGTCCACTCGAAAAACCTCGAAGGGCAAGTACCCTTGCGAGGGGGCTCTTGACGACTAGGAAATGGACCTTTCTCAAGGCCCGAAGGGACACCTTCCCTTTGGGGGGTCCCAAAGACATAAATCTGAAGAAGTTTCAAAGCTCGAGAGACTTAGATAAAAAAGGCTTCTAAGAAAGAGGATGAACCGTTAAACCTTGAACCAAAATGGTTTAAAGGTTCAACGGGTTCAAAGGTTCAAAGAAAGCCTCGAGCAAAAGAAAGAAGCGAAAGATTCTAGAAACCAAGAAAGAAAATGAACTAAAGAAAGTGATGGAACCAAGGAGCTAAGAAGGCCACCCGAACCATTGAACCAGTGAACCAGTGAACCAATGACGTCCCCACGAACGTCAAATTTAGGGTAATGAAATATCTGTTGATTTTCAAATGTGGCACGAAACCTAAAAACAAACTCAGTGACTAGGTGAAGAGGGAACTGAAAGAGCCAACAGAAAGGTTCAAAGATAGCCTGAGAGCTCAAATTGCAATAGAAAAGAGGGAAAGACAAGAAATATCTACATAGGAGTTATTTCTAGTAGGTGGAACAGTCCACCAAGTAGACATCTGAGGTCTCAAGCATTAAAAGACGTGGCCTATTTTCTCCCTTGGAATAAAAGTGAGGGGAAAACCATGTACATATTTGGAGAAGGACCAGGCAACCTATGCTTTGGAGGAGACATATGAGATGAATTGACATGCCACAGTTAAGGCAGATGCCCTATTCCAGCATGACCTCTTTGACTGAAATAAAAATGTATTCAAGGCATTGAATGCAGCATGGGCCATTCTATGAAACAAAGTGCCAAGTCTTTCTTGGCTGCTATATATTGTAATCTCTTATTTGATGCAAAGGAGATCTTTTTGGTTATGTTGACGCAGTGGATTATACCCTTGATAGGAGGCTAAGTTCCTGCCTTCCACACGCAACAATGGAAACTCCCCTCTTGCATGTGGGCAAGGCAAAACTGGGGGGAGAGTCTCTAGATAAAGGCTAGCTCCCTTTGATGCATCTGAGTTATTCCAATAAGTGCTAATACATATATATACATATATATATATATATATGTATATACATACATAAATACATATATATATGTATGTATATATATATATATATGTATATATATATATGTATATATATATATATATATATATATATATATATATGTATTAGCACTTATTGGAATAACTCAGATGCATCAAAGGGAGCTACCCTTTATCTAGAGACTCTCCCCCCAGTTTTGCCTTGCCCACAAGCATATATATATATATATATATATATATATATATATATATATATATATATATATATATATATATATATATATATATATATATATATATATATATAATGGGGGGTATGAAAAAGGAGAAGGATTACAGGAAAACAAAATCTAATCTAAGAGGGTGATGCACCAAATAATTTTGACCTACTCACACTCACACTCTGAACCATAAAAACCACATACATACACTTTAATTGGTAAAAGGACCAGACTATAGGAAGCTTGACAGGGAGGCTTTAATGGAACACACAAAAAAAGGACTTACCATAGGCGCTATAGGAAAAGCACACTGTCTAGTAACCTCCTTCTACCTCTGCACTCCAGGTACAACTCTTCTTGTCACTTGTAAGAATGGCACCTTGTAGAAACCAGGTGCGTTGGTGTCAAACTTGTGAAAGAATTAGGAAGCAATGACTAAACACAAGACTAACACTCAGACACACTCAGAGATATCTAACCAGAATACAGGTAAAATTGCATTTTTATTGATTTTAGGTGAAAATTGCCAGGGCTTCTCCTTACAATGTGAAAGATAGATCCTTTTAAAATGAGAAGTTACAACATATATATGGAGAAGAGAGAAACAAAAGTGCCTACTTTGAAAAAGACTTTTGGCACCCTTTGACAAGTGGCCCATCTGCGTCTCGAGGGCATTGGGAAGAGGAAACCACTAAAACATAAATGCCGTGTCGGCTCTGATTCTAACTTTAGGCATTTAAAAACATAGGCCACATCATTTCTCCACAAACAAGACTACTCCTTGAAGGCACCCACACGGTTTGTCTGCTCATAAATGCAAAATGGAGAAAAATGGGTCACACCGTTCATTGTTTGCATCCCTTGATGACCACTTGGCAAGCACTGTTCCAACAGCTAGAATTAACTCCTTGAGTCGATGCCTTCCTTCACCACTTGGACTATTTTTTTTGTTTCTACACTTGGCTCTTTTGTCTTTTCCTTGCCTTGTCTCTTCTGGCTCCTTTGGCCCTCAGGGTTATCTTCTCGGCCTTGCTGGCTTCTTGGGCTCTTTTATTAGCAGGTCACTGAGTTCCTTCTCAACTTTTGTCTTTTCCCAGCGTCATCTTTTCTTGGTTTTGTCTTTTGTTGGCTTCTGTATCTTTGTTCTCTGGGCTCTTTTCTGGTTGGCACTCAAGAATTTAAAGATCAAATGGCTATTTCTCTACTGTAAAATTGACGTTCACAGGCCCGTCATTGTTTGAAAAACCAACGTCTAGTCTATTTCCTTGAAATTGATGGCTTCAGAGATGTCACTGTCCTTGGCAATTCCTTCAGTCTTTTCTCTTGATTTGGCCTTTTGTCACTCCCTTACCTTTAGGCTTTTGATTTGTACCCTCCTGAAGGGAAGGTGTCCCTTCGGCTTTGGAGAAGTGCCCTTCTTTCAGCAGTCGAGAGTCCCCTGCAAGGACACCTACCCTTCGGGGTCCTTCGGTGGCCTTTTCTCTTCGGCTATTTTCTCATGGACAAAATGTCCACAAGAATTATCTCACCCGCTTCTTTTCTTTAGAGCTTTTCCTCAGGTTTTTTCCTGCGGCCATTTTTTTCGTGGACTTTGTCTCGGCCACTTTTCTTGCGAACAAAAGTCTGCAAGAATTTTTTCAACCACTTTTCTTTCCCCTTTGAAATTTCTTCAGGTTTTCCTCCCGTGGCCTTTTCCAAAATTTCTTCAAACTTTTTGTCCGAAGGAATTCCTTCAAACAAAAAGTCTGAAATAAATCAATTTATGCCTTTGCCTTTGCCTTAATTCCTTTTTTGCAGGATTTTTGTTCGTAGCCCTTCCGAATTTCTTCAGACTTTTTGTCCGAAGGAATTCCTTCGGACAAAAGTCTGAAGGAATTATGTCCTTGTCTTTTCCTTCGATTGCCTTTAAAAAGTGCCCTTTGGGAAATCTACTTCGATACTGTTGCCAACCAAGTGCCCTCCGCAAGGGCACTTATCCTTTGGGTGACTCTATTGAACCTTCTCATTGAACTGTTCTTTTAAACCAAGCTATTGAATCGACTGTTGGACTTTATCGATGAGATTTGTTGTTGAACCAAAGAGATGAACCAATCACTTGAACCAAACTGATTGAACTAGACTATTGAACCAAGCACTTGTACATTTTGCACCCAAGTGTTGGGAAACCATTTGTTGCCTGCAGAGTCTGTAGAAATTCTCTATAGAGTCCATAGAAATGGGCCTGCAGAGTCCGTAGAAATTCTCTGCAGAGTTTATAGAAATGCTTGCAGAGTCCATAGAAAAGCCTGTAGAGTCTGTAGAAACAAGACTTGTGCAAAATTCAACAAATGAACTAGCTCAAAAATAACAGGGAAAGAAGGGGACCAATTTTGGCCTGTTAGAACAAAAATGGTCAACAAATTGGCAACTCCCAGGGGAAGCATGCCTGCTATGCTTAGAAGCCAGTTGCCTTAAAATCCATTGGGTACAGAGTCAGAATGCAACTTGAAAAAGGTTAGAAACATCCCCGATAGATCCAAGAATCAATCATGAAGCTTTTACCCCAAACACAAAGGAAAACACACACAAGGCTAAAAATGCTACTTGTGCAAATAACACTTAGGGAAAATAGGGAAAGAAAACTAAAAGCAAACTACTATGTATAGTTAACCAGGTATATTTGTCTCCCTCCTAGATCAAAGGGAAAATTTCTTAAGTCTCCTTCTTGGCTAGGAAACTTATGGTGCCATACAAGTGTTTGAATGGAATGGAGACTTGGTGACCTGCTCCTCTTGCCTGCCACCTCGATTGGTTTACATCTGAATGGATCAGAATCAAACATGCTTCCAACGTATATGCACTTTTATTGTTCTTGGAAGCTTGTTAAATGTTGGTCATTCATGCTAGTGCATTTCACCAAGAAATTGATGGCTGCTAGCTCATCACCATAAGCCCTTTGATATGCACAGTCCCCTTGCAGTGCATCATGGTTTGACCCGTTCCCTTCTGCTTCATTAAAGACCCTGTTAAACTCATTCTCTACTCCTTCATGGCTTTCTTGAAGAAGGGTGACTATTGTGGTGTCTAAAATGGAGTCACAAACTGATTTCTCATCCCACAAAACATCACCTTCTTGCTCAAGGCTCTCTTCTTCAAAGTTGTTCTCAAGATGAATCGGCCTCTCCTTCTCTTGCTCAAAGATCATAGTCTCTAGTTGTTCAAAGATATTCATCCAATCCTCTTCCAAATTAGGATCCATGGCATGGTCATCCTCCTCATCAAAGCAATAAGGAAGTTCATCAAACAAGGGAGGAGAGAGCTCACCATGCTTACGGTCCTCTTCGTATTGCTAGAACATCTGCATGTATGCATGACCCGTGTCTTCTCCATCGCTGATGATGTCTTCAGAGGGAGCATCCATGATGATTTCCTCTTCATTTTTGCTCATGATAACCTCTTAGGAAGCTGTAGATTGGATCTTCTCTTCCTCACTCGCCTCCTGCAAAATAGGTTCCTCCTTGAGAAGGGATGAAGTGGAAGGCTGATGATTAAAACCATGTGGAAGAGGAGGTAGTCCTTGAGCTACAATCAAATGATTCTCCTCTTTCCATTTGGCCAACACTTCATCTATATCAGGTGTGGCCTAATAGCTTTCTTGGAGGTGTGTATATGGGGTGTATTCAGACATGGAAACTACTGTGTCCATCACACATTGGTTGAGGAATCTCGCTCTGGACTCCAAATTTGTAATTCTCCTAGCTATATCTTCTTGAAAAAACCTTTCTTGGAGGTCACAATCATCATCATGATGAGTAGGAGTAGCTTCATCTTATTCAAGGTTTTGAGCAAAACCTTTCTCCTCCTCCTTCTTGCCCCATGATTCCACTGTTTGCTTCCAACTCATGACCTTGGTATTGGAATTTTGCTCCTGTGAACAGGTAACAAATTTATCCTCTTCAAGGTCCTGAGCTGGTTCATGATATTCCTTCTTCCAAATTGGAATCTTGACATCATTTTGAGAGATGTGAGGATTGGTAGAAGGGGTGTCTTTTGGCATAGGCTCCTCTCTAAGGTCTAAAAAATCCATCTCTCTTTCACTAAGCAATCTCACCTTTGCTTCCAATTTCTCAATTTGCTTAGCTAGATTTTATTGAAAGAGTCTTTCTTGGAGCTCATAGGAATCATCATAGAGATGGGGAGTGCATGAAGGTTGCCATGAAATACAAGAAGCTTTCTGAGGAAGGGTGGGAGGGACTTGAAAAGGACTAACCTCATTTTGTACCTCACACTCTTGGACAATGTCTTTCTCCTCCTTGCTGTTCCATGACTCAACCACTTTATTCCAACTCATGATATTAGGACTGGGCATCTCCTTTTAGGGTGATGGGGCTACAATGCGAGAGGGTAGTGAGGGTTTGGATTCCACTTCCCTTGCTGCCAAAATAGACTGCTACATTTGAAGATTTGCCAATTCAATTTGTTTATCAAGATTAGCCTTAAACACAAGATTTACTATTTCATAACTCTCCTCAACATGATTAGGGAAAGGACTTTGACAGGCTTGACTTGGCTCATAAGTAAGGGCTATGTATGATTGATATGATACTTGGGGTAGTGGGTATGCAGGTTGATAGACTTGGTAAGGCTGCCTCTCACGAATACTCAGCCTCCCTTCCAAAGATGCAATCAAACCACTCACATCTAGCATCTCACTTGTAAGCCTTTCCCAATTGGATCTTTCAATGGGAGTCCATTCACTCTTAACCAGATCTAGTGCATTTCTCACTTGATGGATGACATGAGTAGGGATTTCTTGGCCACATCTCCTTCTGGTGTCAAGCTCTACTACATACTTTTCATATCCCAGTAGTGCTTGTTTGAAGGTGGAAATGGGTTGATTGGCAAAGAGATTAGGTTGAGTAGGAGAAGTGACACATTGAGAAGACTGGGCATAAGACTGATATAGCTCATGACAGGGCTGAGACTAGTCATATTGGACCTGATAAGGATCAACACAAGGCTAGTAAGGATCATAGCCAGGATGGCCAAGGACTTGCTCAAACTGAGGAGGAAGAGGCAAAGCTCAAAATGTTTCACCAACCTGTAAAGAGAAAAACTCATAACTGTACACATCCTTGTTGCTTGAGGTGAGTTTATGAAAAAACTGAGCTTGATCAAAACTATATGAAGGAAAACAAGGTCCATGGTTCTGAACGATGGAATTATACATACCAAAATACTATTTTTTGATGGCACCAGAACTGCTTAACTAGTTGATTTAACTCAGAGTTTCCATTGGTGTTGATGAAAAAGCCTCCAAAGGCTGGTTGGTTGAAGAACACACCAAAATTCTTCAAATTTTTAGACAAAACTTGTCCCATAATCACTTGATTAAAGGTCAGATGTTGTATTAATGGTTCGTTCTACTGTAACAGGACCCGCACTAATCTTGAAACTTTTCTGAGTGTCTGAACGTGGTCCCACTAGGCATGCCAAAAACTGTTGATGCAGTGGATTGCACCCTTAATAGGAGGTTGAGCTCCTGCCTTCCACACGCAACAATGGAAACTCCCCTGTTGCCTGTGGGTAAGGCAAAACTGGGGGGAGAGTCTCTAGATAAGGGCTAGCTCCTTTTGATGCATCTGAGTTATTCTAATAAGTGCTAATACATACATACATACATACATACATACATACAAACATACACAAATACATACATACATACATACATATATATATATATATATATATATATATATATATATATATATATATATATATATATATATATATATATAATGGGGGGGATGAAAAGGGAGAAGAATTACAGGAAAATAAAACCTAATCTAAGAGGGTGATGCACCAAATAATTTTGACCTACTCACACTCACACTTTGAACCATAAAAAACACATACATACACTTTAACTAGTAAAAGGAGTAGACTATAGGAAGCTTGACAGGGAGGCTTTAATGGAACACACAAAAAAAGGACTTACCATAGGCATTGTAGGAAAAGCACACTGTCTAGTAACCTCCTTTTGCCTCTGTACTCCAGGTGCAGCTCTTCTTGTCACTTGTAAGAATGGCACCTTATAGAAACCAGGTGTGTTTGTGTCAACCCTATGAAAGCATTAGGAAGCAATGACTAAACAAAAGACTAACACTCAGACACACTCAGAGATATCTAACCAGAATAGAGGTAAAATTGCATTTTTGTTGATTTCAGGTGAAAATTTCTAGGACATCACCTTACAATGTGAAAGATAGATCCTTTTAAAATGAAAAGTTACAATATATATATGGAGAAGAGAGAAACAAAAGCGCCTCCTTTGAAAAAGACTTTTGGTGCCCTTTGACAAGTGGGCCATCTGCGTCCCGAGGGTGTTGGGAAGAGGAAACCACTAAAACATAAATGCTGTGTCGACTCTAATTCTAACTTCAATCTTTTAAAAACATAGGCTGCACCATTTCTCCAAAAACAAGACTACTCCTTGAAGGCACCCATGTAGTTTTTTTGCTCATAAATGCAAAATGGAGAAAAATGGGTCATGCCTTTCACTGTTTGCGTCCCTTGATGACCACTTGGCAAGCACTGTTCCAATTGCTGGAATTAAATCCTTGAGTCGACGCCTTTCTTCACCACTTAGACTATTTTGTTTGTTTCTGCACTTGGCTCTTTTGTCTTTTCCTTGCCTTGTCTCTTCTGGCTCCTTTGGCCCTTGGGGCTATCTCGGCCTTGCTAGCTTCTTGGGCTCTTTTATTAGCAGGTCACTGAGTTCATTCTCAAATTTTGTCTTTTCCTAGCATCGTCTTTTCCTAGTTTTGTCTTTTGTTGGCTTCTATTTCTTTGTTCTCTGGGCTCTTTTCTGGTTGGTGCTCAAGAATTTAAAGATCAAACGACTATTTCTTTGCTTTAAAATTGACGTTCGCAGGCCCGTCACCATTTGAAAAGCCAACGGCTAGTCTATTTCCCTGAAATTGATGGCTTCAGAGACGTCACCGTCCTTGGCAATTCCTTCAGTCTTTTCTCTTGATTCAGCCTTTTGTCACTCCGTTACCTTCAATATTTTGCTTTGGACCCTCCCGAAGGGAAGGTGTCCCTTCGAATTTGGAGAAGTGCCCTTCTTTCGATAGCTGAGAGTCCCTCGAAAGGGCACTTGCCCTTCAGGGTTCTTCGGCGGCCTTTTCTCTTTGGCTATTTTCTTGCAGACAAAATGTCTACAAGAATTATCTCACCCGCTTCTTTTCTTCAGAGCTTTTCCTCGGGTGTTTTCCTGCAGCCAATTTTTTCGTGGACTTTGTCTCAGCCACATTTCCCTTGGACAAAAGTCCGCAAGAATTGTTTCGACCACTTTTCTTTCCCCTTTGAAATTTCTTCAGGTTTTCCTCCCACAACCTTTTCCTAAATTTCTTTAGACTTTTTGTCCGAAGGAAATCCTTCAAACAAAAAGTTTGAAAGAAATCAATTTATGCCTTTGCCTTTGCCTTAAGTCCTTTTTCACAGGATTTTTGTTCGTAGCCCTTCTAAATTTCTTCATATTTTTTGTTTGAAGGAATTTCTTTAGACAAAAGTCTGAAGGAATTATTTCCTTGTATTTTCCTTAGATTGCCTTCGAAAAGTTCCCTTCAAGAAATTTGATTCGTTACTGTCGCCAACCAATTGCCATTCACAAAGGCACTTGTCCTTCGAGAGACTCTATTGAACCTTCTCATTGAACCATTCTTTTGAACCAAGCTGTTGAACCAAAGTGATGAACCAAGCACTTGAACCAAACCGACTGAACCAGACTATTGAACCAAGCACTTGTCCATTTTGCACCCAAGTGTTGGGAAACCATTTGTTGCCTGTAGAGTCTGTAGAAATTCTCTGTAGAGTCCGTAGAAATGGGCCTGCAGAGGCTGTAGAAATTCTCTACAGAGTCCATAGAAATGCTTATAGAGTCCGTAGAAAATCCTGTAGAGTCTGTAAAAAAAAGACTTGTGCAAAATTCAATAAATAAACTGGCTCAAAAATAGCAGGGAAAGAAAGGGACCGATTTTGGCCTATTGGACCAAAAATGGTCAATAGGTTATAGAAGCAAAACTCTGCCAAAATTGTGAGGCGATCACTGAGACTTTGAGTTTAGATTTTTAATCATATTTCTTTGTTTGAATGAGAAAGCAGGTTACTTTTAGACTTTGTGTTGTAATAACTTGTGTTATTTAGGGGATTGTTCTTATGTCTATTTCCTAGATGCATTCTTGTCCATTTTAATGAAATAAGTAGAACTAATGGAAGTAATCAGGAAGGTGTCCTGAAGCCAACCGTGGAGAGACTTTGTCCTGCCACAATTGTCTTTAGTGTGGGTGTTTTCAGTTTATTTCTATGTAAAGGATCTTGAGATGACTTTGTGCCCCCATATTCTTCGTATTTCACTCTTGGAAAGTTGAGGTAGAGACTTTGTGCTACACCTTTTTCTACTGGTTAATATGCCCCCTATTACCAGTTACTTGTTACCTATCAAAAAAAACTCCTACTATTTGCTGCAAGACCACTTCTGAAAGAAGAGAAGTGCCTTCAGTGTTTTCACTTGAATTTCTCCTTTGTTTGTGAATATCATCTCTAAAAGAAGAGAGATGGATGGTGTTGTCCTACCCCTGTGTGTTATTTTCTGCATATATATATAGTATCTAGCCCCTCATATTTTATAGGGAACCTCCCCTTGATGAGAGGAGAGATTTGTCCCCTTCTGATGTGGTAAACCTGCACATTTGGCTGACCAATCTCCTTATGCTGTGGTTTAAATCACTTATTTTGCTCATCAGTTAGCTGGTGATAAAATATTCATTCAATAATTTTTTGGTGACTTTGCTGGGGAAGAGCATGCAGTTTGAAGCCTCAAGCTTCAAGCTAAAGCAGGGCCAATTCTTTTCTATTTTTATTCTACAATCTAGCAACTCCATGCTATATTAGAAGCTAGAGAGCCCAAGGTGTTGTTGACCTTGTTTTTGAGTTGGTGCAGCAGGGGAATTTTGATTTGTTCCCTCCACAACTTCAAGTTCAACGAACTAGGAGTCTTTCTCCTATCAATAATAGGTCACCAATACAAGACAGAGCTTCTTTTTTTGCTATTAGCAGAGCTTTGCCTATACGTACCCTACCTAGATTTGTTATTCTCCCTTTTCATAGTAAAATAATGGGAGTTCAAGGCCCCTAGGGTAACTCTTTTAGCCCACTCAATTTAACTCCACCTCTACATGAGTTACCATGTAGTTCAAGGAAGAATTTTCCTAAATTCTTTGGTGATGGGAGAGTCCATCCTGATGAACACATTGCAACTTTCAACATAGCCTGCAGTGTGATAGGCGTGGAGTATGAGGACGTAGCAGCCAGGCTGTTTATGGAAACATTGCAAGGTGTTGCTGCAAACTAGTTTTATCATCTGTAAGCACAAACTGTGACTGACTGGAACACTCTCAAAGCTAAGTTCGAAGTAAGATTCAAGCCTATAGAAGATGTGCATGCCTTACTGGCCCATCTCACATAGATGAAGAAAGAACCTCATGAACCTATGAGGGACTTCATTGCCAAATTTGACAAGCTGAGGAACAGGATTCCTATAATTACTCAGCCAAAACCTGAGAACCTTAAATGTTTCTTTATCAACTCACAGCTGCTTGAAGCGAGTTTTATGCTGAGACGTGCTGGCCACATAGACCTTGCTGCTGCTTAGGATTTAGCCACTGAGGTGGAAGATGACCTTATCTTGGTAGAAAAGATAAGGAGAGATCATAACAGAGGTAAATCTTCATCTTCTGAATACTCACCTACAAGCACCACCAATCCAATGGTGCAGAAGTTGGCAAATGAGTTGCTAGCTCTTAAAAAGCAAATTACACAAGGGATGCCATCTACCCCTTCGTACAGAGATATACCAAGGATGACATTCTCCAATCAGTCATACCAAGGTAATGCTGCCAGGATTCAAGGGTAGCCAAATCATCTTCCTCCCTTTCAAGGGAAATTGGCCATTGAATCACCTCCAACCAATTCAACAGTTGGATATCTTGAAGTAGAATCAGATTTCTCCTTCCAACCTGAGTTGAACCCAGAAGATGACGTTAATCTATTAATAGAGGGAGAAGAAGAATTGGCTGGCGACTCCAACATTGGTTTCTTGAATTACCAAGATGAACTTAGAAGTGAAGGTAAATCAGTTGAGGGATCATACGCTGTGTTCACTTGGTCCAAGAATCAGTCAGCCCAACAAGCTAATAAATAAAAAATAGAGGAGTGAGCTCAGCTTGCAATTTCAATTTCCAAATGAGGAACTTCTCTGCCTTTCTAGCCAAAGGACCCGGTGATTGATAAAAAAGTGAGTACTTCAAGTATGCCTTCACCTTCAACTTCAATTTTGCAAATCAGTCCTCCCCTCCCTAAAAACCAAAAGGATGAACTACCTCTCCTTGTTCCTAATTCATTTCAGATGTTTGACATAGTCGACCATGTCAAGAAAACTAAAATTCAAATGTTTGAATTTGAATTTCTACAATCCAACCCCGAGCAGTTGGATAAGTTGGTTCAATATGTGAAGAACCAAACTGCCCATGTAGGACAAGATGTTAGAAATGTAAATCGTGATCCCCCAAGGAACATGTCCACCCCAAAAAATCTTGTCATTACTCCTCCTACTACTCCTAGGAAGACTGAACTATTTTATGTCTCCCTACTGATAAATAGACACCAGTTGAACAATTGCATCATAGACTCAGGTGCATCTGACAATGTCATGCCTGCCAAAGTGGTAGGATCCCTTGGTCTCACACTGACCAAGACATTTGGGAGATGTTTTTCCATGGAGAACAAACAAGTGTCATTACTGGAACAAATCAAGGATGCCTAGTTTGCATTTGCAACCTCTCCAGGAAAAAGAATTAAGATGACAGTCATGGTGGCCAACGTCCCAGCCTTCTATGACATTCTTCTTGGGCAAAATTTTTGCAAGGATGTTGGTGGAGAATTGAGCATGGACCTATCTGAGGCAAGGATCCCTATGAATGGCATCATGCAGAGGCTGCTTCTTGAGAAGGAGGCAAAATATATTGTCACCCAAACATCGACCCCTAAAGCTCAAATTCTGTTTGAGTCTTCAAGGGTGGGTGACTACTTCTTAACCATAGAGGATGTTCCTGTTATAGCAGATCAAAGTCCTGTAGGTAGCAATCTAAAAATTGATTCAAATAAGACATCAAAAAAATTGGTAGGGTGTAGTACAAATGAAAAATGATCTTCCCTCTCTAATGAAGAAAAATCTGATAGAAGATCAGTTTTTGATGATGTTTGGATCATAGAATTCGATGGCAACAATTATTCTACCAGTGCTGGAGCTGAGATTGTGTTGATATCTCCTCAAAGAGATATTTTTCTTTCTTCATACAAGTTGTAGTTCAACAACACCAACAACACTGTCGAGTACAAATCTCTATTACTTGGGTTGAAGGCTGCTCAAGACAAATGTGTCAAGCTCCTTCATGCCAAAGGAGATGCTGAGTTGATAGTTTGTCAGGTGAGGAACCTATGTCAAACCAGGAATAAAAGATTGCACCATTATCACAATCTGCTTTGGGACTATATTGAAGTTTTTGATGCTTTTAATATATCTGTAGTACTCAGAGAGCTTCATAATCATACAAATTTATTGGCTGTCCCTGTAACCTTCATGGTTCCTCACCCTGATTTCAAAGATAATAGGTACATTGTCAAACTAGTCTTTCGACCAAGTGTGCTTGATAAAGCTAACCATTGACAGGTGTTTGATGCTGACAATCAAATCATGTGCTTCACTGGACCATAAGAGCAACAAGCTATGGTAGTGTACCATACTGTCGTGTGCCAAAGTAAGGAAAATAAACTCTTCGCCAAGAGAGCAAGGATTTATGGTTTTTAGATTAGAGACCACGTCTTGCTATGGGGCAAGAAGAGAGAACCAAAATGAGTGCACAGAAAATGTGATTCCTATTGGAGAGTTCCATTCGCCCATCACCAATTCTAGGAAGAAAATAGTTTCTTGCTGGTTTATCAGGATGAAACACTATTTTCATTGCCTCACAGTGGGCAACATCTAAAGCACTTCAATTCTTGAAGTATCAAATAAGATCATCTATACATATGTATATTTGTATAGTCTTTAGTTCTATTTTGTGCTTTTCATTTTCATTTTTGGTGCCTTTATTTTTTGGGTAGCATGACTCCATAGCCCAATGGCATAATTAAAGGCACAGGGGATTCTAGTTTCTACTCCCTTTAATTATTTTTACAATCAAAGGAAGTTCCTCAATTGGAGCCAGCTGTTGTTCCCAAAACCTGTCACTCATTTTTTGGGACAACATATGAACTATTTTGGTCTTGCAGGCCAAAAATCTCTCTTCCCTTCTCAAAAATTATTTTGAGTATTCAAATTCTTCATTATTTAAGCTTTTTTAGCTAAGGGACTCGTAGGTTCAACATATTCAATGACTTCAACAAGCGAGCTCTCACAAAGAAACAAGTTCCCAACACTTAGGCAATTTCAAGGTTGGTTCAACGCCTCGGTTCAACCAAAAGGTCTATCGGTAAGCTTCAAACAAAGGATTGAACCATTAAACTCTGCTTCCAACAGGTTCAAAGGTTCAACGGGTTCAAAGGTTCAAATGATGTTGGCAGACTTAAAGAGTTAAGCGCTTCGGCAAAAGTTCAAAGTTCAACTGCTTCAGCAAGTTCAACGGCTTCAAATGACTTAGAAGAAAAGAAGAAAGATTGAATCCATTGAACCATTGAACCTTGAACCAAAATGGTTCAAAGGTTCAAGGTTCAATGAGTTCAATTAAAGTTTGAAGAGTTGTTCCAATCAGTTGGTTCAAATGAATGGTTCAAAGTGGTTGGTTCAATCGCTCAATTGAATGAACGGAACACAGTATTGAACCATTGAACCGTTGAACCATGGTTGGTTCAATCGAAAGGTTCAAAGGAGTCCCCCAAAACTCAAAGGGCAAGTGCCCTTGTAGAGGGCAGTGAACAAAAGGGAATAAAAAGATATCTTTCAGAAAGATTTTCCACGATGAAATTTTACAAGGGAAATCCTTCGGACAAAATGTTCGAAGGAATTCCTTCGAACATTTTGGCTGAAGGAATGATCAAAGGCCAGACAAAAAGTGGCTAAGGCAAAGGAAAGGTTTTCTTCGAACATTTTGTCCGAAGGATTTGAAGAAGGCCACCCGAAGAACCTCGAAGGGCATGTACCCTTGTGGGGGGCTCTCGGCGACCAAGAAATTGACCTTTCTCAAGGCCCGAAGGGACACCTTCCCTTCGAGAGGTTCCAAAGACATAAAGTTAAAGGAATGATAAAAGGTTCGTAGGCTTGATTCTATAGACTCTGTAGGCTGGTTTCTACGGACTCTGTAGGCTGGTTTCTACGGACTCTGTAGGCTGGTTTTTACGAACTCTGTAGGCTAATTTCTACAGACACCGTAGGATGATTTCTATGGACTCCACTGGCTTGATTCTACGAAATCCTCAGGCATGATTCTATGGACTCTACAGACATGTTTCTATGGACTCTGCAGGCTTGGTTCTACGAACTCCACACGATTTGAAGGAGGCCACCCAAAGGACCCTGAATGGCAGGTACCCTTGCGAGGGGGCTCTCGGCGACTAGGAAATGGACCTTTCTCAAGGCCCGAAGGGATACCTTCCCTTCGAGGGGTCCCAAAGACATAAAGTCGAAGGGATTTCAAAGCTCAAGAGACTTAGAGAAAACAAAGGCTTTTAAGAAAGAGGATGAACTGTTAAACCTTGAACCAAAATGTTCAAAGGTTCAATGGGTTTAAAGGTTCAAAGAAAGCTCCGAGCAAAAAAAAGAAGTGGAAGATTCTAGAAACCAGGAAAGCAAATGAAACAAAGAAAGCTATATATTGCAATCTCTTATTTGATGCAAAGGAGATCTTTTTGGTTATAGAAGCAAAACTATGCCAAAATTGTGAGGCGATCACTAAGACTTTGAGCTCAGATTGTTAATCATATTTCTTTGTTTGAATGAGAAAGCAGGTTACTTTTAGACTTTGTGATGTAATAACTTGTGTTATTTAGGAGATTGTTCTTATGTCTATTTCCTAGATGCGTTCTTGTCCATTTTAATGAAATAAACATAACTAGTGGAAGTAATCAGGAAGGTGTCTTGAAGCCAACCGTGGAGAGACTTTGTGCTGCCACAATTGTCTTTAGTGTGTGTGTTTTCAGTTTATTTCTGTGTAAGGGATCTTGGGACGACTTTGTGCCCCCATTATCCTTCGTATTTCATTCTTGGGCAGTTGAGGTAGAGACTTTGTGCTACACCTTTTTCTACTGGTTACTACGCCCCTGTTACCAGTTACTTGTTACCTATCAGAAAGAACTCCTGTTGTTTGCTGCAAGACCACTTCTGAAAGAAGAGAAGTGCCTTCAGTGTTTTCACGTGGATTTCTCCTTTGTTTGTGAACATCATCTCTGAAAGAAGAGTATATATATATATATATATATATATATATATATATAATCTAGCCCCTCATATTTTATAGGGAACATCCCCTAGATGAGAGGAGAGATTTATCCCCTTCTGACGTGGTAAACCTATACATTTGGCTGACCAATCTCCTTATGCTATGGTTGAAATCACCTATTTTGCTCATCAGTTAGCTGGTGACAAAATATTCACCCAACAATGTTCTTGACCCTTTTTCCACATGAATGCCAACATTATTACTAAAATTGAAGATTTATTTATTTTTTATTAAATATTGATCTTAGTTTATTCATCTATTGAATATTATATTCACAATTATAAGTAAAATTGATTTTAGGCCAGTTTTAAGTTCTTCTAATGAGAAGTTACGTATACGTTCTAAGATATTTTGACTCAAAATCAATAACAAGAGAATAGCTTCAAAATTCCCCAAATTAGTTATGGAATGAAGCTTTGCACAACCATGTCAAGAAAAAGTTATAAAGTAATGTATCTGATTGGTGATATAGTAATGTACCTTGTTGCCTTTACACCTACGCCTTTCTTTTTCCATTTCTCACCTTATTTATTTAATAATTTCTGAAGAAATAATCATTATTCTGGTTATCCCCTTTTCTACATACAGTAAATCATACATATTTTGGTTATCCGCTATTAACTATGATAATCTGCTAGCACGAAATTCATAGCAATAGTCATGATTTGGTCTAGTAAATGACAAATTGATGTACTTTAAAGTTGCTAATTATCAAACCACATAAGAAACATCATATTCATGCTCTCAAAATGATGAGATGGTTTCTAGGTTGGTTGTTATGCAATTCTGTTTTCAATTATAGTATACAGGGACTACCAAAGCAACTTTGCAAGTATAATGTGCGGACCATTTCGAGGCATTAAATCCTTAGTTTTGTATAACGAGTTGAAAATGACTGGTATGTTGGAGCATTCATGGAAAGTCCCGGCTAAGGAAAGGACAAATGAAAAGAGGATAAAAAGAATAAACCACGGGGAAAAACATTTTGTGGTTGATAAGAATATATTGAGAAGCAAACCCAAAACTTATTACAATCTGTTCTAACCAAATATATTGGGAAGCAAACGAAAGTGTCTTTCTGTGACTGCCACACATAATCACATCTCGTCTTTAAAGGAAAGTTGATCTTGCAAAATATAGGTGGGATGGGATAAAGGTTCTTCAAAGGGAGGCGAAGCTATGTAAAATGGACACCCTCTGAAAAACAAGGTAAGCATTGCATAATATAGACTATTGTTCATTAAGACATTCTGTCAAATAAATCACAGCCCTTCTCCATTACTATCTTGGGACAAACTGTGGTAGTAGGCCTCAAGCTTCCTCCATCCAACCGCACTCAAGTTACCTCCCTGCACCTTGGATGCACTAGTGATCGAATCCACAATGACAATAGTTATCGAATCTTTAATGTCATAGACTTTAACCTGATTCCATGGGTTTAGCGGATAATGATATGGGAAGGACGCAGGGTGCCCCAGTTGAAATGATTTCATGAAATTGTGAAATCATGAAAAGCTATGCAGAAACCCCATACCGCCATGTCGGATGAAGCTCTTGACTGCCATACAGGTTCATGGCAATGGTGACAACATTCACGGCGGTGGGTGGTAGTTAGTTACATGAAATTGGTGGTCATGTTGGCAGATGCTGTTAGATGACAGATTCAAAAGTCTTAGTTGGGTTGGCGATTTGAAAAGTCTACTATGAGCGAACTGATGCCACAACACACATAGTTTATGCATGCTGATTAAACACGCCCTAAATCAAGTTATATATAACATTAGAACAAGTTATATATAACATCGCAAGCAATGGAGTGTTGAACAGTACAAAAGTATTGAGACTTAAATTCCAAATCGTAGTTGGATGACATAGTTGATTTGAAATACGTTGATAATGACGCAAAATAAAAAACAAACCACATTTTTATATGGTCTATGGATTGTTGTTTCTTAAATTTGGCAATGAATGATTAAAATGATTGTTTTTAATGACTATTTGTAAGTGTTGTGAAATTATTGGAAAATTATTTATTTATAATTATTATTTTAATTATAATTGTATTTTATTATATAAAAAAGCATGACATTATTATAACATATATACTTGTTTAAAATTATGATTTTATAAACTGACATTTTAAAATTAATTAAATACAATAATATTAAAAAAAATAATTAGTTTTCAAAGAAAGCAACATGGTCGATCATACTTCTCACTTTCAATACTATTTAATATGTGAAGAAGATGGAATTTTGAAGTCTGCAACTAAATGTTGTAATTATCGCATGAAAATGAGCGATTAAGAAACTGGGCACATGTGACCATCTGGAAGTCTGCCACTACTAAGTGGTGTAACTATCACGTGGTCAACCAGCTCATGCGCATCATCCAACATCTTCACAATCACCCACCCAAAAAAGGGAATAAAACAGTTCAATTTATCAGCATTGAGGATAAATCAAAAGCATAAAAGAAGCGATTGGGCACCTGGACACATGTGACCGTTGTGGAGTTCCCGCCAGGGCCTTGGATGATGCATATGACCCACATATTGTCTCTGTAAGCCCCCACAATGGGATTGAGGAGGGACAAGTCAAGCTCCCACGCCTCCAGAGCGAGCATAGCCATCAGCAGCGTAGCCGGCATTGAGCTTGTTGTAGCACCCCACCAAATTGAGGCCAGGCTCGGTAATCAAATGGTCTAGCAAAGTTAGATTGGAGTCCCCAGGAACTGAGAACATGTCACGTACGCCCACCAAAGGTGGATCCCCATTGTGTCAGCAATAACGCCCACGTCATTGCTCTGAGAGGAAGCAATCCCTGGTTATAGAGTAAACTCTGGAATATTTCTTCTTCCAGTGAAGGTTTGTATTTATAGTAGTGAATGAGATAGTCAATCATCCACCTCACCTCAGTAAATATGTCTCTGGACTCGAAGTGTGTTTGTGTAAATTAAAAATGTTGTCAAAGGAGTTTTCAAGGTCTTAGTCGTTTTAATGCCATTTTCTAAATATAACGGTCATTGATGAGGCGGTGAAAATATAAACTAATAAATTATAGATGATGTGGAATAATTGTATTTTTGTATTTTTTTTTTGGTTTATTGTTTAGTATTTTTAATCAATTTTATTAATATTATTATTATTATTATTATTAATATTTTGAATTTTGGTGAAACTTGACATAACCAAATTTTTTAATGAATCCACTCATATTTCATTGGTTAACATGTAAACATGTTAGCCTTATTATTAAAATTTTAACATATGTTTTTTAATAAAATCAATGTAAAGTCAAGTATTATAATTTTATCATACTCTATATTATACTCTATATTTTAGTAAAGGATATATATACATTATAAATACAATCTCACATAACACTTTCTTTCTATAATTATTAATAATATAAAATATCGTCAATAAAGATAAGTTTAACATACACATATAAATAAATAATGTAATATTATTTATAATTATTCACATCTAATTAAATTTATATATTTTAATTATTATATATTTATCAAAATTATACTAATTATAATATATATTTTATAAATAATATACATAATAATATACCTCTTTTAAATAAATTTATATAAAACATGTTAAGAGATATTATTCTTAAAATACATATATTATATTAAACTTATGATATAAATAAAATTGACGTTTTGATAATAATATGTTTCGAACATTTTTAACATATATCTATCTAAAATCTAAATATACTAATTATATATTAATAAATTAAAAAATATATTTTAAATTAAATAATATATAAATAAAATTCTAAATTTATAATATTTATATTAAATTATGTAAAAGTAAAATTCTAAATTTATAATTTAATATTATTTTAATTTTAATTATTATTATTATTTAATTATTTTATTTAAAATTTTATTACTTTCATTTTTTCCCAATATAATTTACAAATTTTCTTAGTTTGGATATTTAATGCAAACTAAATCAATATGATGTCCTCGTTGAAAAATAAAAGTGTTGATTAATTATTTAACTTATAAAATTTATAATTAACAAGATTTAAAAAAAAAAAAAAATCTAATCTACTTCCTTCTACGTTTTTAATTGCTTCAAACCTTATTTTCATATTATATTTTAATTGAATGATATTTTTTTACTTCTTTGTAAGCACTATATAGAGTAAGGGTTACCATAATTTAGAAGACAACTTTAGCCGTTAGCTTGTGAAATTATTGTCTTCCCTTTTGAGAGCTCAACATTTAAGTACAATATGTTTTCATTCTAACCAAATGTTATGAGAAGCTCCAAATACTATATCATAAAACATGGGTCATTATGTATCTGTTCAGTTTTATGATATGCGATAGTTATAAAATTTCTCTTTCTATTAATAATTAAAAAATTAAATATAAATATTTATTTATTATCCATAATCATTATTATATGTTCTTCTTTTACTATTTTTTTTTTGTTTTGTTTCTATTTTCTAATGAAAATCATTTTAAATATAAAATTTTCTAATAAATAATGATTTTCATTCAAATAAAACATTGCCAAAGACAACATGATTGTCATTTAACCAATTTCTTGTCACTGTGAAAATAATAATAATAAAAGAAGAGAATTATTAATGCATGGACTAGAAAGAATTATTAATTTATGGACTAGAATTTTCTATAGAGAGAACATAAAATTGTGTGCTTTAATTTGAAACTTTAATTTACAAATTTAGTTTCATACATTTCGGTGAGTTTGAAAATCTAAGGGATGTTTAAAGGACTCTCATTTGCATTATAAAAGTTTATATTGCATCTCTATCCATCTCGGTTTGTAAGTAATGGCTTTATAAGTTTCACTTTTTTTTGTTTTAAGAATGACAAGTTTTTATTAAGAGGCGCATCCATTTGTGTGCATGATGGGAGTTTGATGACTGATGAAGATCGTGAAAAGGTTTTCTTTGCATTTATATGTTATCTTGGATGTGATTTTGAAGGCGGTTCATCGATTCACTACTTTGTCTAATAGTTTCTTGATCTACTAAACAAATTTTTAATCATTTTATAAATTTTGGCTGCAAGTGAAAACATAATGCCAATTAGTCCTTGATTTGAGTGGGATCATAAAATCTGGGGGGATGTTGGGAGATTTTAGTGCATCTCTATATGTCCTTGTTTGGGTGTAACTAGTTTGTAAAGTTCACTCTCTTTTTTTCCTTATGGAGGACACATTTCTCTTCAGAGGCACGTCCAATGGTGTGCAAGAGATGTATACAGAGATGTGCAAGTTGAGATAATGGAGATATATGTGTTTCTATATCCTTATCAAAAAATTATTAGATATTTAATTCAAGAACATCACTTATGTCTATAAATCTTGCATCCCTTGAAAACACTTAAATCAAGTTTTGTGAATAAGATCTAACATGGGTAACAGGGTGTAGGCGCATACTTATTTGGTCAGGAACATAAGTCTACATACAAAGGGTGAAGGGGACAGTCACACATATGTTGGGAATTGGCTACAAAGGTCTTGATGAATTTATGGCCAAGGCAATGTTTGAGGAGGAGTCGCACACAGAGTTCATCCAGCACACAAACATTGTCACAAACTACGTATAACCGCCAATGTTTGCTGCAACCACATAAGTGCATGCATACTTGTAACAATGTGTGTAAAAGAGGGGCCATGCACTTGTGTAAAGGTACTTGCAAATTGCATTGTTTGTAAAAGGATTTTTACATGTTCATGGCAGTGCAACGACGCACAAAGACACCTTGCATTTAAAACCTACCTAGACGTCAGAGCCATATAGAGTCTGAGATTTGCATGTGTGGACACTGTTGCGTGGAAGCATAAATGATTGTACCAAAGGGGACTTAGTGTGCAGAGAGAAACAATGGTGAAACTCCAAGTGCAGAGAGAAACAATGGTGAAACTCCAAAGAACTTTGACCATTAACTCCAAAATTATTGGAGATGGATTGAAGGACGTGTGTTGATCATCTGCAATTGTGTGGGAGGTACAAAACATTTGGGAACAAGAGATAACTTTTTGAAAATATTTATATAGATCTTTCTTGACACCTTTCACTTGGAGAACCCTATATAATGGCATGTTGGGCAAAGCATTAAGGAGCTTAGTGTGATAGAGAGATCATATGAAGCAACAATTATAAATTGACTTCACTCTGAGATCGTAAGGACTACACGGCGTTGAATTGTAGGAAGGCTACATCTGATGTTGACACACACTGCCTTGCTTTCTATAAGTGATTTAACTTTCGTGTGGTCAACAAACTCATGCACATCATCCAAGCTCTCAAAAATCACCTAACCAAACAACAACCTAAAAAAAAAGCCAATTCAATTCATCGCCATGAATTATACGAAAAAATTAAAAGTAACGAATATAGCTGATGCCTTGGGTTCCCATGCCTCTCGCCATCAGAAACATAGCAAGCACTGAGCTCATTTCAGTAGCCTACCAAATTGAAGGCACGTTCAACAATCAAATGGCCAAGAAATACCTTATTGAAGTCCCCAAGAACTGAGAACATGTCACGTACGCCCACCTGGACTAGTCTCCAGACAAGCTGGCAGTCCACCATGGAAACAGTGGCGCCCACATCAAAGATCTAAGACGAAAGCATCATTGGTTATAGAGTAATCGTGACATGCATCGTAAACTCGTAAAGTTATCTCTGGGAAGCGCTACAATATTTCCTCCCCACACCAATTTTCTTTCTCCTAATGAAAGTTTGATTTTTTTTTTTTCAATATTGTAAATGTTTTTATTGAGGTACGGCTAGATTTATTGGGTAGGCAATAGTAGGTTGAAACTGTGACTGACCAGCAAAATTGTGATGTCCGCTACTACTGTCAGCGCTCGGGGGTTTATAACAGTGGATAATATACTCTAGCTAGTCTTTTATCACGGAACATTTGTCTCCAGATAGTAGTAGGAATGGGATGGGTGGCTGGCTGGGTCGGTGGGTAGGTGGGACTTCTAATTTTAGGTTTCCACTTCTTTTACATAGTGTCATTTCATTATATCAAACTCAATATTTAGTTGGGGAAAGTTTTATTTAATATGAAAAAAGTTGAGTTGGGAAGCTATTAAATATTGTCAAAGTTTACGTTGTATTCTTTATATTGAAAGGTCATTTACATGTCAGTTGTAAAATACATGCAAATATTAATATATATATTTGCTTCATTGTTGATGAGAATAAGATCATTAATTGAATATATTTACATTTATTGTTTTAAATATGATATGGAAATATGTACATAGAGGAAATAGCAACCATATTTCTATGTTGAAAGGTCATTTTCATGTTAGTTTTAAAATATGTCCAAACAATAATCTATATGTGTCCCATTGTTGATGAGAATGGGACTATTAAGTGAATATATTTACATTCATTATTTTAAATGTGATATAAAAATATGTACACAAAGAACATAGTAAAAAAAGTACATATCATTAATAAAAAAATAAAATGATTTTTTAAGAAAAAACGAAACAATTAATTAATTAAATATATTTTTATTTATTTATTTGTGATATTTGACTAAGTAGAGACAATATAAAATATACATATCATTAATAAATACTAAAAAGAGCATTAATAAATACTAAAAGGAGCATTAATAAATACTGAAGGGACCATTATAAACACAATAGTCCATCCCATTATAGGTAAATACAGATAACTCTTATTTAGGGAACTATCAATAAGAACATAAGACTCTGTCCATGTTTCTTTAAATTGCTCAAGAGTTACAATTAAATCATACAAATTATATAATTGTCACTTTACATATCTTTTTTCATTTTAAAAGTTGCCTTTCCATCATCAATTATTCTTTATCTCATTTCATTAAACAAATTCAATGACTCTATTATAGAATCTTCAATGGAACCTATGAAATCACACCTTCCTCAATAACCTGCAATGTACCACTGCTAACGTTGGTACAATAGATAATTGTTTTACTCACTATATATCCAAGATAAAATAACTCTTATCAATAGATGCAGATTGCAATGTGCATATAAAAAAGTTTACCTCATAAATTTCATTTCCCCTTCAAAATTCCTTGTCAATTTTTGTTTCACTTACAAATTTTGTCAATCTTCACACAATCCTATAATAGAATTTATATTCCTTTCCATGAAAATTGTAAGTGCAATGTAGTTCCACTCTTAAATTGAATCATATTCCCTAGTTTTATTAATGGCAACAACTTATACTAAAAACATATCCCTAGAAAGACAATGCAATCATGGGAGCAGGATATCTTAAATTACTAAGTCATATTTGGAATTGATATCAGATGATCATTATTATATGAAATTTTAGTTCAAAAAACAATTTTAATTCCACTCATTACAATTTCATTCAAACCAATTCCAATAAATGATATATTGCCATTGTGTGCTCCCCAATTGCCACAACATACAAACTTTTCAACCTCCTCTATGCATGGAAGGCATAAGAACTGGTTGAATATGTTATTTTCTATCACAAGACAACTCAAGAAAAAATAAAGATAAATTGATTTGAAAAATAAATAAGCCATGTCAAACAAATTCGAGCATATCAATATAACAAAATTGAATAAAATAAAAACATATGGGAATCATATTCAAGATTCAATAAGAGATATTTACCCAAAAATATTACCAAGCTAGTTTTGTTCTCCATCTCCCTAGCCATAGACATTTACCCCTGTTATTGCAATATAGTGTTGAGTCCCTGCCAAAGCTTGAATAACAAATATATGCTCAAACTATGCTTTCATCAAAACAAGTGCATATTACATAGTTCCTACTGCATTTTAACCCCATTGATCCCATACCCACTATTAAGATTAGTTAAAAAAGCTCATTTTTATGATAGTTTGGAAAATAGACTAGCATGGTTGTAGATAAAATATGCTTAGGGTAAGCTTAATTTAAATAGGAAGGATATGGCATTAAATTCATTAAAAAAAAATGTGAGAGTTAAATAAAAGCATCAAAGAGGACATTCAATCCAAAAATTAAAATGAACCTCATTGTTTTATTGTGTTTAATTTGTTAACAAACCGAGTTTCCAAACCTAACATTCATTTATACATAAGAGTCATGCTTGTTATCAATAAGCATCATATGTATCCTTGGCACTACTAAAACTATTGACACCTACTCCTCAATCATTGAGATATACTTTATCTTAGTTCATGGTTATTTATAAAACTAGAAAATCCCACAAAATAAATAAGATAGTATAAATAAGTCTTAATTAAATAATTACATAAAATAGTATGCATTCAATGTTAATAGCCATGGTATGGTCACTTTCACATATAACTTACACATGTTGGCAGCAAATACAGATGTAGGCCTGGATGGACAAGGGCAGAATAAAGTCTACAAACTTTCTCACAAAATAGAATACATAATAGTTAGAGAATAAACAATATAACACTAGTTTGCATATATTATGGTCGATTTAAAAAACTTTATTATATTATTCTATTAACAACTACAATTATATATCAAATAAATCCTTAAAAAACTAAAAAAACTTATGTTTCTTATGTTTCTATCTTGCTGCTACAATCATACTTTGACTGTTGTCCTATTCATCTCTGTCAGTAAAACATTCTATTACTCTACCTTATTTTCTCCTTCTTTGTATTCTCTCTTTTGTCTTATTATATATTTTTTGCAGTCTACTGCTGCACTATTTCCTACTTACTGCTTTTACAACTTTTTATCCAAGCTTCTTCTCTTTAATTATTGATCTATTTTTTGGAGGCTCCTCTCATTTTCCCAACTACCGCTACTGTGTAGAAAATCTACCTTGTCTTATTTTCCATTTCTATTTTGTCTTATATCTTTTTTACACCCTTACTAGGATTCTCACCTACCATAGTCATTCACCCCAAAAACTAAATAGATGTTAAAAAAATGCAAATTTAAACTTGTTGTAATAAATATGGTCATTGAAGGGAAGCTCTAGAGATGAGACATGGGTAAGTGAATGTAAGAATATTTAATTTTAACACTCCCCCTTACTCTTGACCTTATTACCATGGCCAACTAAACTTTTTCTAATGTTCAAAATATCCTTTTAACTTTTATTCACTTGTCCATATCCTTCTAGGCTGATTCTGTACATGTCAAGAGCTTTGTTACTGAAGTATAAAGCTGGAATAGTAGAGTCCATAACTAGAATGGTAGATTCTATAGTTAGACTAGAAGAGTTCATAATTGGATTGGCAGAGTCAGTAGCTATCCTGTTAGAGTTTGTAGCTCCATTTTAGGAGTCCATAGCTACTCTGTTAGAGTCTGTAGCTTTGATGTTAGACTCCAAATCTAGCCTATTGGGGTCTAGAGCTAGCTTGTAAAAATTTGAAGCTGGCCTGTAGGAGTCTAGATCTAGATTATAGGAGTCTAGAGATGGCCTATTAGATTTTAGAGTTGGCCTATTATAGTCCATAGTTATGTTTTAGGAGTCTAAACTTGTGTTTTAGGAGTTCAAAGACAACATGAAACCTTGTAGGCCCAATGTTTTTGCATTAATGACATATAACCTTCTTCTTAAGTTAATGAAAATATTTTTTTATAATGGCTTGGTAAAAATATTATCTAGTTGTTGATCTTATTCTCGAAAACTAACCTATATCACACATTTCTCAACTAACTCTTGAATGAAGTGATAGTTGATTGTAATGTGCTTTCTCCTACCATAAAATGTGGGGTTATTTGATAATGCTATGGAGGGTATATTGTCACTGAGGACCATATAAGATATATTTTACACTCATGAAAATATAAAAGTATCCTTCTCAACCATATAGCTTGGCATGTTACTACATTAGATGTTATATACTCCACTTAAGTTGTAGAAAGTGATAATATGGTTTGTTTCTTTCAAGCTAAAGATACATATCTTGACCTAAGATAAAATACATACCTCAAAGTGCTCTTTCGGTCATCAAGGCTATGAACAAAATCACTATCCATGTAACCCACAAGCTAAAGCTCATCTGATATTGCATACAAAAATCCATCATCTCTTGTTCCATTCATGTACCTCAATATCCTCTTGTTTGCTTGTCAATGTGTCTATTTTGGTGTTTCCATGAATCTAGATATGAAGTTGATTGCATACATGATATTTGACCTAGTTTTAGTCAAATATATTAAGCTTCCCACAAAGCTCTTAGACATTGTGGGGTCTACATTATTGTTACTGTTATCCTTGCACTACTTTAAGCTATTATCCAGTGGTGTAGGTACTAGCTTGTTGTCTAGCATCCTAAACCTTTCCTAAATTTCCTTTGCATGCTTATAATATCATATGAATATGCCTTCATCCATTTTATTGTCTTCTATCCCAAGAAAATACTTAAAGAAGCCTAAATTGATCATTTTAAACTCCTTTTTCATGGTTATTTTAAACTCTTCTCTTGACTAATTTACATTTCTAGTGAATATTAGATCATCCACATACAAAACTACAATCAAAATATCACCTTTTCTCATTTTTATTTAGAGTGTGGGCTTAGTAGAACATTTTATAAAGTTGTTAATAAATAAGTAAGAGTCTATACAATTGTACCATGCTCTTGGGGCTCACTTGAGCCCATACAATACCTTTTTCATCCTATATACCTTATTCTCATGACTTAAAATCTCATATCCAGGTCGATGTCCCATATAAACCTCTTCTTCGAGCACTTCACTCAAGAAATATGACTTGACATCCATTTCATGCACCTTCCACTTATGTTGAGCAACAATGGCTATGATTGTCCTCACCATTTCTAGTTTTATTATGGGTGCAAAAATCTCATTATAATCACGTCTAGGACTTTGCTTATAGCGCTTCACCACTGGTCTTGTCTTATGCCTCTCTATCTTGCCTTTAGGAGTGCTTTTTATCTTGTACACCCTCTTGACTCCTATGATCTCTTTTCCTTTTGGTAGGTCAACTAACTTGTTGAGCCTAGTTTTGACACCCCCTCTTTTTCATTTATAAAGTCAAGAGTTTTGAAATGATTATTTCATATTGACGACTTTTTTGTAACATTTAAAATTGGTAAATGGGGGTCCAAGTTCATTAAAACATTTATATATGTTTTATTATCACAAATATTTATTATGACATTTGAATTCAATGAAAATATTACATTGCATTTTAAAGTGGTTTCGAAAGCATTTAATGAATTTAATAAAAAGAAACATATACAGGAAGTGGCATGGAAACAATTCTTGATAATTTGAATCGTATGAGTATAATGATATTGATCAAATTTGTGATTAAGGTTATAATTAGTCATGTTTGGATGCACAAATTGATGGATAAATGGTTTTGTTGATCATCAGAATATATTTTAAATATTGTTAAAATTTAAATATAAGTTAACATTATTTATATTTAATTAAGATGCAATGTTTTAAGGCTTTATTTGTATTAAAACCTAAATATTTCTAATCTAAAATCTAAGGTTAAGTATTAAGGACCTGTGAATGCATTTTGAAAGCAATGTTACATATTTAGGGTCAAATATCATTAGACCTAAAGGTGTTAATGATAAAGGATTAATTATTATCCGACCTATGTGAAGTGATAATAAAATTAGGGTGGAATAATATAACCTAGGTGACTAAGTGTTTACTATTGATTACAGGTTTGAAGCATTGGTTTGGTAGCTTTCTAGATGACAAGTGGTGTGAGTTTAATTTTCAATGATATGGAGAATAGATTGGGATTTGTTCAAAGCCTATAAAATTATCGCATTAAAATCCATAAGTATATGTCACATTAAAGGAAATTTAGAAGATAGTTTGGCAGAGGTTTTGATTATGATTAAAATTATCAAAATGCTAAAAAGATAATTTGGTTGGTGATAAAATACTGACAAAACTTGTTATCCTATATGATTTTGACATGTAGCATAGGTAGTAACTATAATTTTAAAAAATACAAAAGGATTTTCATTTAGTTGATTGTAATTCTCAACAAACTTAGAGCATAATCAAAATTTTGGTAGTGGAATTCTTGAAGTGATGAGAAATTTTGGTAACTTATAGTGACACTTGCATAATTGGGTAAGTTTTTTAATGCTTGTCATCTTCAGTGTATGTTTTGAATGGTGGATATTATTTTTATATTTTTTTCAAATCATGTAGTAAGGAGTTTTAAGTTTTATGATTTGAAAGGTATGTAGAGTGGTTTTTGGTGTTCATATTTGAGGCATGCAGTTTGAGTTTGCTATTCATACTCAAAACATACAATTTGATTTATGTTTTAGTTTTAAAGGTATGTAGTTTGGTTTTTGGTGGCAAATATGAGATAAATATTTTAAATTCATGCATGCCAAACAACTTATTTTATTGATATTAAGGTTTCCATCTATTTATTTGATAGTGGTGGGTAACTGATAATTTGAATGGTGTACAAATGATACATCTCTAAATCATGTTACAATTTTTTTAAATTTTGATAGAGTGTGTTTTTTATCTGTTACGAATATAGAAGAGTATAAACTTTGGCATTATATTTTTTATTTATTGGTTTGGAGATGATATATATATGCAAAGGCTTATGGGGTTATGATTTTGTATAACCTTTATGATTTTTAATTACATTCATCTGTGTTTGTCATATTTTTTATTTTAGTTGATTGTAAATGAATATGGATAATATTTAGGAAGCGTAGGTTGGTTCTTATTGATATTGGGTTGCGATAAAGGTCAATATAGTAGTTATGATAGGTTTTTTAAATAAAGTTATTATTTATCTATATTTACTTCAAATGATGATATCTATTTGATTTTAAATCCATTTTTTTACGTTTAATTAGTGTTGAGATTTGTTATTTTGTTTTATTTTGATTATATTTATGGTAATATTATACAAAAGTCTTTATCAACTTATTTTGATCATTATTGTGGTTTTTCTATCAGTTTTACACACTTATATGGCTCAGATATCAACTAAATTTGTGTCATTTTCTATTTTATACTTCATAGACATGGAACATTTGGTTGGCTTAGGTTGGATAAAATAGAGTTTTTTGGGTAAGTCAAGTTCTCAAAGATATAAAAAAATTATTTTGAAAAGTTGAAAATAGTGATGATGTCA
Source organism: Torreya grandis (assembly GCA_037957365.1). Classification (NCBI taxonomy): domain Eukaryota; kingdom Viridiplantae; phylum Streptophyta; class Pinopsida; order Cupressales; family Taxaceae; genus Torreya; species Torreya grandis. The sequence continues at coordinate 1,004,071 of JARHVA010000027.1, forward strand.
TGGTGGTTCTGTTATTAATTTGAAAAGTTTTATGGCAAATGAATAATAATGTTTTGGGTTCTTCGTGTTAGATGGTTTTGAAGAGATGTTTAGACGTTGAGTTTTGATATATTTGTTTTATTGTTTATTTGGAGATATATATGTTAGATGAATACGATACTTTGAAGCTTCATGTTAATATTGGGATTTTTAGTTTTAAATCTATAGTACTTTTTGTTTGGTATAGTTGGAAGTTTTTGATAAAAAAATCAATATGATAAGGCTTGTGAATAATTTGGTATTATTTTGAGATCAATTTTGATATCATACATGGTTTAAATTTATGGTTGAAATAATTGATGATTCATTTTGGTTATCAAATTGAAGAGGAAATTTGTTCTTCAATTAGTAATGTTGAGCTTTTGGTCAATTTGTTATTCATAGTCATTTTCAAAGTGACATATAAATTTTTGAATTTAAGAAGTTGGCATAATTGTTTGATGTCTATTTCAAAAACAAGATCAGTGGTTTAAATGGATTTGTATATCAGTTCACTTTTTAGCATTGTTAATTTATTTTCAATGAATAATTAGTCATTTATAAGAATAATGATGTTTATTCAAAAGGGTTTTAGATAGATTTTGTTTATTTTAATTACATAAGAAAAATATTGATTTTTCATACTTCATTGATGAATTAGTGTTTCAAATTTCAATTTGTTTATTTAAATTTATATGCCTTTATATATGCTAAGAGCAGTTTTGTAATAAAGAAATTAAGTTTGATTTATTTCATTTATTTAGAAATGTTAGGGTGGGCACCTCCTAACTTTAATAATTCTTGTGATAATGTGTGGATAAATGACAAAACATAGAAAAAATAAGATTCATATCCTCATAGTTTTGCTTTTAGAGGCTAGCTTTCTAGAGGTAGAAGGTCATCTAGAAAATTTTCTAGACCCTTTAATAGAGGAACTAGAATGTCTATTCACTTTGATGTTTCAAATCTTGATTTTTAGGATGTTTTTGATGGCTTATGATTTAACCCTACAACTAGAGGAAATTAAGGTCTGAAGAGACCATATTGGAAAACTTGTCCCTATAAATGCAGGAATCCAAATGGCTCAACATAATGAATGCAGACAACCCTACAATCAAAGCATGACCTAGTTTCTTATCATTCACCTCAACATAATAACCATATTCTTAAAAATAATATGAAATAAGTTACTAAGTTTCATCCTCTTTCACTGGTGCCTTTAAATCATAAAATCACATCACCTCAACCTGTGAACCCTATGGAAACTTGTTCAAGATTAAACCTTGTGGATTTTCCTTGTCACCTACTTGAAGAAGAAAGAACAATGTTTATTAATTGAAAAATATAAAAAATTAGTCTTGAAACATCACCAACCATCATTAGGATGGTAAATAAGGTTAATCTATAAGTATATGATGAAGACAATGAGGATGTTGTTAAGCTAGTTAAGTTTCCAACTACCACCATGAGCTACATAGAGTATGTGACAGATAAGGTTTATTTGTTCACACAAATACTTTCAGACTTAGATGAGGAATATGATGTTCAAATATGTTTAATTCTATTATTTTGACACATTTTTAGATAATTTATAGTGTTTTAATACTTTTTAAACATTATTTGATAGTGGTTATGCAATGGTTTGGTAGTATTTGGAAACATTTTAGATAGTTTAGATGTGGAATGTATATGAACTTATATATAATGCATATGAATAACGTTAGATGCAATAATTTTCATTTAAATGACTTAACTTGTTTTTAAATATTTTTTCATAATAAGTTTATTTAGATTCTATCTTGTCTATGGACCCCCACCCAATTAGATTATGTCCCCTTGGTCTATAAAATATTTATTTTGATCTTTAAAATTATTTTTACAAAAAAATTCTACTTCAAGTTAAGTCATAACTAAAATTTAATTGACATAATAAAAGTCAATTAAGACATACCTAATGACTAAGATTAATTAAAACTTACTCCTCAATTATCTCTTGATAGGAGGATTATATAAGAAGTTCAAAGTGACATTTGAAGAGGAGGAACATTACACAACGATTTTGAACACTTTGATTTACTTGAAAGTTCATTATAATAGTTATTTATGTGAAATATTTCTAAGATAAATCAAATTTTATAGATAAATCTTGGACACATTCTCTAATGGTTATGTATGATGCTTAATAAGCACATGTATATCCAAGTTTGATTTTTTTCTTTATAAACTGATTATATGAAAGATGTTAAGTTTAACATCATATGATGATTATAGAATTAAAGTCATGATTAGAATCCAAATTATTTGACCTGAATATTGATGAATACTTCACTTTATATGACATGATCTTGATTCACTCAGATTGTTTGGTTGTTCTATCAAAGATTTTTTTATCGTATATTTTGTTTCTTAATAAAAATTCATTTATCTTTGCTAAAATGACTATCTTGTAGACTTGTAATATTTTATTTTATTCATTTATTTAATTTATTTTTAATTTAGTAATTCTTACATTAATTAGTTTCTCTTATTAAGTTTAGTATTTTTAAAATCTAAATACCTATATTTCTTAGATATATTAATTTTTCTTAAATAGTTAAATTTATCTGATAAGTTTTTTTTAGTTTGGATCTTAGTTCTATTTTATAAGCTATTCTTTTATTTCTTATTTACGTTTAATCTTAGTTTAATTGTTGACATAGAATTAGTTTTTATTAAAGTTTTCCTTTATATTAAATTTATTTAAGCAATAGATTGTTAAATCTATTTAGTTTATGTTTATTTATAGATTTATTTAGTTTAAATTTTGGACTAAAGTTTGTTTAGTTTTTTAATTTAGTTATTTATTATTGTTCAGTTTTATTTCCTAAGTGATTATGTTAGTTGTTAGTTCAATTTATTTCTTTGACATTCATTATAATATTTTAGTTTTATCTTTCAAGTTTTTGTGTTTCTTTTATTTTGAACTTTTTTGAAGTATTACATGAAGTTTTAAGGCATTTGAGTCAAGCATAAATATTATAAGGAACAAAAAAATTTCCTTCAAGAGATTATATTAATCATAGATCTTTTTTTAGATAAAATTGATTACATATTCATATATATTTCCTTTAGATGTAAAGAGAATATTTATTTATAAAATATAATGAAGTATGGTTCATATTTGGCATACTTATTATTTCCCATAACATCTAAAACTTTTAGCACATATTTTAGATCCTTTTGTGTCTTATTAGACCTTTATTATTAGACTGGTATTATTATAATTTAACCTTCATGATAGGTGAAAGGGTTGATTCATTGACATATAAATTTCAATCGTCAAGAAGTTTGATGATTCCATTGGGGATATTTTATAAATTTTGCTTTCTTGTCTGTTTTATTTTACATTGCCTATGACCATTGGAGGTCCATACCCTATTATTCAACCTTATGTTTATATTATTGATGATTAGGTCGACATCACTTCTAGTTTGACTCTTTTTACTTGGTATAATAAATGTCATGATCTATTTCATATTATCAAAGTACTTCACAAAGAATTAGAAGAAGCTGAAATTAATTACATTCATGCAAGTCTTACATGTGAAAATAAAATTTATATTCAAGAAAATAATCATAGAATTAGGCTTGAGATTGAATAAATTTTGCATGTTAATCCTCGACATAGATTTTTTTTTTAGGTTACTTTCTTCTTGAAGATTTTATTGCTCTTGTTGATCAATCTGATCAAGTGATTAAAATAGTTAAAAATTCAGATGGAGGATGAAAAAGTATGGTATAAGGTTTGGAATTTGATTTCAAGCCTTCAAAACATTAGAGATCACATTGAAGTTACTAATTAATATGTAAAATGGCACTTATTTCCATGAAAAAATTATTTACCTTGGATCCTTTTGTCAAATTATATAATTTCCCAAAAACACTCAAGGAAATGAAACTAAATTTGTCCTTTTAATATATATTTGTATAAAACCCTAAAGTTCTCAATTTTCCATTAATATGTCATATTTGACTAATTATGCATTCAATAATGATTAATAAACAATATTAATCAAAATGAAAAAAAATGCACAAATAAAATCAACTCATGAAAAGCACTTGATAACGAAGTTTGACAATGCCTATGTCTATGAGTTCACTTATAGTACAAATTTATCTATTTGCTTGAAAAGTGAGTACATAGCCAAACATTACAATTGTCAAATGGATACTCTAATATTGCACACAACTCAAACAATATAGCTTTAGAAAGTCTTGATAAACCCACAAACAGACCTTCCACCTTATTATTGTGTGAATGCATTCTCACAATCTTGTATATTTTTGCCAAAGGTCTCCAAAATGGACTTATAAAATAGTCTTACAAAATCATCATATGAAATTCAATATACGATTAAAATCATCTCAGAGTCTAAGACATTTCCCTAGTTTACACCAAGAAGTGTAAATCTCTCTAAGTCCTTCAAACCTTAGGATATATGTAGATTGGTCTCTATATTGGCCATTACATAATCTATAAAGCTTTACTTTGAGGCATTGAAAATATCATCAAATGACCTCTAATTTAGACACTCAACATATGTCTATAATCATCTCTAGCTTTGGTTCTTCATCTCTCAGCTCACGATTATTGGCTCTTCAGCTCTCGACTCTGGTTCTTTGGCTCTCGACTCTGGTTCTTTGGCTCTTCGACTCTGGCTCTCAAATCTGGCTCTGCCATGAGAGCTTTGAGACTTTGGAATGAATTCACTGAATTCTAATTCTAATTCCAAATGATATCTAAATAACTCCTCACCCCTTTAAATACTTGTGGGAGGTTCACTTTTTCTGATTGAGATGATATCCACAACCTTTTTTAATAAATTTCATAATTATCCCACACCTAAATTGTATGAAATTTTAAATTATTTATTACATTTAAAAATATGGGGTGATAATTATTTTCCAATATTTTATGGAATTTGTTTATCCCCCTTTACTAAGGTATAATTAACAAATCTTAATAACTTGGGTCGAGCCATATTTCCACATCACTTTATTACCACATCATCAAGTTTGACTGGTCATAACTTAAACATATGGACTACATTTTTCAAATCGTAAAATGTGCTAAAAATCTTGTGATGAGATCTACATCATAAAACTAGTTCACAAACATTACAAGATAATCATTTTTTCTAGTTTAACTGGCATTGATCACCTATTGACCTACATTGACTGGAACTTTGACTAGCTATACAAAGAACATACTAGCTTCATTTCTAAAGTTCTGCATACCATCAAAAATATCTTGATGAATTATTCATAATGGTGTAGGATTTGGTTTGATCTAGGACCTTTTTTAAATTAATAGTTGGATTAATCTTCTCCACTAGGAAAGCTTTTGTTCCACCAAAAGTTGGTACCTAACTGAAATGCCAGTCAATTTTAAAGATATTCTGATGGGTCTTATCAGTCTACTCAGGTTCTATAACTATGCCTACAACATTTAGAACAATAGATTGATCACATATTCTAAAATTCTTCTGCTACTACATGTCCATCAATAGCCTCTATACATAACTAGGATGTAATGACTTCCTCTACTGCATGGCTTCACATGATCCTCTACATAGATAAGCCTAGTGATCTCCTCTACTACCGTTAAATGGTCTTTTGCAGCATATCAAGTACATAACCCAATCATAACATAGAAACAATAGTGGTAAAATATGATTCATAACTCAAAAATGTTAAAGGCCTTAAAACAAGGTATGAGTTATACTGAATCTTGTAATTGCCAATACGGTCAAAATTATATCAAACTGTCTACCCATTGTCACATCCTGTAAATGATGAACTACCAAATACTAAAACAATACATAATACAACTGCAAAACAAGTTTGTTAATGTAAACAAAATAAAATATTGGTTGTGACCGTGTCACAATACATTTCCCCAATGGGTCCTATCATACATCCAATCACCATAAATAGATGCATTCCAAAATAGCAGTTATTTTAAAACAAGTACTGTAGGAAAGTTGAATCTTACCCAATAACTTGTGTAACTACTATAAAATATCTTAAGCTGATCACTAAGTTAAATTTATTAATAATTCAATTAAAAACTCATAAATCTAATACTAGAGATTCTAAAAATAGATCTTTCCAAAACATAAGTGTGATAATTAAAAACTTTGCATCATAACCCTGTCTCAAAGTGTTCCCAATATAGTAGCTCCAAAAATGCATATATCAAAGCATGGGTAAATGTATTTTATCAACATACAATGGGAATCCCAACAATTCTTTCAAACATTAATGCATTATCAATCCACTAATCATGATAGTATAAAATTAAGAAACTGTCTACTAACCCTCTTTATCAAATTCTCTTATTTAAGATGTTTAATTTCTTTAGTAGATTTACTGACATCTACATGGATTGATTAAATAAAAACTTCATTAATTACCTTATTAATAGGTTTATAAACCATCTTCTTCTTACCATTACCAGGATGGTGGGATGGTTAAAGTTTCCAACACTTCTCAACCCGATGTCCACTCACAGGACAATGAGTTCAAACATCCCTCTTCTTAGGTGAGGTCACCTATTTGTCATTTCTCACTTTGACAGTATGAGAATGGTATTTAGCACCTAAAATTTTCTTCAGCAAAGGTTGTGTTTTCCAATAATATATGGCACAATGGTTATTTAATCCATAAAATGTATAAGGAAAAGAATGAAACATCTTCTGAATATCAAAACCAAATTTCTTATATGGAAAAGATGAATCAGAAGTCTTGGAATTCACATTCCTATTGGTAATTTTTCTAGTATAATAATGAGGAGGTGGAATCTCAATACCTATTTTACCTAATTTATTACACCACTCATTATTCCTTTGCAAGGAGAAATTTTAATCTACTAGTGGCCTCAGATCTTGGCTGTCAAAAGCTTATCCTCTTTCAGTAATGGAAAAACTCTCTCCAACATCCATTTTCTCACTAGCGTAACCAAATATTTCATGGTGTAATCTACTCTCTACCTGTATTAGGTTAGTAATACCTTGGCCATTCTTACCAAGGCCCCTTCCAACAAATCCCATTTCAATAATAGTTTAGATCTAATGCCCTTAGTGTGTTTCTCAAAACTACCAAAAGCAATATCTAAAATATCTAAAACTAAATGAAAGGAATTACTAGATGAACAACTTATAATGCACTCATCAGTCATAGTGCTTGCATCTATAGTGGAAGGCAATTGATGAAGATAAAGTTTTTCTTCACCTTGCATCTATGTCAAGAGCTCATCCTTGGCTTGCAACTCAGATTTCAAGTGGGAAATCTCCTCTTCTAAGGAGTAAAAATGAGATCTTAGGAAAGAATAATCTTCCTAAATCTATCGATTAATTGCTTCAAGATCATCTACCCTCTCTCTTTTTAAGGCTTTGCCCATTGTTTCATGTTCCTTGCAAACAACCTAATTCCATAAACTATAAATGGAATATTAACATGCCTAAAAATTCAAAAATAATACTAAAAACTAAATTAAAAATAACTAATATCAATCCACACAATCATAAGCTAACCCAATATATTAGCTGATCTGAAATCAAACCTAATCCATAAAATGACACTTATTTCTATGCAATTTTTTTTTTTACCTTTGATCCTTTAGTCAAATTACACAATTTCCCAAAAACACTCAAAGAAACAAAATTGAATTTGACCTTTTAATATATATTTGTCTCAAACCCTGAAGTGATCAATTTTCCATTAATATGTCATATTTGACTAATTATGCACTCAATAATGATTAATAAACAAGATTAATCAAAATGTAGAAAAAGAATGCATAAATAAAATCAACTCATGACAAGCACTCTTGATAACAGAGTTGGGTAATACCTATGTCTCTGGGTTTGCTTATAGTACGAACCAATCCATTTCCTTGAAAAGTGAGTACATGACCAACCCTCACAATTATCAAATGGATACTCTAATATTGCACACAACTCAAATAATAGAGCTTCAGAAAGTCCTCATAAACCCATGAACAGGCCTTCCACCTTACTGTTGCATGAATGCAATATTGTAATCTTGTGGATTTCTACCAAAGGTCTCAAAAATAGACTTATAAAATGGTCTTAAAAAAATTTTCATAAGAAATTCAACATACCATTAAAACCATCTCAGAGTCTAAGACATTTCCCTAGTTTACATCGAGAAGTGTAAAGCTCTCTAAGTCCTTTAAAACTTAGGATATATGCAAACTAGTTTCTATATTGGCCATTACACAATCTGTAAAGCTTTACTTTGAGGCATTGAAAATGGAATCAAATGACCTCAAATCTAGACACTTATCATATGGGTGGAATCATCTCTAGCTCTGATTCTATAGCTGTCAGCTCTATACTATTGGCTCTTTAGCTCTCGGCTTTGGCTCTTCAGTTCTTTGGCTTTGGCTCTCAACTCTATCTCTTCGGCTTTGGCTCTGGCTCTGCCATGAGATATTTGAGACTTTAGAATAAATTCAATAAATTCTAATTTTAATTCCCAATGATTTACAAATAACTTCTCACCCCTTTATGTACTTATGGGAGGTTCACTTTTTTTAATCGAGATGATTATTCATAATCTTTTTTAATAAATTTCATAACTATCCCATACCCAATTTTTATAAGATTTTAAATTATCCATTACATTTAAAAATATGGTATGATAATTATTTCTCAATATTTGATGGAATATGTTTATCCCCCTTTAACAATTGACAATTTATAAATACTAATGACTTGGGTCAAGCCATATTGCCATGCCACTTTATTTCCATGTCATTGGGTTTGACCATAAATTTGACTAGTCATAACTTGCACATATGGACTCCATTTTACAAACATTAAAATGTGTCAAAAATATTATGATGATATTTGCATCATGGAACTAGTTTATAAACATTTTAAGATCATCATTTTTTCTAGTTTGACTAGCATTGACTGCTTGTTGACCTATTTTGATTGAAACTTTAATTAGCTACACAAGGAGCATACATGCTTTGTTTTCAAAGTTCCACATACCATAAAAAATATCTTGATAGGATATTTGTAATGGCACAAGATTCAATCTGATTTGGGACCTTTTCTAAATTGACCGTTATATCATTGATGAATAAAATGATTTAGATGAAGATATTACGCATACCTTAGTCACTCCTTGGATTCATAGAAATCCAATCAATATTGGTATTCGTCAAGTTAAGTTAAATTCATGAAATGAACTAAACATTCTTAAATTTTAAGGAATCCCTAACAAGTCATGGAAATAACATTTAAATTATTTCAAATTAGTTTATGCTACCCTTGGTATTGTTAATGAAAAAGTTTCTCTTAGTGTTTTCTCATAGACTTTTCAAGGTAAAGCATACCAAGCATTTATTAGTCTTCTATTAAGTGTTATCAGAACTTAAAAAGATATTGAAGTTTGGTTAGAGTTTCTTTTTTGTAAACCTAAAAAGTATTTAGATATAGGAAATAAACTAGTTCATATTTTAATAAATCCTAGTGAAACCATTTATGGGTTCATAAGTAGATTTACTAGATTGCATCAAAAAATTCCACCTAATGTTAGAGCATCTAAAAATTAGTCAAGACTATATTATTGTAATTCTTTAGTGTTAAAATACAAAATGGCTATAGAAAATAAATATAGTATGGATTACGATGAAAATGTAACTTTCTACATAGATTATGAAAAGAAATTTAAATGTGGAGGTTTTAATGATAGAATTGTAATAGATCTAAATTTAGAGAATGAAAAAAAAATTTAAAAGACATTTATAATATTAGTAAAGAGTTTGTCACCATGAAACAAAATTTAAATGGTAAGACATATTCATTAGGTAAGTCATTATTTGCTTAGAAAAACAAATAAAAGAAAATGTTCTTTATTACAATGTTTGTGAACTAAATCATGATCTAAATACTTGTACAACTATTCAAAAATTCAAAATATGTATTCAAGGAAATGAGAATATTTCAATTGATCTAGTTGATAAGATAAACATGTGTTGGATTAGTGAATATTTGTATGATATCACGACCAAAAATGCTTATGTTGTTAATACTAGACAAAAATATCTGTCTAATAAAGTTTACAATAATCGTAACTTTTCTCAAAATTAGGATAAAGGAAAGAATACATAGAATAACTAATTAAATAATATTTCTACTAATTTGAATGATGGGTGAGAAGTCTGAAGGTGAAATTTCAAATTTGAGTGATGTACAAGAAGAAGGTGAGTTGCAACCCAGAGATGATCCGATGAAGGAAGTTCTTGTACACTCATTAGATTCAGGATAGGTTCCACCTGCCATTTTAAATAAGGCCCTAGCTTACACATTGGTTTTAGGACAAGGTTTGCCTACCACTTATATAGACATTGGTTCCAGTCTGATGGAAATAAATCAATCTCACAGGTTGATATGGTATCTAGAGAGTGACTAAAATGCAAAATATTGAAATAATCCACATTGATACCCACTTGCACAAGAAATGAGTTAAGTATCGATATTCTAATTATATCATAGAGAAAGTTGACTCTTCATTGTTAAATTCCATCTTAGCTAAATTTAGTGATTTTAGATCCAATATTGATTCCTTTCGAAAGTGGGCTAATTTTAAATGGCATCCAAATGGATAGATTGACATCATTACCATACCAAATATTTTTTTCTTGATCAAATTATCAAATTACAAAGATTAAATTAATATTCTTACTGGGGACCCATGGTTTATGAGTAAATAAAATGTTTGTCTTCACATGTGGAATGAATGTTTTAACATTGACATTATCGTAATGGAGGATATCTTTGTATCAGTTACCTTTCTATAACTACTTTTAGAATTCTAAGCCCTAGAGGTTATCTTTGGGATTATTAGAGCTATTGGTCAACCTATATATATCAACCCCATAACTAAGTCTAGATGAAGGCACTTGGATGCTTAATTTGATGTCTTCATTTCTACAGATAATCCCTAGATTCATTTTATCAAGATTAGATCTAAATATATGGCTTGGAATCAATGGATTGTGTTCGAAAGAGACTCAAAAATTTGCAAAACCTATATTATCATAAATCATTCTTCAAAGTATTATCCCCTTATCAAGAAGCCTCCCCTTCCCCCCACTCCCTATTGTATAAAGAAAACCCTTTCTTTGAACCTTAGCATCACCCCATTCAATCATCCATTCCCAATCCTCCTTCCTCAAACCATTCACCCCTTTCCTATCAAGATACCCTTACCCTAGCTCCTCTTATCCTGGTGGAGAGGTTTCCTATCCTAGCCTCTCTAAGATTTTACTAACCTCGAAGATTCCTAGCTCTGTTTAGATTTCCCCTTATTTTATCCATCTTATTGTTGTTGAATTTGATGTGCTTGTCGATCCATTTATTGAGAAGGCTTCATCAACCTTACCCCTTTTGAATAATATTTTGGCTGAAGTAGCCTTTGCTTCCCCCATTTTTAATCCAACTTCTTCTCAGTTTTAAAAGGAACCCCTTGAATATGTTCATGAAGATTCGACTTCTCTCCTATCCTTTGAATCTTTATTATTTGGCAAGGATTTGATCCTACAAAAAGTTTTGATATGTTAAATCTAGTTAGAAATGACATGCTTCTTAATCCCTTTCACCTATCTTGGGTCAATGTTATTCAATAGGAAAGAGAGAGAATTGTGATAAAAATAAGGAAAAGGTAGAGGATCAATAGATGAAGGTTCAACAAAAAAAGGGTAGGAAAAAAGGTTGAAGTAGGAGAAAATATGAAATCTACTGGAAGATAGAATAATTAGTATGCCAAAAAATCTAAAACTAAAAAATAAGGTGCAAAGGTTACCCAAATTACCCTCAGACAATTCCTGATAATTCTTGAGCAATAAGAAATGAAGATTGTATCTTGGAATATAAGCGGTTTGAATAAAATTTCAAAATAGATACTGGTAAAAAACATGGTCTTCAAACACAAACCTAATATTTTAATTCTTCAAGAGACCAAAATTTCAGAGGATAAATTTTTTAAGAACAAATATAATATTTGGGATAAAGCTTTCAATTGCATTATTAGTTCTAGAGATGCTTCTCGTGGGATGCTAATTTTTTGGGATCCCCTTGTCTTGGAAGGGATGATCTTATTAAAATTTGAATCACATACCATTGTCTTATTCAAGGAAATTTGAAATAAAGTGGAGTGAATCACTACAAACATCTATGCACCTAACACCAAAAATGATAGAAAAAATCTCTAGGAAGATCTGATTGAGATTAGGAATTGTTTCAAATAAATGAACTAGATGGTGGTAGATGATTTCAATTCTCCTTTATCCACAATATAAAAAGGATGAATCTTCTCTTTCAATGATAGTATGATGGATTTTAGTGATTTTATTTTAAAGGAAAGACTCATTGATGTCAACTTGACTAGAAACCCTTTTACCTGGTCAAATAGGAGATGAGGTGAAAACCTTATTCAATTTTGCCTAGACAGGTTCTTGGTATTAATATCCTGGGATATACAATTTAGTAATTTTTTATCCTCTCTTCCCAGGGTCAACTCTAACCACAACCCCCTAATTTTCCCTAGTGAGAAGATGAATAAACACAAAAGAATTCCATTCAGATTTGAGAAAATGTGGTTATCTAATAAGATATTTTTTTATTCACTAAAGGAGTGGTGGAAGTTTTTTGTGCAAGGTTCATCGATTTACATCTTAGCCATGAAACTTGAACATGTCAAGCATAAACTTAAGATCTAGAACAAAGAATATTTTTGGAATACTTTTACCCAAAAGTTTAAAATAAAGGAATAATTATGCAAAATTGAGGAAGAAATAAACACTTTCAATTCTTTTCCTTTATCTCATGTTAAATAAATGAAACTCTTAATCTTACTTCACAATTTAGAAGTGAAGGAAGAAACCTTTTGGCACCAAAAATCCAATAATATTTGGCTTAAGGAAGGTGATAGAAACATAAAGTATTTCCATATCTCAACCTTAGGAAATAATTAGCTTAAATTAATTTTTGAAATCAAAGGAGAAGATGGGGTTCTATATAAAGATGAAAAATACATTGAACTACAAATTGCTAATTTATAAGAGAATCATTTGGCTTTTATTCCCACCTAGGATTTCCATCTTGAAGAATAGGTGCTAAACCTTATTCATGGGGTTATATCACAGGAAGATAATGCATCCATTATATCTTCACCTTCTAATGAATATATTATATCAATAATATTCTATTTGGAAGGAGATAAGACCCCAGGTCTAGATGGTTTCTACCCTTTTTTCTTCTAGGTATTTTTGAGACATAATTTAGAATGAAATTTTCCTAGATGTAATTGAATTCTTCAAATCTAGAATAATGCTTCAGGAATTTAATAATATTTTTTTGGTTTTAATCCCTAAGAATCACATAGTGAATTAGTTGAAGGATTTTAGACCCATTAGCCTTTGTTACACTTTCTATATTTGCACTAAAATTCTGGCTTTAAGAATCCAAATGCTTCTTGATAAGTTGATTATGAAATAACAATGGGCTTTTGTTTTTGGAAGATAGATATCAAATGGCATTATCATTGTTCATGACACTATACAATCAACTGTAAACTCCTCTAGATAGGGAATGTTCATCAAACTGGATATGAGCAAAGCTGATGACCAGGTTACATTATCATTGCTCATGAAACTATACATTATGTAGCTCCTATATCTATCAAAATAAAAACTAAATGTTCAAAAAAAATCCCTGATAGTTCAATGGGTGATACTTAAAATTTGGCTTTTTGATTATCAATTGTCGCATGAATACATTACTGAAAAGTTCCCTATTAAGGAGTAAAACCTCTATTATTCATCTTATCCTTGGTACACTAATGAACATAATAGTCACCTCCACAAATAAAGCAACCTCTAAATGGTCCTTCCCTGTCAGACTATTAGTTTCCCTTGAAACTAATTTTGAAACCATTTCCCATTTTTTTGTTACCTAAACCAATGTTGAATCTACCATTCTGATTTTTTAAATAATTCTTGGAGTCTCCACCCTTTTTCTTTAGGTTCTTCTCTTTTAAATATAGTTTAGAATTTCTAAACTTTTGCTTAAACTTGTCCCTAACCTAAGTAGGAGATTTCAACTCCTATTCCTACTTGACCACCTTTTTGAAGACCTTGTCCATGGTAGATGGTTTATGAATGTGCACCTCTCCATCAGTTTAGGGTTTTAATCTAATGATAAACTTCCTAATTATGAACCTCTCATCTACATGATACTATGGTACACACTTCAAAAGTTTGGTGAAATGTTCCCAATACTCATTCAACAATAAGTTTCCTTGCTTTATATTCTATAAATATGTAATCATCTAGTCAAAGTATAACTATAGAAGCCACCTTGATCTAAAAATGTCATAAACTGCTCCCATATAGTGGTGGTTGAGTTAATATTCCTTTCTAGCTTTTTGTTAGCCCACCACATAGTTGCTTCACCAGCCAAATGGTAATCTCCAAAATCAAATTTGGTGATCTTATAGTAGTTTTTAATATTAAAATACTTATCCATCTTAGAGAGTCATGCTTCAGTGCTATCACCAAAAATAGTTCCATCAAACTTAGGTGGATTTAACTTTTCATATATCTAGCCAATTTTATAGCTACTTATGCTCTCACATCTTGATGGTTTTATTATTCAATAAAATGCTATCCAAGTACATCCTAGTTAATTACTCTTTATGGCCATGAATTTATTAATCTAGGGATAAAATTTGGTGCTTAGTTTCAGTCATGGTTGTGAGAACCTAATCTAACTTGATTGCTTTCTAAGTGACAAATTGATTAGGATCAAATGGAGGGTTATTGTCATTAACATTAGAAGGACCCTCTATGGATACTCTAGCTTGAACTATTCTCATTTTTTTTAAACAAAAGGATATAGAAATGTTAGTGGACTCATCAAATTTTAGAGTTTGAGTTGCATCTATGATACCACATGTAACATCCCCATTAGGATTGACTTAGAATAATATGTTTAAAAAAAAAATTTAATCAGCATATTCTTTTATTATATTTCACCATGAGAATATAAATAGTGATCTAAGTATAACATTATAAGTGTGTTAATTTTAAAATAATTATGTAACATATACATGTTACTGATCATTAACATCATATGAAACAAAACATAACTAAATATAGAAAGTAATTACAATTTTTTCAGTCATGGCTAGTACATTCATACATACAATGCTATCAATGTACCATGAATAAATAATTATATTTTAGAATCATAAATAATTTCTTAATAATAAATATAATAAAAAATATGAGATACAAGGTTATATATAGCATGAGTTTCCAAACTCCAATATCTATGGTAATCTCAAGTGTACTTTCCAAACAAGTACTATTATGGGGAAGGAGAGCACCATCCTAGTGATTTTACACATTAATCATAGACCATTGATCCCTTGCACAATATCCCATCATGGGATGACCCTCTCTTCATATATGAGTAGATAGTGATGGTGTAGAAATCTAGTGAGATAAGCTAGTACTCGTGTGCTATAAGATTTCTAATACATGATGTATACCATGAATAAAATATGTTATAAAATGATATCACACAAACATGTAAATCATACATATGAAATGAATATCTATAACTAAATATTAATTTGGTCAAAGTTTTCAAATAGTTATTGATCTCTAAGATCAATCAAATTCATACACACTGCTTGATAAAAATAGTTGTAATTGGTCTACTTCTTCTATTTTGTTTATGTATCTGATACTAAAAATCACAAACAAATAGTCTTAACAGACCAAACTATCATATTTGGCACGTGTCACTCAAGTCAATAAAAAACACAATGATCATACTAAATGACATAAACACAAACACTTATTCTTTAACTATTTAAGAGAAAGGTCTTAGAAGCTGAGTACTTTGACTTTGTAAAATCCCCACTGGGATTGACTTAGAATAACATGATATATATTTTTAATTTAAATAATGTATGCTTTCATTATATTTCACCATTATAATCTAAATATTGATCTAAGTATAACATTATAAGTGTGTTAACTATATAATACACATGTAACATATACTTGTCACTGATCACTAATATCATTGGAAACAAAACGTAACTAAATATATAAAGTAATTACAAATTTTCTATCCATGACAAGTAAATTCATACAACAAATAATTTCAATATACCATGAATAAATAATTACATTTTTTCATAAATAATCTCTTATTAATAATAAATATAATACAAGATACAAGGCTTTACATATAATGAGTTCCCAAACTCTTGTATCTATGGTAATCTCAAGTTTTGTCTCCAAATAAGAATTGTTGTGAGGAGGGAGAGAACCATCCAAGTGATTTTACACACCAACCATAGACCATTGATCCCCATCATAATCCCCTATCAGGTAATGAACCTATCTTCACATAAGAGTAGATAGTGATGGTGTAGAAATTTAAAGAGACACACTAGTATCCATGTGCTATAAGATTTCTAATACATTATGTGTACTATAAATAAAATACGTTCTAACATGTTATCATATAAACATTTAAATCATATATATGAAATGATAATGTCTAACTAAACATTACTTTGACCAAGTTTTAAAATAGCTATTGATCTCTAGGATCGGTAAAATTTATACACAGCACTTGATCAGACTACCTTCATCTAGCATTGATGATGCTAGTAAGCTAGTGAAGTCTGTGTCACTATTTACTTAATACATCTAATACAAGATTTGATTAATATAAATAATATATTAATATATATTACTTCTATATAGTACACATAATACATGTTAAACATAAGGAATAATCAAAATGTATATATTTAGTTTGTCAAATGTATGAATCAATCTCCATTATATTATTTGACGCATAAATAATAAGTATAACAAGTATGGTTCATACCAACTGGGTATAATCTATATTTAGTTTGCATGTTTATAATTTATGTAATTATATTATAATACATTTTATGATGAACAATAATATCATAGTCCATTTTTCATATGTACAACTATTCTATTTCAAATAACCAATCATAATAGTTTCATAAAATCAAATAACTCATAAAGCAAGATATATTTCATGTGAACATAATCTGTCATTTATAATACATGTTATGTTTTTTAGGAGAATGTATTCATTTAGCTATAGTTTCCTGACCCTCAGGATCTTATGACTTATTTTTTAACAGTCAATAAAACTATAGTTATAGGCACATGACCTAATACATCAATTTATGTTATATATTTATATGAATATCTAAGTCCATATATAGATATATTTTATATGTATATGAATTTGTACATATTAACTATATTCATAATATGTTTTTCATATAAGTACTCAATAATATATAAATATCAACAATCATTTATAATTCTAACCAAATATTTCATATGATTTAAACAATCATTATACCTTTCCTATACACAAAATACATTGACGATCGATTATAAGATATTAATATTCTTGGAATATTAATTAATAGAGTATTATAGTTAGGTCACTTTTGATTTCCATATTCTATTTTTCTTAAATCAAATCGCCATCTATTTTAACATACACACACTTACACAATTTATACAAGTATATATATATATATATATATATATATATATATATATATTCATTTCCCTATTTTTGAATAACATAAAACACAGTTTACTATTTTGAATAATAATATACACACAGTCCTATTATACACATAGTCCACTATTTAAATAACATTATACATGCAGTATTGCTATGCCTACAATCATGTTTGGACAACAATATACTCTATTCACACTCTAAAATTTCATGGTTTGTCCTAATATTACACACTAACATAGTCCATACATAACACACTCCTAGAAATTCATTAAACAAAATGTCTCTCCCCTCATTCTTTAAAGTCACATAAACTATAGGCATATGCCACTGTTTGATATGAAAAATGTATACACATGAACCTGGTATCACTAATATAGAAATAGGCTATCAACTTTTACTATTTTTAATAATATTATACACATAATTCAAACTTGTAAAATATCATGGTTTTAATAAGACAAATGGACCTAGACATGTATTAAGATACCACAGGTTTATATCTCATTATCCATTCTCATTTAGCTGCATGGTTTTATATAACAAATTTATATTATGTATATACATATATAGTCTCATAGTTTGGGAACAACAAATATATACTCAGCCTTTCATATATTCATTGCCACAATATTTAGAACAAGGCGTGCCATATGAATAGGTATATATATTCATATTTTTTAATACCATGACCATCATTCATTCATACTTTACACTCATGGCTATCTATTGACTAAAAATATAGTTTGTTGTATATATATGTATTTTAGACACTTAAATGATTATAGAATTTATATATATCAATTTGTTTCTTTTTCCCAATTTTACTCTGACATCGAAGTTGTCAAAACACACACACATTGCATTCATATATTATCATAGCTTATAAATCAATAATACATAGAAGTTTTTTCAAAATCCATAGAAATAAGATTGATTACATGGTAAAATATCCCAATTTGAAATAGCACAAACTATAAGATATTCCTCCCTTCATCCTACTCTCTCTCTCTCTCTCTCTCTCTCTCTCTCTCTCTCTCTCTCTCTCTCTCTCTCTCTCTCTCATCTTATGCTACTCTTTCTCTTCTCTTCATGCTATTGTTCTCTTCTTCAGTTCACACACCTCTTCATCTTCTCATTTTATCCTCTTATCCTTATACATCACCCCCTCTTCCATTATTATTTTCATTGCATGCATATCCTTTTTCTCTTTTTCCATTTTTATAGAAACTTCCATAAGTCTCCAAGATTTCTACTTTTCCCTAATTCGCCCCAAAGCATGTTTTAATTTTTGTTTTATTCATTTTATTTCCTTTTTTTGTTTGTGTTTTTTTTTTAATGTTTCCCATTTATATATTTTTTAAATTTTAAGATGGTAATAATTAAATCAATTAATATTTAACTTCCAAAATCCTTTAAAGAGTAGCTATTTACGTAATAATTCAATAATATTTAGCTCACTAATTTTTGTCAATGCATTCGATCTTATAGTAATAAATTGACTATGTATTTCAAACAATGTCTAGGTTTAGTTCATAGCTTAGTCTCAAGATAACAATATAATGTTTTTACTAACTTAGTATAGATGACCGACATCATGACTTGATAACAATATGTCTAATATAAAGTAGATGATATTTTTCAGTAGTAATTAATATTTTGGACAATTATTATACCAATCCTAATAGTATTACAACAACATAATTATTGTGTTATATAGATTATTTATGTTTTTTTTAATCGATATATATTAATGTGTTAAGATACATAATGGTATTTATCAATATCATAAATATAACTAGCTAATGTTTTCAAACATTACTAAGATATGATAGTTAGTTAATATATGATAGTAATTAGATACTATTAATGTAAATTTATGTTTTCAAAAACATTGATAATCATGAATGCAATAACATGATATAAATGCATAGTAACATTATACATCCAAATCTACTTATAATATGCAAAATGCAATCATACAAGATTAATTCCACATAGGCATAAAATAGAACTAAACCACTACTAACACACATAATTAGCTATCTAAATGTAGATAACATCCAAAACATACTAATACTAATAATTTAAACAATGCATATAATGTATATTATCTAATGTAGTGTCTACATGGGTTATATATTTTCCTCTATCATCTCTTAACACATCTATATATCCCACCCTCTCTAATGATGCTCTCGTTTCATCACATTTTGAGGGATGAATCTCTGTTGGGTCAATCTCATGATAAGAAGGTAGTTTGCCTATAAAATCATGACATATATCTTAAAATAATGATATAATAAGAAATAAATATTATCATAATGTAAAGAATATATAATATGGCTAACTCATAGCAATGTAATCATGAAATCAAATCAACATACAGCTATCCACAACAATATATGACTTACAACTTAGTTAAATAATAATTAAATCAAAATTTTAACCATAAAAATCGATGGATATTCAAGTAATTTTTTTAATGAAAAATCAAGATTTGACATCCTTCCCCCTAAAGATGGTCATTATGCCAATGACACTTATTCAAACATTGGTTTTTAATTAAAAATATTATTCAATAAAAAAAACATAGTATGAAACATCAAATCACACAAAAAAATGTAAAAATAGCTTATATAACTCATTATAGTCCTCCCAAGTATCACTATACTCAGATTATTGGTCTCAGAAGACCTTGCACTATGACATATCTCTATTTTTTGAATAAAGTTTATGAGTGTTAATTACTCTAATTATTTCTACCATGACAACCCTAGGATCTAAAACTTGTAAAGCACTCCAATCCAACACATGTGAAAGATTACCTATATACTTATTATAATAAGATACATGGAAGACATTATGCAATAGAGTTAGGGCTAGTGGAAATGCAAGCCTATATGTTATATGATTGACAAATTCAAAAAACTCAAAGGGTTACACATATCTCAGTGAAAGTTTTACTAATTTTCCAAATTTAATCAAGTAATTATATGGATTAACCTGTAAGAACTCTTTATAACCTACTTAAAACTACATAGCTATTCTCTTTAGATAAACATAACTCTTATGTCTATCATTGGCCTTATCCAATCTATGCCTGATTAATCTAACTTGATCTTTCATTATCTAAAGACTACACTGTCTTCCAACCTATTCCAACTGATTGGTGTCATGTTCCTTCTTCCATACAATGCATCAAATGGTGTCATATTCAAATCTTATTGGTATGAGTTAACATAAGAAAACTCAACCAATGTAAGGTAATCTTCTAACATATATTACTGATATATCCAATTAATATGAAGATGATCCTTTAATACCTGATTAAATCACTTAGTTTAACCATCTGTCTCTAGGTGATATGTAGTGCTAAAGTTTAATTGCATACCCAAAGCTAAATTCAATATTATCTAAAATCTATAAATCATCTTTAAATCACAATCCAAAAGGTTCTTCTCTTTAAATCCATGAAATGGATACACTTCCTTTACCTACCTCTTCGTAAGAAGGGGTGCATCATATGTCTAATTACCTAGTATAAAATGAGCTACCTTGGTTATCTTATCAACTAAAGCCAAGATCATCTTATGAATGTTTTATGATAATATTAAACCTTGAACAAAGTCCCTACTGACCACCTTCCACTTCCACTATATTATGTCATGTGGATACAACAATCCATCCATATTCACATGTTGAACTTTAACTCACTAGTATTCCAAACAATGTGACACGAAGTTTGATGCATCTTTATTGATTTGATTCTAGAAATAAAGTGTTATAAGCTCTAAAATAATCTTGGTTACTCTTTAATGTCTTGAATATGGGGCATTGTGTAGGTTTGTTTTATCATTTTACTCCTTAGATTCTATTGATAGGACACATACATCTTTCCATTGTATTGCAAAATACCATCATTCTTTAATCTAAATCTTTTATATCTAGGATTCTCAGCATTTGTAGATAACACTTTTATGACCTAATCATAGAATTCATCTCCTATCTATAATTTGATCACTCGGTCCCTAAAATTACTCTTGATAGTATCCATAGCTATTATGTACCTCTTACAACTTAGGGCATTAATTACTTTATTTATCTTACCTATGATATTATTGATATCAAAATCATAGTTAGATAATAAATCTAACTAGTACCTTTGATGAGCATTCATATTTGTTTAGGTGAAGATGTACTTGAGTTCCAAGTTGTCAGTCTTGATCTCAAATGGTTTTTCCAATAAATAATGCCTCTAAACATGGGAAACATGCATAATTGATGCAAGTTCTAGGTTTTGAGGGGCATAGTTCACCTCATAAGGCTTCAAATTCCTTTATTCATAATCTAACACTGCACCATCTAATAAGGAATCCTCCTAGTCTATCCCTCGATGCATCTGTTGTCACTAAAAATTGACTATTGGGGTCAGGAACTCCTAGCACTGGTGCTGAAGTAAGCCTTATTTTTAATTTCTAAAAAGCTAATTCACACTTATTTGACCAAAAAAAAATTTAGTTATTTCATTATAGATAGGTAATCATATTAGCTATCTTAAATTTTTTTGAAATGAATTTCCTATAATACCCCATTAATCCCTTGAAACAACTTACCTCATGGACATTGTTTGGTGTTGGGCACTCTATAATGTCTCTTATATTTGTTGGATTTACTAAAATACCATCCTTAGAGATATTATACACTAGATACTACAATTTCTCCTTGAAAAATGCACACTTAGATAACTTGATATATAACATGTGATTTTGTAACCATTTCATAACAAGTTCCAAATCTTGAAGATGCTCCTCTTCATTATTAGAGTATATAATAATGTCATTAAGAAAGACCAAAACAAAATTATTTAGATAATCTCTAAACACACTATTCATGATATTCATGAATGATGTCAGAGCATTTATCAACCCAAATGGTAACACTGTGAATAGATAATGATCATAACAAATTATAAATACCATTTTTAGAATATCCTCATCCCTTATCCTAAGCTAATGATATCCTATTCTAAGTTCAATCTTAAAAATTATTTTTTCCCCTCATATCTGATCAAAAATAGCATCTATATGAGGTAATAGATACTTGTTTTTTATACTTGCCTTGTTTAAGATTCTATAATCTATGAAAAGATGAAGAGTTCCATCTTTCTTCTTAACAAAGATAATTGGTGCATCCCATGGTGACACACTTGACCTGATCAACCCCTTTGTCAATAATTCTTAGAGTTGAACCTTCAATTCAACCAATTCATTGGTTTTCATCATGTATGGTGCCTTCAACTATGGTTCTGATCTAGGTATGATATCAATAGTGAAATCAAGCTCATGTTTAGGAGTCAATCCTAAATTTTTTTTTGGAAACACATCATGAAAATTTCTAAAGAAAGGATAATATTCAAAAGATGGTTCCTTAGATTCCTAAATTTCATTTATCTTGACAATAAATTCTTGGCATCCTTTTTTTTAGCCTTCTTGAGTTGCATTATAGAAATTTTCGTAAGCCTCAACTCTATTTTCTCAACCTAAATTTGTGTCTAATTTCCAAAATCATCTAGACACTCAACCTTATTTAGATAAAAATCAACCTTGGCCTTATCCTTTGCAATCCATTTGAATCCTAAGATCACATCATATGACCCTAGTGTTGCTACATAAATATCCACTACTATTGTGAAATTGGAAAACCTAATCTCTGCTTCAACTAAACACTTTTCAAGTTTGACTTTTAAATCATTCAAACATTGTACCATCCATGAATTTACCATTACTCCAACCCTTCTAAAAAAATTATTAATCATTTTAGGTTATATAAAACATTATGTAGCTAATATATCTATCAATATAAAAACTAGATGTTCAAATAAAATACCTGGTAGTTGTATGGGTGAGCCTTAGAATTCATGTTGCTAATTATTAATTATCTCATAAATACGTTGTTGAAACATTCCATACTAATGAGTAGGATATTTATTATTCATCTTATCCTGGGCACACTCATGGGAACAATGGTCACTTACATAAATGAATTAACCTCTAGGTGGTACTTTCCTGTTAGACTATTGGTTTCCCTTGAAATTGCCTTTGAAACCATTGCCCATTTTATTGTTACTTGAACCATTGTTGAATCTAGCATTCTGATTTTTGAACTGACTCTTGGAGTCTCCACCCCTTTTATTCAAATTCTTCTATCTTAAAGTTGGTTTATAACTTCCAAACATTTTCTTAAACTTATCCCTCACCTGAGCAAGAGATTTCAATTTTTTTTTTTGCTTGACTGCCTTCTCAAAGATGTTGTCTATGGTAGATAGTCCATGAATGTACACCTCTCCACCAATCTGGGGTTTTAATCCCATGATAAACTTGCTCATTTTGAACCTCTAATTTTCATGATATTAAGGCACATACTTTATAAGTTTGGTGAATTGTTCCCAATACCCATTCAATGATAAATCTCCTTGCCTTAGATTCTATAAATATGTAAGATTCTGGTTAATGTATAATTATGGAATCCACCATGATTTGAATAATGTCATAAATTGCTCCCATGTAGTGGTGGTCAAGTTAATATTCATTTCTAGATTCTTGTTGGCCCACCACATAGCTTATTTACTATCCAATTAGTAAGCTCCTGAAATGGATTTGGTGACCTTGGATTAGTTTCAAATATTTAAATACTTCTCCAACTCAGTCAGCCATGCTTTAGCTCCATCACCCAAAATATTTCCATTGAACTTAGGTGGATTTACCTTTTTCCTATATCTAGCCAATTATATAGCTACTTGTGATCTCCCATCCTGAGGGTTTTCCTATTAAATAGGATGATTTTTAGGTACATCCCTATGTACTTAATCATTATGTCCATGAAATTCCTATTTTAGGGCTGAAGTTCGGTCCCTGGTTTCACTCATGGATGATAGAACCTGATCTAACTTTGTTGCTTTCTCAGCAAGAAATTGATTAAGATCAAATGTAGGGTTATTGTAATTGACATTAGAAGGACCCTCTTTGGATAATTTAGATTTCACCATTATCATTTATAGTAAACATAAGGATACAAAATTTTAGTGGACTCATTAATTCCTAGAGTTTGATCCACATCTCTAATACCACATGTAACATCCCCACTAAGATTGACATAGAATAACATGATATTTTTATTTAATCAATGTGTTCTTTCATTATATTTCACCATGAGAATATAAATATTAATATAAGTATACCATTTTAAGTGTGTTAACTATAAAATAAGCATGTAACATCTACCTTTTACTGATCACTAGTCATATGAAACAAGACATAACTAAATATAGAAATGAATTATAGATTTTCTAGCCATAGTATGTACATTCATACAACCATTGTTGTTAATTTACCATGAGTAAATAATTGCATTTTATCAAAAATAATGTTTCAATAATAATAAATACAATATGAAATATAAGATACAAGGCTCCACAGAGCATGAGTTACCAAACTCCAATATCTATGGTAATCTCAAGTGTAGTCTCTAAATAACTACTATTGTGGGGAGGGAGAGAATAATTTGAATGATTTTACACACCAACCACAAACCATCTATGCCCCACAAAATATCTCATTAGGGAATGGTCCTCCCTTCACAAATGAGTAGATAACGTTGGTGTTAAAATTTAGAGAGATAAGCTAGTACTTGTGTGTTATAAAATTTCTAATACATGATGTGTACCATAAATAAAATATGTTCTAACATGATTTTACACATACATGTAAATCATAAATATGAAATGATAATGTCTAAAATAACATTAATTTGGTCAAATGTTTTATGGATTTATTGATCTCTAAGATCTATCAAATTCACACACACCACTTTATTGGAACCATTTCATAACAACATGAGTAGTATGAGAACTTATTCAGTTAGCCATTAGGGTTCAAATAGTGATACGACATAGAGTGATATGACACACATTCATATCAATATCAATTCAACACTTCACTTAGTGGGAAATGATGGATCCAAAGGATTAGCTAGCCTTTGTATTCTTAAAACACATACTTAGAGGGATTGGACACATAGTGAAAACATCGATTAACACATGCATGATTACATAACTTCATTTAGATGGTGATGATGGAGCCAAAGGGCCAGCCTTTGTATTCTTAAGCCACTCTTAGGGAATTGAGCACAAAGTGATACACATAGAGTGATATCTTACATACCCTTATACTATCAACTAACATTCCTAGTTTTAAATAACCATCCCTAGCCAAACCAAATTATCCAAATCCTCATCTTACCAATATCTTATTTTACCAATATTAAACCAATTCACTTTATCAAATTTATTTACCAATTGTAAAACAACAAATTTTTACTCACATATAATTCAAATCTAGGCATTAGCATCACACTTATCAACAAAAATCAAATCACACATCCCAAATACCATTTTACCAAACATATGTAACCTCAACATCAATGTCAAATTAACTATATTTAATCAACCATTTGTAATAAACATACCAATATGATCCAAATTACATAGAATAATATGTATGAGTCCAAATCAAACCAATATCCATATATATAACAAGTTTTCAAAACATATACACCATATCAAATATAATCAATCATGAATGGGCATCAAGCCCTCACTCTCAGTCTCACTCTCCCCACTAGTACTAGTCCCACAATCCAACCTAGCACTCAATGGCTCCACACATCCTCAAACTACCTCATGCCTCTTACGATGACTCTCTCACTCCAGTAGTTGACCATACTCCTCATGCAATTCTGCATATCACCTCTGAAGATCTATATACTCATCTATGATCCTCATGCTAATAGAACCAAAATAAGGAGGCATCTTATGCCTATATATCTCATCTCTTATCTCATATCTCTCTCTTGTCACCCTAAAATATGCAACTATCACTATAATAGCCCTATCAAATAAATGGGCATGAATACCAACCATGACCAATCCTTTCTCTATCAATCCCTCCTCCACTACATCATCAAGTACATGTGTGAGCTTTGGGAGTGTTGACTTGATTATTATATCCCAATAATCATCATCTCCACTTCCCAACCCATATTTTACTTCATCCTAAGTACTTCTTACTCTACCTACACACAAAGTATGACACTACATTATCTATATACTTTGAAATAAAACTAAAGCACAAACTTATAAATAATTCAAATATAATCACTGCTTACCTCCCATCATCTAAATCAACTTAGAATCCTCATGCTCTGGAGCATCATCTACCTAAATAGGGTACAATGGAGCCCATTGATGCCTATCCCACCATGCATTATATACACCTATACATCTAATATCATCCACATCTAGAATATCTATAGCTGCATCCCTCACATCCAAAGGCAATGGTGCAATTTCAACCTTAATAGGCCTCACATAAGTGACTACCTTCATAGATGCTCATGCACTCCTCATCCAAACACATGATATTAGAGGCACATCCTATGGTACTCCAAACTATCTAGTCATGCACTCATACTAAAATTTCTCATATACTATAATCTATTGGTCATGTATCTAATAGTTGACCCTCATATATTACAATTACACTCCATCCTCTACCCACCCAATAAATCCTCTTTAAGGCCTCCATATGACATCACTAGCCACCAATCTATCTAGAACCTACCTATAATGATCCACCCAAGGGGATAAAATGGATAATATGCTCATCCACCACTCTTTGAATGGTTGTGGAGGTGCCCACTTCTCCCTCAATAATCTAATTGATCACACAACTGCTATGTGCTCATAAGCCCAACAATGCAATAAGGTTACTATGCTCAATCCACCACTAAATTAATCTTGTGTAAACCAATAAAGATCCCTATATAGGTGAGATGGCATAGTCCTTCCCCATGATAACACAATTCCATATACTTCTACACTATACACAATCTTATACATCTGATATGAGCTAGACACTCCACTCCCATCCATAGTAACAAATGATGCCAACAAAATAACCAACCACTTCTGTAATAAAAAAACACTAGATTTCACAATAACTGATAGTAGTACATCACTATCACTCCCTCTTTGATGTATACCTAAGGGCACACTAGTAAAATATAAGGACACATGATCAATGACATCATCACCCATATCATCTTGTACCATCACTTGCTTCCCGTTAATAAAAAAATGTAATATGTGATACACATCCTCTAGAGTCAAAATCATCTCCCTTGTAAGATGCCAAAAAGTACATGTATCTACATTCCACATCTCACATAAGCCAATAATTATATATCGATCCTACTTCACTATGCCTAAGTCATACACATGACCTAACCCTACCCTATCCATGACAGCTCTTTCATTAACAAATAATGGTAATAGCCTCAATGTCTCCATCACCTGTCCCTTATATAAGTATCTCATCCACACCTCACCCTAAATATTCATAAACAACACACCCATCTGTCAATAGTACCAAGTCAAAATCCAAGAAAAAACAATAGCAACTTGTAAAGCAACATCTCAGAAAATCCTACCCATTGGACAACAGTTTTGCAGAAAGGATAGTAGCACTATAACCTAGATAGCAGTGTTGAAAACTAAATAAGAATGATAAACCCTTAGATATGAGTGTTGTAATTATAAAAAAAATTAGGCTACTTTAAGGTCTCAAAAACACTAAAACAAGCCTAAAATAGACAAAAACCAAGCATTTGGATTACTTAACAGGGGCACATCACCACCAACCTAAACTCGGGCTATCAACTACTCAAACCAAGTTATGGTAGGTTCTAATCTCCTTGGAATCTCTCTCACTCTAGAGCTCAAAATCTCAACCTTGTAAATACACAAATGAATTTATAACCAATCCAATTTCCTATATTAGCCAACTTTTTCAATCAAAATAAAATACCATTTTGCCCATAACTTGAACCCCATAACTCCATTTTTCAAAACATTTTCTTCCATAGAATCATGATAATTATACCTTAGAAATAACTCAATATTCACTCTCTTACTACCTCATCTAACTACTATGATATGAGCATCTCTATATTTCTCTTATGCTCAAACACACACTGTGGTCCTCACCAATCCAAACATGTTCTACTTTTAACAACTCAATCTAATAAATCCAACAACATTTCAAGCTATTCACAACAAACCAACCTTATTTCTATTATTATGAAACTAGTCATCACTTTTGGTTTGACCTATTATATCACTAATTTCATCCCTCTCCCCAAAAGGGGGCATCATTCCTACTATTCCTATATTTGCACTTACCCAGCAACCCATTCACTCTCATAAGTGGATACACCATGGTTCTTACACACCCAACATTCATATTATTATATTGAACTCTGATCTATCAAGATATATAGTAATTTAGATTATATGGGTCACTCACCATTACTTAGGACATTCAGAGGGATATACCTTTAGTTTATAGATACACAGACTATTTAGATACAGTGGTTTAGATCATATAAATCCATAGTGATTTCAGCTTATAGGCACATAGGCCACTTAGATACAGTGGTTAAAATTATATAGATTCATAATTATTTTGGTACATATACAAACTCAGATACTAGATTTGGGGGAATGTAAATACTACATGTCTCACACAACTTCATACAAAATGACACAGTTTTTAGAATCAGATAATAGACTATAGACATAGTGTAGAGCAAAATGTTTTGGGTTCTCCAATTTTGCACATGAGACATGGTAAGATATATCATATCACATGTGGTTATACATATTACTAGATTATATAGATGCATCACTCACATACCATATTTGGGGGCATGACATAAATGCTCATGTTCTTCATCATTTAGAATTATACAAATGGAATGGAAATACATGCCATTTTTTATTGCACATTGACTAGTTTTAGATTACACCTATCTATACCCAAGTTGTCACTAGGTTGGACCACATGGCCATCTACAACAATTGGTCCATGGCATTACCCAGACCCAGACTACTTGAGTTTGTATAGGACAAAGGATAGACATTGGTTTTGGGCCTCTAAACACTTCTAAATTCTAATTCAGACATTCAAAGTTAGGTCATGACATATTTTTCTCTTCATATCATACATATTTTATACACAATTCTAGATTACATGATTTTATGTGGGGTAGAGGACAGACATTGATTTTGGGCCTCTGAGCATTCCTCATTTTCAGTTAGATTTAACATAGGGGAAAACATTTCCATCCTCCATGATTACATATATTCCACATTCAAATTTAGTACAAGGGGTATCTATTTCAAGGATTCCTTCTTTATCTAAGCACTACTCAGCTCTCCATCCACTTCTTTGGATAAGAAGTGAGTTGGACCCTCACATCACATTTATCTTCATACATGTATGTTCAGGTACACATTTTCTTCTTCTCTCTTTTAATCTAGTATTTCATTTTATTACAACACTAGAATAAAAGGGAAGCAAATGCATACACCCTTAATTGGTCAAGAAACCACACATATCATGTCTTTTCACAATGCTTTTTACAAGAGACTCTGACTAGAGAATATGAGCCTTGTTCACACTAGCCATGTCTTTTATTTTATTTATCTTGGTCTTGTTTCTTACTGGAGTCACCTTTTTGTCCATAACTAGTTATCTAGAAGCTTTTGACCAGTCATTCCACCTCATCCAGATAATATTCCCCATGCCAATCTTATTTCCCCATGTCTTGACCCTGTAGGATAGCAGTGCTAGAATTGGATTATAGTACTGGACCCTAGGGTGTCTCATTTTCAATGATCTAATCCTTTTACATTTTGAGTCCCAATGGTCATTTCTCTTCACTAATGAGGTCCTAAAGCTTTCTTATCCCATCCCTTAAGTTTATTTATATTTTTAATGTTGGCTAATGTCAATAAATCTCTCAACTTCAAAATAAAGAGTCTCCTATATAAATGACTTCACAAGGCATTTTATATCTAGCACCTACTACTTTGGCATAGTAAATAATTAAAAATTAGTCAATAGTATATCTTAACATCCTACATCACACATAGATTTCAATGCTTGATCATGGAAGGGCCTAGGTGGAATTTCATTCTTATATCTACCATGCACATTGATTATGCATGTTCCCTAAAAGAGAAATATGTTTGATTTGAGACCCTAACTTGAGGGTTAATATAGGTAGTGATCAAGATAGTAGGGGTTATATATCATGTGATCATACTTCCCCTAACCTAGTTTTCCCCCTTTTGCCTTTGATGTGTTTGTTGTTTTATGTGTGTAGATAGACCTATGGTTTCAATAGTAAAAGACATCTGAATTGATCTCCATCAACATTTAGAATCCAAAATTTCATACGCAAGCTCACACATGAACATAGCAAAGAACCCAAAAAAAATCAAGTCTTTATGAGTAATTTGGACAATAATGGTAGAAGAGGATAATAACACCAGACCTCAAAGTTTCCTATTTTTGGAAATCATATGATTTCACTAAATGAAAGCCAGATCCAAGTTTTTGACATCTTCCTAGTCCTACATAGTGGTTTTCATCATTTGAAACAGTCGTCTCAGTCAATTTTTATAAGTAAGTTACTTATTTTCACTATGTAATTACTTTGATAAAATTGATATAAAATTTATATTTTACTATATTTTACCCCTTAATCTAGACCCTTTATTTTTTAGGAACTAAACCTTAGTTTCCCAAAAATAATAAAATAGTTGTCAAAGTTATCAAAGTTTATGTTGTGGCTACAAAACTCTAATTTTGATACTTCTGGACTAAAAAATAACACTACCAACACATCTGAGGTGAATAATAATGTTTAGGACTAGGTTCTTAGCCTGCCATCAGGATGCTTGACAAACCCACCACCCATTTCGGCCTCGAGAACACCCTTAGCAATATAAGAATAATGTAATTTTTAGCCTAAGTTAAAAAATGTGTAAAATTAAAATTATAAGTCATTAAAATGAACCTTAAGATCCCCCCCTACCTATTTAATCCCTCTAATCTCACCTCAGAGCATTTAGGTGGAAGCTTTGAGATCAATCCATTAGACAAGTTAGAGTGAGGGGTCTTATAATGTAACTTTTTGGCAATCAACAAGAGACTTCTTGAGCTCCAATTGAAATTTATACCTTTGAGACCTATAATTAAAAATATATCACTTTTATCATGTCTAAATAGGCATATTACATGTTACCCCATCACCACAATGTTTAAATCCACCTAAAAGTGCATTTTCACTACCATTCTGGAGAGCATAAACACTGACAACAAATGTTATCAAGTTTAAGTTATGGTTGCATAACTCTAGTTTTGATGCTTCCTTTCTAAAAACTAACATTTTAAACACATATTGGAGGCATATAATGTTTATTACTATGTTCTTAGCCTACCATCAGTCCTGATCGACAAACCCACCACCCATTTTGGCCTCAAGAAGACCCTTCCCAATACAAGTAAAATACAATTTTTTACCCTAAGTTCAAACATACATAAAATGAAAAATTTGATATAACTTTGATCACATACATATAGGAAAATTACATTTTATCACACTATCATTATGTTCAAATCCACCCGTAAGTGCATTTTCACTACCATTCTAGAGAGCATAAACATTGATAATAAATGTTATCAAGTTTAAGTTGTGGTTACATAACTCAAGTTATAATGCTTATTGACTAAAAAATGATATTTTAAACACATATTGGGGAAATAATGTTTAGGAATAGGTTCTTGGCCTACCATTGGTCTTGATAGACAAACCCACTACCCATTTCGGCCTCAAGAACACCCTTTTCAATACAAGAATAATGCAATTTTTTGTCAAAATTAAAACATGCATAAAATGAAAAATTTAAGTCATTTACATGAAAAATTAGATACTTCCTATACCTTTTTAATCCCTCTAATTATACCCTAAGTCACTCAGATGGAAGCTTTGAGATCAATCTGTTAGACAAATTCTAATGAGGGGTCCAAAATATAATTTTTTGGCAGTGAAAAAATAACTTCTTGAGCTCCAACTAGTATTTATAAATTTGGGACCTCCACCTAAAAATATATCACTTTGATAATGCCCAAATAGTAAAATTACATGTTATCACTATTCCATTATGTTCAAATCCACTCGAAATTGCATTTCCACTATCATTCTAGAGAGCAGAAACACTGACAACAAATGTTGATGCTTCTTGAATGAAAAATGACATTATCAACACATATAATTTGTTATATAACATATAAGATTATTTTCTTGGCCTCCCATTATGCTTGATTGACAAACCCACACCCATTTTGGCCTCAAGAACACCCTTCCCAATATAAGAAAAATGCATTTCTTAAGCATAACTTCAAACACCCATAAAATAAAACTTGTAAGTCATTTAAATGACCCATAAGCTCCTTACCTTATGTATTTAATCTATCTAATGTCACCCCAAATCACTCAGGTGGAATCTTCAAGACAATATGTTAGACAATTTATTATGAGGGGTCCAAAAATATAACTTTTTGGTAGTGAACATGAAATTTCTTGAGCTCCAATAGGCATTTATACCTCTGGGACCTCAACCTATGAATATATCAATTTGACCACATTTATAAATGAAAATTTTATGTTATCACACTACCACGATGTTCAAATCCACTTGGAAGTGCATTTTGACTACCATTTTAGAGATAAAAAACACTAACAATAATTATTGTCAATGTTTAAGTTGTGGTTATAAAACTTTAGTTGTGATGCTTCCCGACTAAAAAATGACACTACAAACACATTCTGAGGGGAGGATAATGTTTATAACTAGGTTCTTGGCTTCCCATCAGGCCTGATTGACAAACCCATCTCCCATTTTAGCCTCAAAATAAGAAAAAATCATTTTTTAGCCTACGTTCAAACACCTTAAAACAAAACCTATAAGTCATTTCTTGAGCTTCAATCACATCCAACCTGAGCTTCCATCACATTAAATATAAGATTCTCTTGACTTCAATAATATATAATTATTTAATAATAGTGCCAACCATATGAAGGTGGAAGCTTACCTGGCACCACTAGCATACAAAAAATTGTTAGTAAGTAATTAAAAATGAAATTTATATGTACTACCTAGAAAATAAAAGACATTTGGTGAAATTGATTACATATACACTTGAAAATTCAACATACCTCCATATTTTAATCCAATGAACCACTGGGATCTGCTCTCACCTTGATAGTATCAAGAATAGCTTCATGGTCTAACTCTGGAACTTTCTATAGTTTCATGTTTAATGGTCTCCCATGATATTTTTATAATTTAATATTAATTTCAAGAATCAAATTTGAATAGTGTAGTATCTCCTTGTGTGTTTCAAACTCTTCAAACAACCATTGATCTGAATATTTTATAGGATATCATTGAAACCAAGTCTAGTGACTACCACTGACCCAATGGGATAGTCAATGTTGTCTCCATCTATAACTGGGGAAGTCAATTTTTTATTTCTCTCTACACACCAACACAAGTATTAATTAGTGCCTTATTTGTTATCCTCATCTATAAGAACTATAAAAACATTCCTTGTATTACAAAAACCGATTTTTAGTAATAATATGAAGATATATAATTGTTGGCCTGGATATCAATAGGAAAAACTAGATAAATTACATCTTGAAAATTTTTCCACAAAATATTTTATTGTAGTATTTCGAATTGATTTACAGAGAGAGGTAAAAGCTTATAAAACTTTCACTAGGTGGTTACAGGATAAAACCAATTCCCATGAACCAACTCATTTATTAAAAAATAAACAAAAATAACTAAAAACAAAATACTTTTGGATCATAAAATAAACCAAAAAACTCCCCCTTGATCCAAAGGATATAGAAAAGATTAAGATCTGGAGCTATGACTACAATGTCATCAATGACTATCTCTAATACATCTATAAGCTAGCACACTATACATCATGGTAATAATCAAACTATGGTTGATGAATATGATCATGGCTTGCTCATCCCCTTTGACCATCATACTATACTATAGTAGAACCCAATAAAAACCTGTCTAACTATAATGACCTATGTAAAGTCCCATATAGGAACCCACCTAAGTCATCCCCTAGTACTCTATATAACACATCTCTCAAATGCCCAACAATCACCAACATCACATGCATGCCTTTCTCAACACTCAAAATGCTAGTAAATATAACTCTGACTCATACAACTACCAATGACTAATCAAAGGCCATTATGTAATATCTTCTCCCCTATAAGGTGAGAGGTGAGAATATGTGCAACATAAAAACAAATTCAAATTAATCTATCCACTCCATATCATGAATATCAAATATAGAAAGCCAACAAATTGAACTAAAGCAAAAACGCAAGCTACAACTTTCTATTCCATCATTGAATCCATACTTCAAGTGAATAGTGAATTCGAGAAGGGAAAATATCGTCCAACCTCTGTGGATCCTCCAACCTCCAATTGGCTGCACTTAGCTTGTTAGATCCTTAGGGACCTATAAACATCAAAATGTAACACCATCATCACTAAAAACATAAGCAGTGAGATGCATCATTATGATATTTATTTGATGTATAAAACACATTTTTACTATTTGAAAAAAACTTGGGGTGTTGGATTCTACTGAAAATGCACTTGATTTCATTACAATGCATAATTTATTCAAAATATGTAAAAATCCATATTTATGCATGCCAAAATCAAAAATTGATCACACTGATGCTCTTAAAAATCCATTTTCATGAAAAATGAGTGGTTATATGAAGAATTTGTCCATCGTATGCAGAAGATATGATAGTTTGAAATTTTGTTCATGTATCAGGCTAGGCATACCCCCCACCCCCCTCGCTCAATGCTAATTCAAAAAAATTTAACTAGTTTACAGGGATTGAAATATCATATCAAGACATGATAGACCCCTCCTTATTTATACTTTTTGAAAATTTATCTGAGTCTAGTTTTAAAAAAGGTAAATATAATAAAATAATATGATAGTGTATTCAAGATATGGTAAAAATAGTCATGGTAGGTCCAATTTTTTTGGGTTTTCCCAATTAAATCAAGTAACCCCTTTGCAAAAAAATTAATTTTTTTTGGCACTTTTGAAGTTTGAACCCTTGACCTCCTTTTTATAAAATGTGTAACAAAAATACTCTATCCACTATACCATCAACCAATCCAACAATATAAATAGAGAATATTCTATTTATTCATGATTTATTTGATTTTCAAATATATATATATATATATATATATATATATATATATATATATATATATGTGAAAGCTTTTTACTTGGCTTTACTTGCATGTAAAATTTTTACTTTGCTTTGTTACTACCTTTCAATTTTGGTGGAGCATTTTAGGTCTTGAAAACATTAAAAAGAATTTCTAGTGTGACATTCCATCACAACTTTTGGTCAACTACTGTATAGGTCTACCTTCTATGTTGTTGTTGTTGTTATTGTTTTTTATTTATTTATACAAGTCGTATTGACTGTTGAAGTCATCATATAGGTATAATTAGGAATCAAAAAAATTGCATTGTACAGTGTCATAGTGAAATAGGTAGATTAAATCATAATTGATCATTTATAAATCACTGCAAATTGGTCATGCCTACCTTGATTTCATTTTTGTTTAGTAAGATATAAAACAAATTCCCTCAAATGATTTTATATTCACCTCAACCAGTCTCTGTATAAAATGAAGACATGGATTTTCTTAATTCCAATTTTGTTTTTTACCATAATATAAATTCATTTTAAAGAAATACTACATTAGCTTGTATCTTGTGATATACTTCAAAAGTTTTCAAAGAAAGTCTCACCCACTTTAAAGGATTTAATCCCACCCTAACCCCTTTTTTTAAAAATTTGGAATGCTACAGAAGTATTTTAGATGCCAAAATAACTTGAATGCTATACACCAAAATTTGTATGCATATCTATCTTGGGAGAGGTTACCACTAATACAAAGATCCTACAAATTTGAGAATATTATCTAACTCTCAACTAGGGATTTCAATCCTTATTTCTCCTTATACATGGCTCTGATACCACTAATGGCCCAGATATCAATAATAAAAACAAAATAAATTACATCATGAATTCTTTTCCACAAAATATTTTATTGTATTATTTTGGATTGATTTATAGAGAGAGGTGAAAGCATATAAAACTTTCACTGAGTGGCTATGGGATAAAACCAATTCCCATGAACCAACTCATTTTTTTAAAATTAAGTAAAACCAACTAAAAAAAATACCTTTGGACAATAAAATAATTCAATAATAATGAGAATAAATTATACATAATGGAAAATATTTTACTTCACTGTACTAGATTAGATACATGGTCAAATTCATTTGATGATGTCATATTTTTAAGTTGCAATGTTGTTGGAACCAAATATATGTTGACTAGAATTAGAGGTTTGGAACTCCAATCATCCACCCACTCTTGTGACTCACACTCATTCCAAATAGAGTTCATGCATGCAGAACAAAAACATGCCAAATGTCTCTTATGAACAGTCCAAGAACTTACATTTGAGATACAAAATGAGTGTAGGTCACCTGAACATGTTAAAGTCATATAATCCTCATACTTTTCCAAGTGTTCTTCCTCTATTAACCATAAATGTCTACAAATAGTAGAATTTAATTGAGCACCTTGACACATGTTATCATTACACCAATCAACCATAGTTTTTGCATCTATCAAATGAACACCCTCTTAAAATTTTAATTCCTCCCTTGAAATAGCATTTTTTACACATGATCCAACACCTTCATTATCCTCTTTTCTATAGCCAATATTGATGAAACTCCAAATGTGTTCTACACCAGTGGTAACGTAATGAACCGAAAAACTATCAAGAACAAGAAAATTATCAATAGGCTAAGATCTTGAAACAATATTAAGAGTTGATTCTTATTGATTTATTGAAATAATTAAAAACCCAAACCATGCTTAAATAATCTTAAACTCATAAATTAAAGTCTACATGCAAAATTTGAAAAAAACTACAAACTAAAAGAAAATGTCTATTTTTAACAACTACTATTTATAGTAAGTTTCACATGCAAGTGATCAAGGCACTAAACATTTATTGAAATAACCTAAATACTAAAATTAGCCTATGGAACAAAATTCAATTGAAGTTGACTTCCAATTATAAAAATATACAATTTCTGACAATAGAAAATTCTCAAAAAAATCATTAACCATTAATTTCAAACCCTCAGATGATCACTTTTGGCCTTCAAAAGACATAAAAATCAAATATAAGTGGATATAACAGCTTAGGTTATAATCAAAATTATTGATATGATCGTTTTGGTGGATGGAAGAGCTCAAACAGAGTTACGGGTCAAAAATTATGGCCTCTGGAAGGTTGGCCTATTTTTTTTGCATCATTCTCCTCTGGTTGAAAACAACTCAGCTCCTATGAGTTGGCCTGATTATACTATTTCCATTTGTCTTTATCATTCTTTTTCAACTATCATTTTGTAATCCAATTATTTTCTTCTTACTACAATCCTTCCCATTGCACCAAATACCTATTATAATTCCCTTTCCTTGTGCTCACTGTCTTCATATCCAAAATTTGTAGTATTTTTTCTTTCTTCTTTGGAACCTATTGATCCCAATTTAATTCTTCATCTTTATGATCTTTACCATATTCTCCATGGAATTCATATAAATATAAAACATTAAATAGTAGAGATATATCAAAATCATGTGGTAAACTCACCTTATATGCATTATCATTGATTTTCTTCACAATCCTGCATGGTCCAATTTTATTGTACTTCAACTTGTTGTATGTGCCTTTTGGAAATATTTCTTTCCTCAAGTAGACCATTACCAACTCTACTTTTTCAAATACTTTGGATCTTCTTATGACATCCACTGCTACTTTATATTTTTCATTACTTTCCTACAACTTTATTCTTACTCCTTGAAACTATTGAATATGCTCTGCAAATGCTTCTACATCATCACTAATTTGATCTCCAATTGGAAATTGTACCAAATATAAAATAACCATAGGATTTCTCCCATAAACAATACTAAAACGTGAATTTCTTGTTCATCTATTCACTAAACTATTATATGAAAACTCATCTTGTGGTAAAGCCAAGTCCCATTATTTTGGCTTCTCTACCACTATGCATCTCAATAAATTTTCCAAGCTCCTATTCACAACTTCTGCTTGTCCATATGTTTGTGGGTGCTATTCACTACTGAATTTTATCTTAGTAGCCATCTTGTTCCACAAATTCCTCTAAAAATGACTTAGAAATTTCATGTCCCTATTTGAAATAATAGTTCTTGGAACACCATACAATCTCATAATATCTATAAAAAATAATTTTGCAACCTTAGTGGCATCATTGGTTTTATTGGATGCAATGAAATGAACCATTTTAGAAAATATGTCTACAACAACAAAAATTGAATTATTACCTCTATGTGTGTTTGGTAATTCAAACACAAAGTCCATACTCAAATTTGTCCATGGTCCTCTTAGAACTGGTAATGGCATGTATAGCCCAGTATTTTGTGCATGTCCTTTAGCCACCTAACATATTCTACACCTTGAAACATATATTGTCATATCTCTCTTCATCTTTGGCCAGAAATACTTTTCCTCCACCAAAGTTATTGTCTTCACCTTACCAAAATCTCCACCCAAACCACCACTATGTAATTATCTTATTATATTGTCTCGTAGAGACCCAACTTGAATGCATAATTGTTTCCCTTTGAAGAAATAAAATTCTTGTATAAGATACACATCATGAATAGCATCTATCCTACTTATTAATGGATTCTTGCACTACTCAACTACCTTGATAAAATATGGATCAATATCATATAATTCTTTAATAGCTTCAAATCCAACTACTTCACTCACCATAGTAGTTAATAATGCTACCCTCCTGCTTAATGCATCAGTTACCTAATTCTATTTTCTTGGTTTATGTTTCAACACAAAATTATACCCCTGTAAGAAAGAAACCCACTTTGCATGCCTATTATTCAATTTTTTTGTGTATTCACATACTTCAAATCCTCATGATCTATAAATAGTATAAACTCTTTAGGCACCAAGTAATGCCTCCAATGTCTTAATGCTTGTACAATTGCATAAAGTTTAACACCATAAGTAGAATACTTTGTTCTTAACTCATTCAATTTCTCATTTAAATATGTTATTGGCTTCCTTCTTAACTCAACACAACACCAATTCCCACAAATGAAGCATCAAAATCAACCTTAAACACTTTTTTAAAATTTGGTAATGCTAAAATTGGTCTTTCTGTAATCTTCTTCTTCAAAATTTCAAAACTTTTTGTGGCTACTCTAGTCTGTGTAAATTCCTTCCCTCTCATGCAATCTATTATTGATGCCACAATACTAATAAAATTTTTAATAATTTTTTTTGTAAAAATTTATTAAACTATGGAAACTTCTTACCTCTATACTTCTTTTTGGAATAGGTCACTCAATAATCACCTTTATCTTTTCATCATCTATTTTCACACCATCTGTTGAAACTACAAATCCTAAGAATACCAAATTATTCTGCATAAACTTGCACTTCTTCAAATTTTCATACAACTTCTCCTTTCTTATAAAATCCATTACCATTATTAAATGTTGTAAGTGTTCTTATTTAGTCTTACTAAATATTAAAATGTCATCAAAATAAATAACCACAAACTTACTAATATATTCTCGTAACATTGTATTCATCACCCTCATAAATGTGCTAGGTGCATTAGATAGTCCAAATGGCATCACCATCCACTCATATAAGCCATCCCTAGTCTTGAATGCATTTTTACACTCATCTCCTTCATGAATTTGAATATGATAATAACCACTTCTTAGATGAATCTTGGTAAAATATTTTGCTCCTATAAGCACATCCATAATATCATCTAAATGAGATATAGGAAACCTATAATTTATTGTAATTTTATTAATTTCTCTACTATCCACACACGTTCTCCATTCTCCATCTTTCTTTGGAGTTAGCAATGTTGGTGTTGCACATGGACTCATACTCTCCCTTCTCACTTTCTTCCTTAGTAATTCAGTAACCTATTTATTTAATTTTACATATTCTATTGGACTCATCCTATAAGCTTCTTGATTGGGTAGAGTTGATCCTATAATCAAATTAATGTGATGTTGAATATCTCTCTTTGGTGGTAAACCATCTAGTAACTCATCAGGTATAACATGTGCATATTCTTTCAATGCTCTTGTTGTTTCTGTTGGTATTGGCACCATTTTGGTTTATTTATTTTTTACTACTAATGCATAATGGCAACTTGCTACCTTCATATCTTGGATAAATTCATTAGTAAAAATCATGTTTTATGTCTTTTATCTACTTTAACCTCATTCCTTTTCTTAAACCATGAAATCTGATAAGGATTAGGATGCTTTTCACATTGCAAATTTAGTTTTTCAATCATTTTTTTAAAAACCATATTTTCACAACTACCACCATTTATAATTACTTTGCATACCTTTCCACCCCAAGTACATCTTATTCAAAAAATATTTGATCTCGACCATGTATCACCACCTTCCTTATTTTTCACTTGATTCTTCCTTGGAGTGATCAAGGTTCTTCTCATCATGAGATTCTCTCCAACATCAACTGGTACAACTTTAGTGTTTTGCTCTTCTATTTTAGCCTCAACTAGATTTAATCTTGGGCAATCTTGATAGTGTGGACACTCAAATGCTCTATGCCCTTCTTCTCCACATCTAAAATAGACATAAGATCTACACTAATTCAGAAACCATCCTATAGCACCACCATAACCTCATCCTCTCTGAAATCCTCTTCCTCTTTGTTGGTATTGAAAATCTTGCCTATTATCATCTTGCCTTTCTACACCATGTGATGACTCACCTTTATTGGCATTAAATCCACCTCTAGTGGTTTAAACCCACCTCATCCCTTATTGGAGGGGATCCACCTCTTTTTGGACAAAAAGATATCCTTCTGAAGTTTTGTCTATTTTGTTTTTCTTCTTCCTTCAGAGCTAATTGATAAGCCTCCTCTATGTTAAATATTTTATGCATGCTTAATTCATCTTGAATAGAAAATTTTAAACCATTTACATACCTTACATCCATCTACTCTTTTATTTCATCATGCTCCACTCGTATGTAAAGCCTATAAAATTCATATATATACTCTTGTATACTATGATCTTTTTGGCTCAAATTCTAAAATCTTTTGTATACAATTTGTGCATAATCCATAGGAAGAATTTTTTTCCTCAGCTTCTTATCCATCTTTTTCCATGAATTAATCTTCTCTTTACTTTTTATTTATCTCTCTTTCTATAGGTGATCCCACCCAATCATTGCATGACCTTTCAATTTTGTTTACACAAACTTTACCTTATTGTCTTCTCTCATAGTCTTCCACTCAAATAGCTTCTCTATGCTATTCATCCAATTTATCAACTCATTTTTTTAAAACTACCTCCATAATCTAGAACATCAACCTTGATTTTTTTATTTCTTCCTTCTAAAGCCCAACCATCCTCTCTTCCATTGATGGTGGCTAATTTTATTGTTCTTTTTCTTGCTAAATTTTTTCATCATGATCTATGTCTTCCTCATCACCACCTTGTCTCCTTACTTGATTGGTGACAACCTCTATTAATTTTTGAACTTGCCTTTGTATCTCTTGTGTATTCTAGATCATCTATGCCATACCTCCTTGTCCTCTTGCCATTCTTCTCTCCTCCAAGATTCAAACATGATCTGATACTAGATAATGAACCCAAAAACTATCAAGAACAAGAAAATTACCAATAGCCAAGATCTTGAAAAAATACTCAAAATTGATTCGTATTAATTTCTTGAAATAATTAAAAACCCAAACCTTACTTAAATAATCCTAAACTCATAAATTAGAGTCTACATGCAAAATTTAAAAAAAAAAACTAAAATCTAAAAAAAACATCTATTTCTAACAGTTGCTATTTATAGTAAGTTTCACATGTAAGTGTTCATGGCTCTAAAAATTCCTTGAAATAACCTAAATACTAAAATTATCCTATGGAATGAAATTCAACTGAAGTTAACTTCCGGTTCTAAAAATAAATAATTTCTAAAAATAGAATTTTTTTGAAAAATCATTAGACATTATTTTTGGACCCTCAAATGATCATGTTTGTCCTTTGAAAAATATTTAAATCAAATGTAAGTGGATAGAGTGGCTTACGAAATAATTGAACATTTTGATATGGTTGTTTTGGCATGTAGAAGGGCTCAAACGGAGTTATGGGTCAAAATTTATGACCTCTGAAAGGTTGGCCTTTTTTTTATGCATCATAATGTGCATCCTTCTCAACCAATAAAACATTCATGCATTTTTGATTTGTGATGTGAAATTATTTGACAAAATGTAATGTTGATTCTAAGTAATGTTCCTCTGACTCAACTATTCATAGAACTTCTAAAAATAACCTTGCACATACTCTAAACAATGTGATCTATCATCTTTGATATAGAAATGGTACTCCCTTAATATTTTTTATTGTTACTCTGTACTATCAAGTGTATGCATGAATATGAAAATTTATGATGAGTTGTAATATTTCTATTGAACTTCCATTTAGGGTTTGAATGTGTAATTAAAAAAAAAAAATCAATTACAAAAATAATCAAACCAAGTGGGAATGTATCCTTACTTATCTTAAAATGTTCATCCAACCATCTAGCCCTGTGTGTGTGCCTTGTATGATCATAAATAATCTTTTCCTTAAATTTGACTAAAAATTAAAAAATAGGTATATTTTTTGTAACAAGATCACATCTTTTATGTTATTTTCCATTTTTTAATTGATAAGTCTATTGTTCCCAAAATTCGTCACTTGTTTTTGTGGAAAACATACTAATCAATTTGGTCATACAGACCAAAACACTCCCTTTTCCTTCTCAAAAATGTTCTGAGCAGTTAAGTTTTTCAAATATTCAAGCCTTTTCAACTAAAGAAGCCATAGGTTCAACAAGCATGCCTTCTTCAAAGGAAGTTCAAAACACTTAAGGCATTTCCTTAGTATTTTGAGGATGGTTCAATGCATAGGTTCAATCAAAAGACTTAACAGTGGGATTCAAACAAATAGAATGAACCACTTTGAACCATTGAACCATTGAACTCACCTTCACAAGGTTCAAAGGTTCAACGAGTTCAAAGGTTCAATGACTTAGACAAACTTAGAAAATCTAGAGAGTTCGAAGCTTTAAACAAATCAAAGAAATAAGATTGAATCGTTGAATCGTTGAACCTTGAACCAAAAGAGTTCAAAGGTTCAAGGTTCAATAAGTTTGAAGGGAAGCTTCGAGTGAATGAAGAAAGTGGAAGATTCTAGAAAGAAGTTCAAAGGGATGGTTCA
Source organism: Torreya grandis (assembly GCA_037957365.1). NCBI lineage: Eukaryota > Viridiplantae > Streptophyta > Pinopsida > Cupressales > Taxaceae > Torreya > Torreya grandis. Next base: position 1,048,244 of record JARHVA010000027.1, read on the forward strand.
ACCCAAGAAGAAAAAGAGAGCGAATATGGTCCTTCACAAAACATTGAACCTTTAAACCAAAAGAGTTCAAGGTTCAAGGTTTAAAGAGGTTCAACAGGACCAGTGACGTCCCCACAGACATCAATTTTAAGATGATGGAATGACCATTGATTTTCAAAAGCCTCAAGAACAAGCTCAATGACCAACCAAGGAAGGAGCCGAAGATCCAACTGAAAGCGAGAAGATAGCCCCTAGAGCTTAGATTATTAGGAAGAGACAAAATGTGGAAAGGAAAGGGAGAACAACTATAGGAAAAATAGAAATATCCGTGGGAGAGTTATTTCTAGTAGGTGGAGCAGTCCACCAAGTGGACATCAGGCAACACAAACATTCAAAGATGCGGTCTATTTTTATACATTAAGTAAAGGCGAATAGACAGCCGTGAAAGCATCATTAAGAAGACCAAACAACCCATGCTGAGGAAGGGACATTTGAGATAATTGAGAATGCCAAAGTCAAGGCCGATAACATGTTCCAGCATGGCCTTTTCATAAATAATCAACGCATTCAATTCAGCATGGGCCATCTCTATGAAAATAAGTGCCCAAGTATTTTTAGAGAAGGCTATATATTGTATTCTCCCATTTTTTATAAGGGAGACCACTCTATTTTCAGAAGCGAAGCTCTGCCCAAATTTAAAGGCATTCTTAAGACTTTGAGCTCACACTGTTAATCATATTTTGTTAAATGAATGAGAAAGTGACTTTTTAGACTTTGTGTTGGAATAAGATTGTGTCTTTTAGGAAATTGTTCTTATGTCTATTTCCTAAATACAGTCTTGTCTAACTAATCTAATAATTAGAATTAGTGGAAATAACCTAGAAGGTGTCCTGAAGCTGACTGTGGGAGACTTTACGCTACCTTTTGTCTTTAGTTTATTGTGTGTTTTGTGTTTTACTGCAAAGGATATGGGGGAGACTTTAAGCTGCATTTATCCTTTGTATCCTTTATTATGTTGTAGTTTTAGGTGTAGAGTTTAAGCTAATTTTAATCCTGCTGTGTTCCTTTATCCCAATCAGTAGGAGAGACAACTAAAAAACTTTGTCTTTTAGTTGGTTTCTTGTGGTTGTTGTTTCTACCCAGAAGAGAACCATGTTGTTTGTTGAATATCACTTCTAAAAGAAGAGAAGTGTCCTTTCAGTAATTACACTAGAATTCTCCTCTTTTCTGTGAACATCATCTTTGAAAAAAGAGATATGGATGGTATGTTATCATCCTTGAGTATATTTTTAGTTTATATTAGTATATATTAGTTACTAGGGAACCTCCCCTTGATGAGAGGAGAGATTTATCTCCTTATGATGTGGTAGACCTACACATTTGGCTGATTAAATCTCCTTATGTTGTGGTTGATACACCTATTTTGTCGTCAGTCAACTGGTGAAAAAATATTCACCCAACAATTTTTGGTGACTCTGTTGGGGAAGAAGAACATTTCTAATCCTTTTCCAGTCTATTCAAATTGAATAATTTCATATCACTGGGTAATAGAACGTGCAATTTGAAGCCTCAAGCTTCAAATTAAAGCAAGTTTCAATTCTTTTCCATATCCATCTTAGAACTCTGGCAGACCCACCATACACACGAAGCCAGAGAGCTCAAGGTATTGTTGACCCTGTATTTGAGCTTGTGCAACAAAATAATTTTTATCTTTCCCCTCCACAAACTCACTTTCAGTGAATTAGGAGTTTTCCTCCTACAAATATTATATCCCCAATACTAGGCAAAGCTACTCTTTCCTATGCTAGTAGAGGTTTGTCCATATATATCCCACAGAGATTTATTACCCATTCTTTCAATAGCCATATCATGGCAGCTTGAGGCCCCTGGGGTAATACTTTTGGTCCCCTGAATCTGACCCCACCTCTACATGAGCTACCCTATAGCTCAAGGAAATTTTTTCCCAAGTTCTTTGGTGATGGGAAGGTTTATCTTGATGAACACATTTCAGGCTTTTGCATTGTTTGTGGTGTAATAGGAATTGAATATGAAGACATTGCAATTAGACTATTTGTAGAGACATTGCAAGGTGCTACTACAGACTAGTTTTATCATCTAGAAGCATAGATAGTGATTGAATGGAACACTTTCAAAGCCAAATTTGAGGCCAGGTTCAAACCTACAGAAGATGCACATGCCTTGTTAGCATAGCTTACACAAATGAAGAAGGAGCCTCATGAAACCATGAGAGACTTAAGTGCTAAATTTGACAAGCTGAGGAATAGGATTCCCACAATTTCTCAGCCGATGCCTAAGAATCTCAAATGCTTCTCAATCAATTCTCATCTCCCTGAAGTGAGTTTCTTGTTGAGACAAGTTGGCCACATAGACCTTGCTGCAGCTCAAATTTTGGTAACTAAGGTTGAAGATGACCTTATCTTGGTAGGAAAGATAATAAGAGATCCTAATAGAGGTAAATATTCTTCATCTTCTAAATTTTCTTCTATAGGCACCACTAATCCTATGGTGAAAAAGCTAGTAAATGAATTGTTAGCTCTTAAAAAACAAATGACACAAGGGATGTCTACTCCTCCTTCTTATCGAGAGGTACCAAGGAGGACGTTTCCCAATTAGTCATACCAGGGAAACACTACCAAAAATCAAGGGCAACCAATTAACCTTCCTCCTCCACCAGGGAAGCTTTCCATTGAAGCGGCACCAACTAACTCAGCAGTTGGTTATCTTGAAACTGAATCTAATTTTTCATTCCAACTTGAGTTGAACTAAGAAGATGATGTTGATCTCTTTGTAGAATACCAATAAGAATCAGCTGGTGACTCCAACATTAGATTCCTAAATTACCAAGATGAACCTAGAGCCAAAGATGAAGCATTTGATGGATCATATGCAGTATTTACCAGGTCCCAGAACTAGTCAACTCAATAAGCTAATAAAGGAAAAATAGGGGAAGAGTTGCACCCAACAATTTAAATTGATAAATGAGGAACTTCACTGCCTTTCCAATCAAGGGACCCAATGAGAAATAAAAAAGTAAGTACCTCAAATGTTCTTTCACCTTTTGCTTCAAATTTTTAGACGAGTCTTATGCCCAGTAAAACCCAAATCGATGGACTGCCTTCCTTTATCTCAAATTCATTTTAGTCATTTGATATAATTGACCATGTTAAGAAAGCTAAAATTCAAATGTCTGAGTTTGAATTCTTACAATCCAACCCTAAGCAGTTGGATAGGTTAGTTCAATGTGTAAAAAATAAAATCATCCCTACAGGACAAGAAATTTTGAAAGCAACTTGTGATCCCCCAAAGAAAATTTCTGCCCAAAATAATCTTGTGATTACTCCTTCAACTGCTCCTACAAAGACAAAACTCTTTTATGTCTCCCTATTGATAAATGCTCATCAGTTGAATAATTACATAATTAATTTTGGCATATCTGAGAATGTCATGGCTGCCAAGGTGGCATAATCTCTTGGTCTCACACTGACTAAGACCTTTGGGAGATGTTTCTCCATGGAAAACAAATAGGTGCCTCTGCTGGGACAAATCAAATATGCTCACTTTGCATTTGTATCCTTCCCAAATAAGAGAATTAAAATGACAGTCCTGGTGGTCGACATCCTAGCCTCCTACAACATTCTTTTTGGGTGAAATTTTTGTAAAGATGTTGGTGGTGAATTAAGCATGGACTTGTCTGAGGTGAGGATCCCTATTAAGGGATTCATGCAAAAGCTATTTCCTGAGAAGGAATCAAAGTACATTGTCACTCAAACTTCAACCCCTGAAACTCAAATTATGTTTGAGTCTTCAGGAATGGGTAATTACTTCTTGTCCACTAAAGACGTTTCTCTTTCAAAAGATGAGAGTCCCATAAGTGGTAGTCTAAAAAATTTAGATAAAACATCAAAAGAATTGGTAGGGCATAGTACACATGAAAAAGGATTTTTCCTTCCTGAAAAATAAAAATCTGAGGATCAAAATATGATGATGTCTAGATTCTGGAATTTGATGGCATCAATTCTTTAACTAGTTCTAGAGCTAGAGTTGTTTTAATATCTTTGTAAGGAGATATTTTTCCATATGCATATAAGTTGTAGCTTAGGAACACCAACAATACTGCTGAGTATGAATCACTGCTACTTGGATTAAAGGCCACTCAAGATAAAGGCGTTAAAATTCTTCATGCCAAAGGAGACGCTAAGCTAGTGGTTTATCAAGTGAGAAACCTGTATCAAACCAAGAATGATAGATTTTGGCATTACCACAATTTGTTGTGGGATTGCATTGAAAGCTTTGATGCTTTTAGTATTTCTATCGTGCACAGAGAATTCAATAGTCATGCAAATGCATTGGCCATCTTTGTAACTCTCTTGGTCCCTCACAAAGACTTCAAAGAAGATAGGTACACTATTGAGTTGGTTTTTTGACCAAGTGTACCTGATAATGCAGACCATTGGTAGGTGTTCAATGGCGACAATCAAATCATTGCTTTTTTGGAACAAAGAGATACCTTTGAAAAGCTTCAATTTGAAGGTAGTGAATCCTCTGCCCATCATGAATCAGCTCTAGAAATAAATTTAAAAGCTGATGAAGAGTACCTTCAGCTCAAAGGGAGTAAAATTCCCAAAGGATTAGTTTCTCTTGAGAAACTTTTTGACAAGCATGATAGGTTTGTCAAGAAATAGCAAATAGTTTCAAAATCCTCCAAGAATTTTGGTCAAATAAATTTGAGTTTAGAGGACAATCCAAAAATGTTCAACATTGGGAATTGTTGTACCCTTGATGAGAAACTCAAATTCATTACACTGCTTCACCATTATATTGATGTTTTGGCATATTCATATGATGATCTGAAACTGATCAGACCTGAAGAAATCTAGCATGAAATTCCTCTCAAGATTGGATCACTGCCTCATAAGTAGAAACAACGGTAATACAATCCCAAGATATCAAGCACGATTTTTTCTGAAATACAAAAAATGCTGAATGCAAGGATTATTTTCCCAATCCATCATTCCACTTGGATTGTAAATATAGTCCCTATAAGAAAGAAGAATGGAGAAATTTGCTTGTGTGTTGAATCTTTAAAGGACAACTATCCCCTGCCCATCATGAATCAGCTGCTATATACAGTGATTGGCACTGAGATGTTATCAATGCTAGATGGATTTTTAGGATATAATCAAGTAGAATTTGGTGAAGTAGACCAACATAAGACCACCTTCACGACACCTTGGGGTAATTTTACATATCGAAGAATGTCATTTAGCTTGATCAATACTAGTGCCACTTTCTAAATAGCAATGGGTCTTACTTTCAGAAATGAAATAGGTAAGTTCATTGTGGTCTACCTTGATGATTTGATAGTCTTTTCTAAGCATCATCCTAATCATGTGCATCATCTACAACAAGTGCTAGAGTGATGTAGGCAGAATGGTATTTTCCTTAATCCTAAGAAATCAATTTTTGGGGTTATAGAAGGTAAACTTCTCAATCACACTGTATCCCAAGAAGGCATAAAGATTGACCCAAAAAGGGTCAAATCCATTCAAGAGCTTGCTCTTCTTACCAGTAAGACTACAATTCAGTCTTTTTTTGGAAAGGTGAACTTTCTATGAAGGTTCATTCCTGAGTTCATAGAGAAGACTCACCACATTGTCAATATGATGAAGGGCAAAGCCACTTTTAGCTAGATTGAAGAAGGCAAGTTAGCATTTAAAGACATCAAGAAAGATATCACCCATGCCTCAATTCTGGTTTGTCCTGATTATGCCAAAAACTTCATAATGTACAGTTATGCTTCTGAGCATACGCTTTCAGCCATCTTGGTTCAATAGAATAAAGAAGGTGTGGAATCTCCCATCTCCTTTATGAGCTATCCTCTTAAATTTCATGAGCTGAAGTACTCAAACATGGAGAATCATGCTTATATTATAGTAAAAGTGGTAAAGTATTTCCATTTTTATATCTTGAACTCATATACCATCATTCTAGTGCCTGATACAACAGTGAAATCTATCTTAACTCAGCAGAAGTTTGGCACTAAAAGGGGAAATTGGATTTCTAAGATTCAGGAATTTTATCTAGATATAAAACCTACCAAGTTCATGTAGGGAAAGGGTCTCTATCAACTAATTGCTGATAACATACCAGAAGAAAAAGAATCAGAAGACACGCCAACAATTCTCTTTGTCACCACTACAAATGAGTGGTATTCGAATATTGCTTATTTATTTACCTATGGTGAGTGTCCTGCTCACCTGTCTCATAAAGAAAAGAGGGCTGTTAAGTTGAAAGTTGCCAATTTTTTCCTATGGGACAACAGTTTGTATAAGAGGAACCTTGATGGAGTGTTCCTTTGCTGTGTAGATAAAGTGTAGCAGAACAAACTTTTAGAGTCCTTCCATAATTTGGCTTGTGGAGGACATTTTTTTGCCCCTGTGACTGCCCATAAGATTCTGTGAGATAGGTACTATTGGCCTACTCTATTTCAAAATTCATACACTTGGGTGTGTAGATGCGAGTTGTGTCAATAATTTGTTGGTAAACCCAAGTTGGCTGCATTACCTCTCAAGCCTGTGGTGATAGAAGAGCCATTTCAACAATGGAAAATTGATTTCATTGGCACTGTAAATCCTTTCTCAAGTGTTGGACATGATTATGTCCTTACAGCCATAGACTACTTCACCAAATGGGTGGAAGCCATTTCAGTCAAACATGCTACTTCAGAAGTAGTGTGTAATTTCCTCAAGGAAAACATCATTTTCAGGTTTGGAGTCCAAACCAAGATTGTAACAAAAAATGTAACTAGTTTCTCTTCTCATGAGATTACTCACTTCTATTAATTTTATGGGATTATTCTTTTCCATTCTTCTGACTATTATCCACAAGGAAATGGTCTAGTAGAGTCAAACAAAAAGAACCTGGTGATCATTATCAGGAAGCTGGTAGATGAAAATCAAAGAACCTATCATAAAGCATTACTTGACACTTTATGGGTAGACATGATTATGCCTAAGAGAGCAATTGGTATGTCCCCTTTCCAACTTATTTGCAGTCTGAATGCATAGAGACCAATCACCCTGGAATTACTAGCATTAAAATTAGCAAAGGTAGTGGAAGATTCAATGTTTGAAAGTTCCATCGACAAAAGGATCATGTGTTTGACTAAACTTAATGAGTAAAGAACTATGGTGGTGGATTCAATTGCTACGCATCAAATTCTGGTGAAGAGACTCTTTGACTAAAAGGTAAAGATTTGTGATTTCTAGATTAGAGATCAAGTCTTGTTGTGGGACAAGAGGAGAGAACCAAATGGAATGCATGGAAAATTTGATTCCTTGTGGAGAGGCCTATTTACCATTATTTCAATGGTGAAAATAGTTTCTTTCTAGAATACCAAGATGGAATGCCATTTGCTCTGCCTCACAGTGGGCAGCATCTGAAACACTTCAATCATTGAAGCATCAGATAAGTCCATTCGTATAGATGTAAATTTCTATACTCTTTTTTTATCTTATGTTTTTCATTTGTTTTTGGCACCGTTTGGTTTTTGACATCTTTCTTTTTGGGTGAGCATGACTCTATAGCCCAATGGCATAGATGAAGGCACTGAGATTTTGGTTTCTACTCCCTTTGACTATTTCTATTTTCAATTGATGGAAGTTCCCCAACTGGAGCCAACTATTGTTCCTAAAATTTGTCACTTGTTTTTGTGGACAACATACTAATAAGTTTGATCCTATAGATCAAAACACTCCCTTTTCCTTCTCAAAAATGTTCTGAGTAGTTAAGTTTTTCAAATATTCAAGCCTTTTCAGCTAAGGAAGCCACAGGTTCAATAGGTAGGCCTTCTTCAAAGGATGTTCAAAACACTTAAGGCATTTCCTTAGTGTTTTGAGGATGGTTCAATGCCCAGGATCAATCAAAAGACTTAATAGTGGGCTTCAAACAAATAGAATGAACCACTTTGAACCATTGAACCATTGAACCCCACTTTTGCAAGGTTCAAAGGTTCAACGAGTTTAAAGGTTCAATGACTTAGACAAACTTAGAAAATCTAGAGAGTTTGAAGCTTCAAACAAATCAAATAAATAAGATTGAATCATTGAACTGTTAAACCTTGAACCAAAAGAGTTCAAAGGTTCAAGGTTCAACGAGTTCACTAAGTTTGAAAGGAAGCTTTGAACGAATGAAGAAATTGGAAGATTCCAGAAAGAATTTCAAAGGGATGGATCAACCGAAGAAGAAAAGGAGAGCGAATGCAGCCCTTCATGAAACATTGAACCTTTGAACCATTGAACCTTTGAACCAAAATAGTTCAAGGTTCAAGGTTCAAAGAGGTTCAAAGGGACCAGTGATGTCCCTGTGAACGCCAATTTTAAGATGATGGAATGACTGTTGATTTTCAAAAGCCTTGAGAACAAGCTTAGTGACCAACTAAGGAAGTCACTGAAGAGCTAGCTGAAAGCGAGAAGATAGCCCCAAGAACTTAGATTATTAGGAAGAGACAAAACACAACAAGGAAAGGGAGAATGACTACAGGAAAACTAGAAATATCTATAGGAGAGTTATTTATAGTAGGTGGAATAGTCCACCAGGTGGACATCAGGGAACACAAACATTCAAAGATGTGGCCTATTTTTCTACATTTAGTAAATGTGAATGGACAGCCGTGAAAACATCATTAAGAAGACCAAACAACCCATGCTGAGGAAGGGACATTTGAGATAATTGAGAATGCCAAAGTCAAGGTCAATAACTTGTTCTAGCATGGCCTTTTCATAAATAATCAATGCATTCAATTCAGCATAGGCCGTCTCTATGAAAACAAGCATCCATGCCTTTTTGGAGAGGGCTATATATTGTAATCTCCCATTTTTTATAAGGGAGACCACTTTGTTATCGAAAGTGAAGCTCTACCCAAATTGAAAGGCATTCCTGATACTTTGAGCTCAAAATGTTAATCATATTTTTTTAAATGAATGAGAAAGCAAGTGACTTTTTAGACTTTGTGTTGGAATAAGCTTTTGTCTTTTAGCAAATTGTTCTTATGACTGTTTCCTAAATACAGTCTTGTCCATTTAATCTAATGAGTAGAATTAGTGGAAATAACCTGGAAGGTGTCCAGTCCTGAAACCAACTATGGGAGACTTTACGCTATCATAATTGTCTTTAGTTTTTTGTGTGTTTTGTGTTTTACTACAAAGGATATTGGGGAGACTTTGAGATATGTTTATCCTTTGTATCCTTTACTATGTTTTAGTTTTATGTGCAGACTTTGAGCTGTGTTTAATCCTGATGTGTTCCTTTGTCCCAATCAGTACGATAGACAACTAAAAAGCTTTGTCTTTTAGTTGGTTTCTTATGGTTGTTGCTTCTACCCAGAAGAGAACCTTGTTGTTTATTTAATATCACTTCTAAAAGAAGAGAAGTGTCCTTTCAGTAATTACACCAAAATTCTCCTCTTTTCTGTGAACATCATCTTTGGAAAAAGAGAGATGGATGATATGTTTTCACCCCTTAGTATATTTTCAGTTTATATTAGTATATAGTAGTTTATAGGGAACCTCCCCTTGATGAGAGGAGAGAATTATATCCTTATGATGTGGTAGACCTACACATTTGGCCAAGTAAATCTCATTATGCTGTGGTTGATACACCTATTTTGCTGTCAGTCAGCTGGTGACAAAATATTCACCCAACAAAATTACTGATTTATATTTTCTTAAACCAACTAATTCTTGTCCAATTGTACTTTTAATCTCTTCATGGATACATTTTTTTAATTTTGGAAATCCACCACAAATTCTATAATTTTTATTTAAACATGATTTGTTGTAAAATAATTATCCATCCAATCTTTTACAAAAGATAGTTACAATAAATTCCCTAGCTGATTTTGGTGGCAATTCAAAGCCACACTCTTGATAAATTTTGTTAGTATGTAAAGTACAATGAATATGGTGAAAAACATCATAGTGCATTGAAAATTCAACATGTTACCTAAAACGAGAGGTGAGTGTGTGATTTATTTTAACATAAAAAGATTTTTCCATCTCAAAATATCTTTGACAAATATAAATTTGTGGATGTTTTTTCCAAAAATATAGAGTACAATTGTGTTTGCATCATATCCAATAAATGTTTTGAATACAGTTCATGGTTATAAGAATCAAATATTATTTTCACAACATCTCTTACATTGGTCAAAACCCTTATATTTTCTTTCCAAAATTGAGCAAGTATCTCTTTGAGAGTATCAGTTATAGCCTTGTCCTTTCATGGAAGTCTACCATAAAATGCTTAGAGCTCATTAGTATTAGGTTCATTAAGTCTTTCACATCTTTTGATTTCTTTCATTATTTTTTATTTTTATATTAAGTGTTTGATTTGTCTTTGAAACCATTCATTTTTCTCTATTTTGTTACTTATTGCACAAGTTGTACATATATACTCAGCAACATTAAAATCTATGGTTTGTGATTTTGGACCTACACTATGATATGCACCATGTAAATATTCAATAATTTCATTGTTTTCATCATCCATGTTAGATGTTATTAGTCCAAATGTGTACATTATAGGTCTCATCTTAATCAATTTTGTCAGTGAAAGAAATAATTGACATCTTTGACTATCATAATCTAAATTATGAAATAAAGCATCCTAAATTTGTTGAGATAGTCTTCTTGAATGGTGATAATAAATTTTGTTATGCATTGGTTATAAAATATTTTCATCAAATTCAATTAATTACTTGTCTTTTATACAAATAATTATTGGAGGTATTCATATTGGTGGAATTTATTGAGAGGGTGTTTCAAAATCATTATTATTTTCATTGTTTAGAGGTGGGATGACATTTTATTCATTGTTTATTTATTCATTATAAATTTACATGAAATTTTATTGATGGTTAATTTATTAATTATTTGTTTCCATAAAATATTTAACATTCAAGGGTGGTGAAGCATCATAAATAAACTCATCATCAACAAAATAAAAAACTTGTAACTTTCAATGTAAACTACAAACATTAACTAATTCTTTATTTTCAATGTCATTATTAGTCATTACATTATTGTCAATTTCATCATTATTCAATTTATTGTGGTTAATTTCATCATTTTTTAATTCATTATTGTCAATTGGCTTATTATCTATGGCATTTGGTTTATTAGGATTAAGGTTTGTACCTTATTTACCATAAATTTTTTACATTCATATCTTGTGTTTATTTCTCGAATCTTCTAATTCCTTTGGGGTTTTATTCTTAAACATCTTCCTCTTCCTCTAAAATTATCTATCACCCATCAAAAGGGACAATTGAAAACTTTTCAAAGGTGGGGTCAAGTACATAGGTACTGCAGATCTTGCATAAGTATGCAGACAATGTTTCTAGGGATAAAAATCTTGATTTAGGTTAAAAATGGTCATTGAGAAGTTAGATTTGTCTAAAATAATAATAAAAAAATCACATTATATAACATGATCATGTTATTCCATAACATGATTATGTTATGTGTTATATAAGGTTCTACTTCATCCAATGCATTGGGAACTTGTATTAACAGTAACATGATCTTTTTATGTAATAATTAAATTGTATTATTGTTAATAATATTTTGGGGTTAGTAATTGGTAATGAGAACCAAGTTTTTCCTATATTAATTATAATCTGATTATATTATTAAATAACATGATTTTGTTATACTTAATATAGATAAGGGATTAGGGATTAAGTCATTTGTGCATAGGGTTTATGGATTAGGGATCACAATTTACGTTTTAGGAATTAGTAATTATAATTTATGTTTTAGGGTTTAGGGATTAGGGATTAGAGCATGTAGGGTTTAGGTTTAGTGTTTCTATAAGGTCTAATCACTCTATGCCATGTGTGAACCTAATTTTTACTACAAAGGATGTTAATTGGGACTAAATCAATTAATAAATAGGAAAGGTTTTTGGTTTAAAATTTAGGGTATAATGTTTAGGGATTAGGTTTAGGGTACATATTATCAATCATAAATATAATTCTTAGTCTAAATGATGTTAATTTAGGCTAAAATGATTGTTTCAACATTTAAAGAGTTTATATTTATGGTTTAGAGTTTAGGGATTAGGAAATTTAAGTATTAGGGTTTGGTGTATAGGTTTTAGGGTGTATAAGTTACAATCATGATGGTGATTGGGAAAATTGGATCTGATCAACACCAAATCACATTTTATAGTCATGTAATTAGGTTAAACAGGTTTGAAATAGGCCTAATTTACTTTAGATGCATAACTAGATTGGTAATCCAAAGGCTATGTTTTGGCCATAGGTTTAAAAAGTTCATTTTATTACATATCCTAATAAAATCAATTATATGATAAGGCATGTATGCTTGTGGCATGTGGTGGACATTAGAATATAGGGATTACAATTTATGTTTTAGGGATTAGGGATTAGGGCATAGGGTTTAGGTTTAAGGACCAATATATTAATGGTTAGTCATCTCATGTCATGTTCAAACCTAATTTTTAATACTAAGGATATTAATTGGGAATAAATCAATTGGTAAATAGGGAAATTTTATTGTTTAAAATTTAGGGTATAATGTTTAGGGTTTATGGTTTAAGTCTTAAGTTTTAATGTATATATGGTTTATGATACACATGGTCAATCACAAAGATTTTTAAGGATAATTTGAATCACTTGAAACCATTAATGACTATATATTGTGTTTTTAGGTTGTCATTATACCCTAGATGTCATCATGAAGATTGAGTGACTTAGTAAAATGGGGTAATCAATCATGTTATTGAGGTCAAACTGAGACCTGTGAACAAAATTTTTAGTCTAAATGATGTTAATTTGGGCTAAAATGATTGGTTTAAGGTTTAAAGTGTTTATATTTATGGTTTATAGTTTAAGGATTATGAAATTTAAGGATTAAGGATTAGGGTGTAGGTTTTAAGGTGTTAGTGTCCAAAATTGGACTGAAGCAATGGATCCCTTTTTAAGTATAAATGCCTAGTTTAATTAGCCCACTTCCTATTTTCAAGTGTTCATCAAAGGTCAAGTGTCTTATTTATTTGGTATTTACTAGCCTTTGTTCTATCAAAAGCCAAATTAAATTCATGTCTGAGCACCTTAAGGCCCTTGTTCTAATTATACTATCTCAAGCCCTTTTATTTAAATTCAAATTGGTAGGAGAAATTTACGTGGAAACTCTTTATATATGCCATGGACTTAGTTTAAATTTTATACTAGGGTTTTGTCATGTTTATTAACATGACCAAACCTTAGTCTAAAATTCATATTTGGTCCCTTTTGTTTCCTATGGCCTTTTGTCCCTTTTATCTATTTGGTATAATTAATGCTTGGTCCCTTTGCTATGAACTTAGCTTCAAGTCCTATCAAAAAGCTTATATCATATTTATTTATACACCAAAACCTTAGGCTAGGATTTTATACTAAGTTATTTCTTCCCTGAACTCTAACTTAATTGTTTTCATGTTAATTTGGATCTAATCACATTTGATCTAGTGGATATCAATTGAATGGTGTGTATTAGTGTGGGGAAAGATGATCCAATGAAGCGTGATCAAAGCTAAAAAGTCAAAAAGAATCAAGATAAGTGTGGATGTGCCAAGTGTCAAGTTTATGATGCACTATTAAAATCTTGATCAAGTTCTTATCGATCGATGATATGTGAAAAAGTGTATAGATCCTAATCTATGGTGCATAATGGGTCAATATTTCTAAAAATCCTCAAGATGAGGTAGAAGGTGACAAGTGTCACCATCACGGGAACCCTATTAATAGATCTAATGGCGAGCATAGGTCAATAAGTCAAATATGCTTTAGAGGGATGTGAAAAGGACAAGTTTCAAACTCTTGATGAGTGACCAATAAAATTTATGGTTCGTGGTTGGTCATGCATCTAGTAGATCAATGGTACAAATGTGACCTAAATTTTTAAATGGTTTGGGTAGAATGCATTAATGACATGCATAACAACCATGATGAGCTAGATATAAATCAATGGTCTGCATTAGTCTTGGGTTCAAAAGGACCAATGAAGTGTGTTTAATCCATGCAAAGGAGATCAATGGTATGAGATTAAGGTGGACATTTTAATGGATCTCAAAAAAATGTAGAAGTGATTAGTGTCAAGCTTGTAGGGAATGATTTAAAACTCAAGCATATTTTGAATATTGAATAATACAAGTGAAGATTTAATAGTTCAACAAGGCCAAAGATCTATTGATAGGCTACCATGTGGTGTGATAGTGCCCAAGTAATGAAAATATCATAGAAAACCCATGGATCTACCAAGTGGTAGGATCTCAAAGGCATAAATCAAGATCAATGGCCCACATGAATTTAATGCCTAGAAACATCTTAAAGGATCGATGGTGCATATTTGATCTAACTTTAAAATGGCATGAGAAAGTGACACATGTATAAATTTGATCTAGTTAAGCTTAGTCATTTTTGAGCCCCACAAGTGCCTAGTTGGGTCTAATGTGGAGTGCCACATGTCAATATGTGGAAAACTTTGTCTTAGGAGCTAAAATTGATAGTTCCTTCATGGAAAAGTAAGAAATAAAAATGTAGAAGAGAGTTTGTGGTCCAATTCAAAGCATATTTTCTAAAAGGATCATGGATCATATTTTGCCTCTACCAAAACTAGAGCATTCCAATGAAATCATCACAAGGTAATAGGATTTATTTAGCATTAAAAAGAGGAAGGGTAGTTGTCTAAGAGGTTATGGTTATGTAGGAAATTTGTCAAGGGCATCTCCAAATAGTTGCACATGAAGACAAAGTTTATTCGGCCTCCACCACAAATGTCCACCTTCTAGATCATGTAAAATGGCATATTTAGTCATGAAATCAAAGGGTTTGTTGAAAATCTTTATCATTCCTTGTAGAGGCAATTAGAATAATGATTTCTCTTGTAAATGGATGAATATATCAAGGATGGCAAGGAATAGTTTCTAGCTAGGAGTATCTTGGCAGAATTTGGAAGGCTATTTTGTAATTTTTCAAATTTTAACCCATAGTCCCAAATTTGAAAAGGGTAAAAATGTATTAATATTAGTCTTCTCTTATATTCTATAGGTTGGTCATTGTTTTTCTCTAAGTCTAGGGTCTACAAATTTTTTTGGATCACTGATGTGTGTGTTTTGCTTCTGACTAAGGTGGTTGTAGTTATACAACCATTAGCAATTTTTGAGAGCATGTCTATATGTCTCCCCTATCTAACATGGAAAAAATCCACCATGATTGTCCCCATGGTAGCATTTTGAGACTCTGATGTATGTAAAATTTCTTTTGAAGATAATGGAAAAAACTTATGGTTCTTCATTTTCTTCTATTAATGAAATGCAATGAGATGTATTGCATATTATGTTGATTGGATATCTAGCTTTGTGATTATGTAATATTATCATTTTGGGTATAGATCTAGGTTATAAACCCATTTTACATAAATATTTGGAAATATTTTGTTTAATCATTAGGGCACCTTGGGTTCATGAATTAATCAAGAAAAAGTATTTGAGATTATAGTTTTAGTGTATGTACCAGAGTTTCAGGGATCATTTGGGTATTTGCATTATATTGGCACCAATGGATGTAAATCACTCCTGGTAGTTCCCATTATCTTATAAGTCATTTTTCTACATCTTTGTAATAAGTGTTGTTATTAATATTACAATAATCCTTGTTGTTTGAAAACCACGACCACATCACCCTCTTATTATTACTATCAAACTATCATATCTTGTACTACCCTACAAATAATAAACCCTTGTTGCATATCATAAGTATTATTTGTCTATAGATGCATAAGATCTCACTTATATAACATGAATTTGCATCTTGTGCTTCAAAGCTTAGCAGTGCAGTCTTCTATTCAACACTATTGTTGAAAATTATTTAGAACAAAGGTTTTAATCACTTTTATATCTATCTTTAATAGCTTGTATGTAACTTAGAGCATTTGTGCATTCTGTGTGACGATCCTTCCTAGGTGGAGTGTGCATGTTTGGTTGTGCCCTAGTCATATTTATTCTTTGTGCTAAAAATCTCCATGGAGATTAAATTGTAGAATCTCTCCATGTGAGAAAGATACCCCATAGGTTCAAGTGAGCACACCCCCTCTCTATGATCTAATTTTTAAATGTAGCATTACCATGGCTAAAATAAATGATCAAATTCAATGATTAAATGAACCACTTCAAGATCCTAGTATGCCATCCCATGAGATTATCTGTTTGATGCATGTAGTTGGTGAATTACAACACTAAGTACATCTCCTTACTTTGGAAAATAAGGCTTATAAGTCTTAAATAGATGATAATGAATTACATGGTAACCCTATTCTGAAGACATTTTTAAGAGATTCATTTCCTAAGCATTTACAAATACCATCATTACCTCAATTTGATGGAACTAGAGCTCCATTCATACACCTTAAATCCTTTTGGAAGGCTCTGCCATCTCATGTGAGTCCTATGATTCTACTCAAGTTGTTCCAACAAACACTAGTGTGTAATTAATAGAATTGGTTCTTTCATCTATTCCCTAATTGTCCCTTGCACACATATGATGATTTAGAAGAAGAATTTCTCAGATATTACATAGAAAACATGGGCCCTCATGTTACATATGAGAAACTTGTCACATTACATTAGAATACTTCATAGCCAATTAGTGATTATATCTTACAATTCAAGACTCACATGTTAAGATTTATCTATAAACCAATATATTTTGAGGTTTAACATATCATTATTAAGGGGCTTCACTAACCTCTCTTAGAGCATATATTATATCAGATAGAGTCCTCTTTCATGCATTTATGTTATACAGTTCTAGCCTTGGAGAAGAATTTGGGATTGATTGAGTTAGATTCAATTGATCAAATTAATCTGGATTTCATAGCATTACCTCCATCTATATCTCCTAGTACACAACATCCACCATGTCTAAAAAAATATAGGAAACCACAGCTAAAAAATCAATTAGTTAAGAATCGAGAGCTAATTTCTAGAGCACCACCTATAGTATGCACTATAGAAAAGAATAGTAGGGTACCACTATAATTTGATTTAGAGTAGGACAACCCATATGTCATATTATCAACACTACTAGATAGGAGGTTAATCACATTGCCTTCTACTCATCGACGAGATCCACATCTCTTACATCGATAGCCACATCGACCCTTTTGTAACTATCATCATATCTATGGACATAGAGATAATGATTGTTATAAACTTATGTATTGCATTAATATATATGTTGTTAATCACATAATATAATTGACATTAGGGGCATTGAGATATCCTACATCATGGAACCATATACCTCATTCTTCCATGACTGAGTCATCCCAAGACATTATTTCATAGGAATCATCAATTACTCATTGGGAGAGTAATGCAATTTTTAGGATAGAGCCTCATAGGAGATATCCTATCCCACCTACTCAAAAGGTTTGGAGATGAGTATAGTGATAGCAACCTACATATAGTAGTGTAGTCTGAGAAGTACATAGTGCAGTTCCATATACATATCTAACATAGTCACATGCACTATAGTAAAGTTTTAAGGATCCTATCTCATGTAACAACTTTCTCCAATTAAGATTAGATGAACCCACATCATAGAGTACTGCTCTAGATAGATATTCACTATAGCCACATTTTCAAGGTCCTATCTCACATAGCAACCTACTATAATTAAAATGAGATAAACCCACATTGTAGAGTATCACTCTAGATAGATATTGACTAAAATTGAGTTTTTAAGGACCTATTTCACATAGAAACCCATTATGATTGAGATTATCTGAGCCCCCATCATAGGTTATAGTTCCATCTCAATCTATTACTCAATCATACACATCACTGTAGAGGCCACACAGTGATATTTCATGTAGCAATCTACTATGATTATGGATAGATGAGCCTCTTTCAGAGCATATAGTTTCAGTTGCACTTTTATTGATATTCCATCTTATAGAGTCTCCACGTATAGATACAATTGGTGCACTAGGTATAGTATTAGATACAGGGCATGTTCCTACATAACATGAGTAGTATGGGTACTTGTTCAGTTGGCCATCAGGGTTCAGATAGAGATACAACATAGAGTGATATGACACACATTCATATTGATATCAGCTCATATCTTTACTTAGTGGGTAATGATAGACCCAAAATACTAACTAGCCTTTGTATTCTTAAGCCACCTACTCAGAGGGATTAGACACACAATACAAACTTTAATTATCACATGCATGATTACATAACTTCACTTAGTGGGTGATGATGGAGACAAAGGATTAGCCTTTGTATTCTTGAGCCACTCTCAAGGAATTGAGCACAACGTGATATGCAAAGAGTGATATCTTACATCCCCCTCCACTAACAAGTAACATTCCTAGTTTTAAATAACCATACCTAGCCAAACCAAATTATCCAAATCTTGATCTTACCAATATCCTATTTCACCAATCTTAAACCAACTCACTTTATCAAATCAATTTACCGATTAAAAAATAATAAAGGTTTAATCACATATAATTCAAATTTAGATATTAGCATCACATTTATCAACAATAATTAAATCACACATCCCAAATACCATTTTACCAAACATATTCAACCTCAAAATCAATGTTAAATAAAATATTTTTAATCAACCATTTCAATAAATATATCAATATGCTCCAAATTACATAACATAATATGCATGAATCCAAATCAAACCAATATCTATATACATAACAAGTTTTCCAAACATATACACTGTATCAAATACAATCAATCATGAATAGGCATCAAGACCTCACTCTCAGTCTCACTCTGCCCACTAGTACTAGTCCTATAATCCACCCTAGCATTCGATGGCCTCCCACATCCTTGAGATATTGCATGCATCTTATGTTTACTCTCTCACTCTAGTAGTTGACCATGCTCTTCATTCAATTTTGCACATTACCTCTAAATATCTATATACTAATCCATGATCCTCATACTAACAGAACCAAAATTAGGAGGAGGCTTCTTATGCATATCTAGCTTAGCTCTAAGCTTGTCTCTCTCTTCTGCTTCCCTAACATATGTAGCTATTGATATAATAGCCATATCAAAAAAATGGGCATGAATATTGGTTATGACCATCAATCGTTATCAATCCCTCTTATACTACATCATTGGGTACATGTTATGTGAGCTCTTAGAGTGTCGAATTGATTATTATCTCTAAAAAATCATCATCTCCACTTCCCACCCTAGCCTTTGCTTCATCCTAATCACCTCCCACTCCAACTGCATATAAAGTATGACACTATGTTAGCTATATACTTTGAAATCAAAATAAAGCACAAACTTATACATAATTAAAATATACTCACTACTAAACTCCCATCATCTAGATCAGCTCAAGATCCTCATACTTTGGAGCATCCCCTACCTTAATAGGGTAAAATAGATCCCATCAATGCCTAGCCTACTATGGATTATATGCATCTATACATCCAACATCATCTACATCTAGAATATATATATCTACATCCCTTGCATTTAAAGTCAATGGTCTAAACTCAGTCTCAATAGGCCTCACTTGAGCTCCTACCCTAAAAAATACTCATGCACTCCTCACTCACATGCATGCTACTAGGGGCACATCCTATGGTAATCTAAACTATATATTCATGTGCTCATATTAAAATCACCCATATACTCCAACCTATTTGTCATGTATCTAATAACTGACCCTCATATATCATAACTACACCCTATCCTCTTCTCACCTAGGAAATCCTCTATAAGGCTTCCATATGATGTCACCAGCCACCAATCTATCTATCGCCCACCTATAATGATCCACCCTAGGGCATAAAATGGCCAATATACTCATCTACCACTCTCTGAATGGTTATGGAGGTACCCACTTCTCCCTTAGTAATCCAATCAATTACACAACTACTATGTGATCATAAGCCAAATAATGTAATAAGGTCTCTGATGAGACCACCAATTGCTTTATTTTAGAGCCTCATCTATAACTAGTATATATCTTTTTTGTGTAAATCCCAATAACCATCCATGAATCGTATAAATAAATGAATGAATTTTTGATTTTGTGTGTGCATATTATATATATATATATATATATGTATGTATGTATGTATGTATGTATGTATGTATGTATGTATGTATGTATTTATGTATGTAATGAATTATTGATGCATTTTCCTTGATTATATTATACTTTTGTAACTTTATTTAACAAGAATTTGAAGGATAATGTAAGACTGCAAGATCTCATTTGGGCACAACACTTACAATCTTCCTATAGCCATTGTAGATTGCTTATAGCAATTTTAGGCTCCACTTATAAGCTGCCTGTAGCCACATCAATTGTAGGATTCACTTATAGGTTTCCCATAGCCACTGTAGAGTTCCTACAACAAATTTAGGTTTCATCTATAGGTTGCCCAAAGCCACTATACAAAATAAAGCTATTATTGTGATCAGATCTTAAAGACACATTTAGTTATCCTAGAAATTGAATGGATAAATGGAAAAGACCATAGTTTTATGGACTCCATACATGAAAGGAAATTTGAATTTTCTACCAAAGATGAAAAATATAAGGCCAATGGGAAGGAGACAAAAGGAAATAAAATAGAAAAACAATATACCTTGTCCTTAACCTAGTCAATCCTAAAATAAGTAACTTTGGTTACTAACCACTTGAAGGTTGACTAGGGTAGTTTCTAAAGTATTTTTTTCCTAGTTTTGTGTCTTTGGTTAGAAGTTAATAAACCACCTTTTATACTTAATAGTAGAATCTAGGTCAGATTAAAAGTTAGTGAGTTGAAATTAAAGATTGAATAGTTAATAGAACTACAGAAGTTGATACATTGTAATCTTCTATAGAAATCTTTAACTGCTACATATTTGAGTAATGAGAAATTTGATTTTGTAAGAAGCTTTTGCAAATCTCTCAGAAAAGGATTGAAACTCAGTTCTAAATGAGGAAGGGCCCCCTCGAAAGGAGTTGTAGTGAAGATCCTGACCCTCCTTAGTTAAGAGTGTCTAAGTATATTTCATTATTAATTTGATTATATAAAGTGTGATACATATGTGATTTATAAGTATGAAGTATTTCTATATTTCTATCATAATAGTTTCATAGTATAACTATCTAGTAAATTTAACATAAGTTCATTGTATTGTAACTAGTAAAATAAGTATATTTATGAATCAATAATGCATATATAGTGTTGATATCTTTGAAAAGTGTATACACCCAAGGTTGATAATTAATATTAATTAGACTCAAAATTCTGGTATTCATTAGGTAATTAGGCTGCACAACATTTTAGCACCATTACTAGGGAGGGTGTTAATTATTATTTTCTAAAATCAATCATTATTTTTTAAGATTGGTTAATGCATTATTCTACCCAGTTAGGTAAGTTGAGTGAGGACACTGTAGTGTCTTATGCCAGATGTCTAAGTTTCTAGATATATAATTTAGTCGAGTAAGTCAAGTGAGGGCACTATGGTGTCTTATGCCAGATGTCTAAGTTACTAGAAGTAGATGATGTATAGCTTTGAATGCTTCTTTATAATATTGTAAATTACTTAGTTCATGTTTTTAGGATTTATTTCCTACAAGAGTGATTTATTTTTTGCAAAGTGTGCCTTTAATTTTCCTACTTTCATTTCCTGTTTCCTAGGATAATTTGTTTGCTTTCATTTTTTGCTTCTTAGAGTAATTTTCTTGATTTCAATAGATAGATTTACTATTTCCTAGAAGTAAAATTTTAATTCTAGTTATTTTGATTTTTTCACTCCTTGATTGTACTTTTTGATTATTCTAAAACACCCACGTGGAACACTCAAAAAACAAAAAGACACTAATCTTATGTAAAAGGAATAGGATAGATAAAAGGTGTAGAACAATATTTAAGTAGAGAGAAAGAGATTATCAAGGGAGATTCTTGCCAAAAAAATCATAATTTGGTACCAAGAAAGAACCATAAGTACCCACAGTAACCAAGAATCTTGTTGAAAAGTATACCATAAGCCAAAAGGATTTTAAAGAAAGAAATACTAAAAATGAAAGGAAGCAGCTTATAGAAGAAGTACTATTGGCTTTGAAAAATGAAGAAAAAGTAGAGGAAGCATTAGCTGAGTTAGTAAGGAGGAAACAAAGAGAAGAACTTCATGAACCAAACACTCCAAAAAGTAGCATCAAAACAACATTCCATGAAGGATTTCTTGAACAAATCCAAGAAAGCTCAGGAGAATCTTCAGATTTTAGATCAAGAAAAAAGACTCCAAAGCAATAAATAAATGTTTGATATTGTACTAAAAAAATTATTGATACATAATTTGAAGACATGATCCTAAGTTCCTTTGGTATTCATATCACAAGAAAATATGTCATGAACAGAGGCGACTTTGTGGATAACAACAGGACTCTAGACATAGTTAATTTTGATTTTCCTATTCCAGATGCAATAGGTGTAACACAAATAAAACATATCCCACCCTCAGCCTTGCCTAATTTTAGAGGTACATTCTCAAAAGACCTAGACAATATTTTGTTTGAATTTAATATCCTCTATAGAAGTGATGACTATAGGTAGGATGCACAAAAATTGAAACTTTTTCCAATCACCCTCAAAGACTCAACACTTCATTGGTTCATGGGACTAGGTAGTAATTCAATCCTCATAAGCCTAATAATGCAATAAGGTCATTGATGAGGCCACCAATTTCTTTATTTTATAGCCTCATCCATACCTAGTATATATCTTTTTCTGTATAAATCCCCATAACCATCAATGACTCATACAAATAAATGAATGAATTTTTGATTTTATGTGTACATTTGATATATATATTTTATGTTATGAATTATTGATGCTTTTTATTTGATTATATTATACTTATGTAACTTTATTTAACAAGTATTTGAAGGATAATGTAAGACTATAGGATCTCATTTGGGCACAACACTTACAATCTACCTATAGCCACTATAGATTGCTCATATAAATTGTAGGGTCCACCTACAGGCTAACTATAGCCACTATAGGTTAGATACTATAAGATTCACCTACAGGTTCCACATAGCCATTATAGAGTGCCTCCAACAACTATAGGTTTCATCTATAGGTTACCCATAGCCTCTGTACAAAATAGAGCTATTGTTGTGATCAGATCTTAAAGACACATCAAGTTGTCTTAGAAATCAAATGGATAAATGGAAAATACCATAGTTGTATGGACTCCCTACATGCAAGGAAATTTTAATGTGCTACCAAAGATGAGAAAGACAAGGCCAATGGGAAGTAGACAAAAGGAAATAAAATAGCAAAACAATATACCTTGTCCTTAACCCATTCCAGCCTAAAACAAGTAACTTTGGTTATAAGTTAATAAACTACCTTCTAAATTTAATGGAATAACCTAGGTTAGATTATAAGTTAGTGAGTTGAAATTGAATATTGAATAGTTAATATAACTATAAAATTCTTTACATTGTAATATTATATAGTAATATTTAATTGCTACATATTTGAGTAATGAAAAAGTTGATTATGTAAAAATATTTTGCAAATCTCTCAGAGAAGGATTGAAACTCATTTCTAAATGAGGAAGGACCCCTTTGGAAGGAGTTATAGTGAAGATCTTGACCCTCCTTAGTTAAGAGTGTGTAAGTAGATTTCATTATTAATCATATTATATAAAGTGTGATGCATGTGTGATTTATAAATGTTAAGTATTTATATATTTATATCATAATAGTTTCATAGTATAACTATCTAGTAAATTCAACATAAGTTCACTGTACTATAACTAGTAAAACAAGTTGATTTATGAATCAATAATACATATATAGTGTTGATGTCTTTGAAAAGTGTGTACACCATGGGTTGATAATTAATATTAATCAGACTCAAAAATCTAGTATTCACTAGGTAATTAGTCTGTAAAACATGTTGGCACCATTACTAGGGAAGGTGTTAATTATTGTTTTCTAAAATCAATCATTATTTTTTAAGATTGGTTAATGCACTATTATACCCAATCAGGGGAGTTGAGTGAGGAAACTATAGTTTCTTATGATAGATGTCTAAGTTTTTAGATATATAATTTTAGCCGAGTAAGTTGAGTGAGGGCACTATGGTGTCTTATGCCATATGTCTAAGTTTCTAGAAGTAAATGATGCATATATTTGAATTCTTCTTTGAAATATTGTAAATTATGTAGTTCATTTTTTAAGATTTATTTCCTTCGAGAGTGATGTATTTTTTGTAAAGTGTGCCTTTAATTTTCCTACTTTCATTTCCTATTTCCTAAGATAATTTTTTTCTTTCATTTCCTATTTTTTAGGATAACTTTTTTGCTTTCATTTTTTGCTTCTTAGAGTAATTTTCCTAATTTCAATAAATAGATTTACTATTTTCTAGAAGTAAAATTTCAATTCCAGTTATTTTGATTTTTGCACTCATTGACTATACTTTTTGCTTATTCTAAAACAACTCCATGGAACACTCAAAAAACAAAAAAAACACTAATCATGTGCTAAAAGGAAAATGATAGTTGAATGGTGTAGCACAACATTTATGCAGGGAGAAAGAGATTCTTGAGGGAGATTCCTACCAAATAAGCCATAATTTTCTACTAGGAAAGAACCGTCAGTACCCATAACAAAAAATCCTATTGAAAAGTATATAATAAACCAGAAGGCTCTTAAAGAAGGAAATACTAAAAACCAAAGGAAGCATCTTGTAGAAGAAGTACTATTGGCTTTGAATAAGGAAGCAAAAGTAGAGGAAGCATTAGTTGAGTTAGTAAGGAGAAAACAAAGAGAAGAACTTCATGAACCAAACACTCTAAAAAATAGCATCAAAACAACATTCCATCAAGGATTTCTTGAACAAATCCAAGAAAGTTCAGGAGAATCTTTAGATTTTTCATCAGGAAAAAAGACTCTAGAGCAAAAGATAAATGTTTTCTATCATACTGACAAAGGGACTGATACACAATTTGAACATATAATCCTGAGTACCTTTGGTATTCATATCACAAGAAAATACATCATGAACATAGGATAATTTTTGGATAACAATGAGACTCCAAACAATTATTTTTGAATTTCTTATTCTAGAT
Source organism: Torreya grandis (assembly GCA_037957365.1). Classification (NCBI taxonomy): domain Eukaryota; kingdom Viridiplantae; phylum Streptophyta; class Pinopsida; order Cupressales; family Taxaceae; genus Torreya; species Torreya grandis. Next base: position 1,073,447 of record JARHVA010000027.1, read on the forward strand.
GCAACAGGTGTAACACAAATGAAAAATATCTCACCCTCATTCTTGCCCAATTTTAGAGGTACATTCTTAAAAGACCTAGACACCTTTTTGTTCAAAATTAATATCCTTTGTAGAAGCTATTACTATAGGTAGGATGCATAAAAATTGAAACTTTTTCCAACCACCCTCAAGGACTTAGCACTTCGTTGGTTCATGGGACTAGGTTTTAATTTAGTCCTCACTTGAGAGGATATGAAAAAGAAATTTCTAGCTAAGTATCAAGAATATGGATGAGGAAGAAGTTATATAATAAATGACATATTTAGGATGACTCAAGAATGGGATGAATCTTTAGAATACTATGTTAAACGGTTCATATTCAGTGTAGAAAAATTCAAACAAAGTGCACTAGGAAAAGAACCTCTAAAACTCATCTTCCTAAAAGGAGTCTAAGAAGACTATCTGAAAGCCTTGGACCTAATGAGTGGGGGAGATATCTCTCATCTACCACTTGTATATATCAAGGAATTTAGAAAAAACTATTCCAAGTCTGTCATAAGCAAATTTAGGGGTAGCAAGCTTCCACTAGAAATTGCAAGTGGGCTATCAAAATCTAAATTAATAACCTGTTACAAGACATGAAACAGGATATCATTAGTCATTTAGCCACCCAACTAGATATCCTACACTCTAGGTAAAAGAAATAAACCTTAGATCAAACTTTGACCATCTATTATCTAGATTGTAAGAGGAGGAAGGCATATTGTAGGTGTCACAAGGTTTAAGTTAAAGTAGCTAACATCACAATTGAAGAATTGGAAATAGTAGAGTTGCATGCTGTAGGAGGAAATGGAGACCAAATTTTATATGTTGTACAAATAAATACATGGGTTCAACATGCATCATATCTAGGTATGGGATAAAATCCACCTTTTTCAAATTCTACCTCCTTTAACTCATAATTTGCAAATATTACTCCTAATTAGAATAGTATATGGATGAATATCCCACCTTCTAATTATAGCTAGAAGCCACCTCAGATAAGCTACCCCAATACCTCCTGGTAACCTACAAAAAATACATCCCCACCTCCCAATTGCAAGTGGTAGTCACCTCAAACAAGCTACTTCACTACCTCCTGACAACCTCCATAAAATGCATCCCCACCTTGGACACAAGCTTGGAAACCAACCCAAGGCTCACCCTTCATAAACCAATAATAGCAGCCTTGGAGACCCAATTAGCCCTAGGGAAACCATCAAGGATGATTCCCTTTGAAATATAAATAGAAACCTCTTGCTCTTATGCCTAATATAGAAGTTGTACCCAAGACTAATAAACTCCCTACCCAACCCATACAGAACCCCACAAATAAGTTAGTTTACCTACATTCAAAGAAAGTTATACAACCTCTAGCCCCACCCATAATAATGGAGTCAAATCAGGAAACTCCAAAAGATCATGTTAATCCACCTTCACCACCATAAGAACTCTTTGAACTAGTAAATAAAGATGTTGAAATATCCTCACCATTTCCATAACATCTTACCCTTTAGTGCCATGCAATTGATCCTAAATTTTATTTCATAGGACAGATCAAAAATCTTTGTGATAAAATTTCCCTCTTCTAGGCCATCAAGGATGTGCCCATATATTCTAAAGTTGTTAAATACTTATGTCTATGTAGTCCTAGAAGGAAGAAGAAGGATCCCAATACAGTGCATGTGATTGGCCAGCTAGTAGACCTTACGCTAGGAAACACCCTACCAAATAAATATTTAGAACTAGGATGCCCAGTAGTAACAGTCCAAATTCATGATCAGCAGTTGTCCAATACATTAATAGACTTGAGGGTTGAAATAAATATAATTACAACTGAAACCATGCATAAACTATAGCTAAATAATATTCATCCCAAATCTACAATGTTTTAAATGGTTGATAGGTATATAGTCAGACTAGAAAGAATCATTGAAGGTCTTGTCATTTCTATATATTCTTGGGAGTATCCTGTATATTTTATTATGATATAACCTAAGTCTAATTTGGGTGGATATCCTCTTATCTTAGGAAGTCCTTGTCTTGCCAAAGTTGATTCCTTCATTAGCTATAAATTAGGTGACATGTTGATCTCCAATGACAACCACACTAACAATTTGGTCCTCTAACCCCTAGCACAACTAGCCTTGGCACCAGAACATACGTTATGGGCTAAAGAAGATGAGGTAAAATAGTCTCCTTGGATTTCTATTTTTACCCTAGATTATGCATGCACCTTGGTTTATTGATAATATGATGAAATTCTCACCAACATTCCCTAGAATAATTACAAAACTCATTCTACAAATCTTAGCCACTTGCTGTTGGAAATATTGTCATTGATGTCAAAGGTCTAGCATTATTGGTGATAAAGGCCCCATTGCATTTAATATTGTTTGTAATAGATATATCTTGGTTAATGTGAGTTAATATTTATTTAATATTAACGAATATATTTTTGGTTGCATATGAGACAAAATAAGGGCCCATGGAGAAGTCAAAGAACTAGGGGTAAAGACAAAATAAGGATGGGACACATTTTCCCATGAAGAGTCATCTTGGGGATCTCCAAGAGCCACCAAGTGAAGACAAAATGGGAAGGGTGCAATTTATCATGAAGGGACACTTTAAGAAATACGAAAAGTCACCAAGATGAGGACAAAAGAGGGAAGGACATTTTTGGTCATGAAGGGTCACCACATGACTTTTCAAAGGCAAGAATATGAAGGGTCATACAAGTTTGGCACCATTTTCCATGAGGATTGAAGGGTCACTAAGGGGGAAGGCCAAAGGTCATTTGGAAAGCTATAAATAAAGGCTTGAGAAGCCATTTGTAAAATGAGAGATAGAGGTTGATTTGACATTGTAATATCTAGCTTAGAAGAGAAATTGTGAGAGATGAATATGATTTGTATTTTTTATATCTAGCTTAGAAGAGCAAAGGTGAGAGAGAGGAAAGAGATGTTGTATTGTTCTATCATTTGTTGAGATAAAATCATTGAGAGATAGGTGTGTGATATACACAAAGGGGTTGGTGCTCCTATGGGTTGGTGCTCACAAATTGTTGTTGGGTTGGTTCTCGACAAAGGGGTTGGTGCTCTTGTGGGTTGGTGCTCATGAATTGTTGCTGGGTTGGTGCTCGATAAATGGGTTGGTGATCCTGTGGGTTGGTGCTCATGAATAGTAGCTCGGTTGGCACTCAACAAAGGGGTGTGGTGCTCCTGTGGGTTGGTGTTCATGAATAGTTGCTGGGTTGGTGCTCAACAAAGGGGTTGGTGCTCTTTCAAGCTTGGCTTGTGAATATTTTTTGGGTTGGCGCTCATTCATATACTTGAGATTATTCTCCATGGTTTTTCCCACATTGGGTTTCCACGTTATATCTAGTGTCTCTCTCTATCTTGTGTGGTGTTTATTGTTTGAGTTTTATTACATATCTTGAATGTTTGATTAAGTGGAATTTGGTTAAGAAAAAGATTTATAAGATATATGATATACTAATTCACCCCCTCTTAGTATATCCCATGCTTAATAATTGGTATTAGATTAGGTTCCTTTTTGAAAAGTTTTACATCTTGAAGGTAGATCGGGAAAACACGATGGTTGGGTCACGGGAAGGATTTTATACAAATAAGGCACCTTTGTTTGATGGGATTAATTATGGATGGCCCTTGGATTTGACATATGGAAAGCAGTGGTGGAGGAATATGAAGAGCCATAGACATTAACAATTACTCCAGCAGAAAAGAAGGCAAGTGAATGTAATGCTAAAGTTTTAAATGCTATTTTATGTGGTTTATGTGAATCTAAATTTGTTAAAGTTATGCAATGTAAATTTTCTCATGAAACTTGGGTAAAACTTGAGAATATTTACAAAGGTGATGGAAAGGTTCAGCAAGCTAAGCTAAAAACTTTTAGAAGGAAGTTTGAAAGTTTGAAGATGGAAGAAGAAGATATAGCAAGTTATATTTTGTGAGTTGATCAAATTGTAAATCAGATTCAAGGTCTTGGAGAAACATTGGATGAGTCAACGGTGGTAAAAATGGTTTTGAGGTCTCTACCAATGAGATATGATGCAAAGGTTTTGGTAATTAAGGAGATGAAGAATTTAGCCAAGCTAAAAATGGATGAGCTTCATGGTATTCTCATAGCATATGAGATACAGACAGAACAAGATAAACCCTCAAAGAGAGAAGCAACTTTCAAGACATCAAAGAAGGATAAAGCTAAGATTCAATAATCAAGTGATAGTTCTAGTGATGATGAAGATGACAATGGAGCACTTTTCATTTGCAAGCCGAAAAGAGGAACAGGTAAATATCAAGGAAAATTACCTTTTAAATGTTTTAATTGTGGAAAGATTGGACATTTTTCATCTAGATGCCGAGATAAGGTTAATGATGATGAAGAATAAAAGCCTACATATAAGAAGAATTTCAAAGGCAAATCTAAGAAGGGATTCGAGAAGAAGAGCCTGTATTCTAAGGATTTTAGCTCAAACGAAGATAGTGGAGTCAGTGATTCAGAAGAAGATATTCTATTCATGGCCATACATGAAGATGATCAAGAAGAAGAAGAGGAGGACACTGAAGTGAATATAGAAGGAGAGCTCATTTGTGCGTTAGAAGAGTTAGAAGCTATTCAGAAGAAGAATCGAAGATTAAAGTATGAGATCGAGAAAAATGAACAAGAGTCAAATGAAATGATTGAAGATCTACAAGCACACTTTGAAGAAGCCAAGAAGAATGAAGAAGACCTCACAACATAGTTGGAAATAACAAGAAAATAATATTAAAGGTATGTTATTTAAATTGCCTCTTTAAAATAAGATATTAAGAAAGTAGTCAGTGATAAAGTAGTCAGTGATTCAAAATTTGAAGATAGCACTAACATGCTGAATAATATATTGGAAAGTCAAAAAGAAAATTTAGATAAGATAGGGATCAGTTTTGAAAATAAAAAGAGATATGCTGAAGCTCTTACACAAGAGGAAACAAAAAGAGGAGAAGTGAAGAATACAGAGGACATTTCAAATAGAGAAGGCTGGAGAGAACAAAGCTACAAATAGGCAATCAGGTCAGAGATATACAGACAGGTCTTATTTTTATGGCTATTGTTTTTATTGTAATGGATATGGTCACAAGAAATTAGAATGTAGAAAAAGAGCTAACAATTTTAGAAATAAGGAGAAGGAAATTCAAGGAGAGTCAAGCAGAATCCACAACTCTTTTGCTCCTCTATCAAGCTTTGATGAAGAGACATAATATGCTACAAGTGTAACAACTTCAGACACATAGCTCGGTATTGTAGAAGTGTGTTCGAGTTAGTCAAGAAGGATCAGAGTTTCAAAGCTCTATTCATCAAGAAGAAGGCTCATACATGTTCATGTTAGAACAACTTGAAGATTCTATGATGGTTCAGACAGCTTTGCATGTAAGATGTAAAGATTAGCCATGGTTAATTGATAACAGATGTTTGAGGCATATGACAGGAGATAAAAGTAAATTCATATCTCTAAATAAGATCAATGGTGGTACAATGAGATTCAGAGATAAAACCATTGCCAGGATAGCCAAAAAAGGTAATTTGAGTTTGGATTATGGTAGAACTAAGAATAAGAATGTTTTATATGTAAAAGGTCTTAAGCATAATCTGTTGAGTGTTAGTCAAATATGTGATCAAGGATATACATTAAGGTTTCATGCTGAAGGTTGTGAGATTAGAAGAAAAGATTCAAATGAGTTGATTGCAGATGCTCAAAGGATAGGGAACAATGTATATGTTTTGTCAAATATCTTCTCAAAGGCACGATCAAAGGATACATTCAAAGATCAACGAGAGGAGTTGGGAGTAATTTCTATTACTTCTTGCCATTGATGTTTAGCATCAATTGAGGGGGAGATAAGTGTTAGCTCTAGGTAGGCCCTTTGCCATTGATGTTAAAGGGGGAGAATAATAGGTACAGGTATAGGTGCAGAAATAAGTACAAGGAATAGGGACATGTTACTACAGTAAGGGGGAGTTACTGTATGTTTTCAGATGACAGTATGTGCAGGTGATAGGATGTGGCAGTTTCAGGATTGAGGTTCCCATCAATGACAAAGGGGGAGATTATTGGAAATATTGTCATTGATGTCAAAGGTCTAGCATTATTGGTGATAAAGGCCCCATTACATTTAATATTGCTTGTAATAGATATATCTTGGCTAATGTGAGTTAATATTTATTTAATATTAACGAATATATTTTTGGTTGCATATGAGACAAAAGAAGGGCCCATGGAGAAGTCAAAGAGCCACAGGGTAAAGACAAAAGAAGGATGGGATGCATTTTCCCATGAAGAGTCATCTTGGGGAATTTCAAGAGTCACCAAGTGAAGACAAAAGAGGAAGGGCACAATTTATCATGAAGGGACACTTTAAGGAATACAAAAAGTCACCAAGATGAGGACATAAGAGGGAAGGACGTTTTTGGTCATGAAGGGTCACCACATGACTTTCAAAAGCAAGAATATGAAGGGTCATACAAGTTTGGCACCATTTTCCATGAGGATTGAGGGTCACAAAGGGGGAAGGCCAAAGGTCATTTGGAAAGCTATAAATAAAGGCTTGAGAAGCCATTTGTAAAATGAGAGATAGAGGTTGATTTGATATTATAATATCTAGCTTAGAAGAGAAATTGTGAGAGATGAATATGGTTTGTATTTTTTATATCTAGCTTAGAAAAGCAAAGGTGAGAGAGAGGAAAGAGATGTTGTATTGATTTATCATTTGTTGAGATAGCAACATTGAGAGATAGGTGTGTGGTATACACAAAGGGGTTGGTGCTCCTGTGGGTTGGTGGTCATGAATTGTTGCTGGGTTGGTGCTCGGCAAAGGGGTTAGTGCTCTTGTGGGTGCTCCTATGGGTTGGTGCTCACGAATAATAGCTAGGTTGGTGCTTGACAAAGGGTTGTGGTGCTCTTGTGGGTTGGTGCTCATGAATAGTTGTTGGGTTGGTGCTCAACAAAGGGGTTGGTGCTCCTGCAAGCTTGGCTTGTGAATATTGTTTGGGTTGGTGCTCATTCATATACTTGAGATTGTTCTCTGTGGTTTTTCCCACATTGGGTTTCCACGTTATATCTAGTGTCTCTCTATCTTGTGTGGTGTTTATTGTTTGAGTTTTATTGCATATCTTGAATGTTTGATTAAGTGGAATTTGGTTAACGAAAATATTTATAAGATATATGATAGACTGATTCACCCCCCCTCTCAGTATATCTCTTGCTTAACACTTGTAATATGTTGAGTGTCAATTTTTTAGCTTCTATAAAGTAGATAAATCTGATGCATATGTACATGAAATATTTCACCAGCTAAATCTTCATAGTTTTAGCCAAATCAAATCTCTTAGCAATATGTAAATGATGAAAGAACTCTCATAATAAATTGAAATCTCTCTAGGAAAAACATTGCTTATTAATAGCAAGTTGGAGTTAAATGAGGAAAAGTGCTTAGTCGGCATGTTGCATACAAACCAACATGCTTTCATATAGGATTATGAGGACATGCACAAAATCAACCCATAAACATGCACACATTATATCTATATAAAATAATGGTGCCAACCAATTAGACAGCCACAATGAAGGATGAATCCAACTCTTAGAAAAATAGTCAAAGTGGAATTGCAAAAACTACTAACCACTGGATTTATATACTCCATCTCAGATAATGAATGGGTCTCACCTTTAGTAATTGTATGCATAAATTATAGTAAAAAATTTGGAGAATGGTGTGTATGCATAGATTATAGGAAACTTAATACAACAACTAGAAAGGATCATTTTCCTCTACCCTTCATTGTTTAGGTGTTGGACACACTGATAGGGAAGAAATATTTTGCCATTTTGGATGGCTTCAGTGGTTATAACCAGATTAGCATTGCTCTTGAGGATCAAGAGAAGACCACCTTCACCTATCTTTGGGGTACTTATGTTTATGTTGTATTACCTTTTAGGATGTGTAACGCTCTTACAACATTTTAGAGAGATGTCTTAAGTATCTTTGCAGATATGTCAAATGAATGTGTAGAAATTTATATGAATGATTTCATTATTTATGGAAATTTTTTTTATGGGTACCTGAACAATTTGGATAAAGTGATACAACATTGTCAAGAGAACCATTTATGCTGAAGGAATTAATGTCGACTCTGCAAAAATAATCATCATAAAAAATATCTTTGTTTCTTAAAAATAGAAAGATGTTAGGATTTGTTTAGGACATGCTAGTTACTAAAGGATATTTATAAATAATTTCCACAAAGTACTAGCACCATTTTTCACTCTCTTGACTAAAGATGATGAATTCCTCTGGACTTTTGCCTGTGATGCAACCTTTAAGAAATTGAAGGAATTATTGACCACCACCTTTGTTTTGAATGGTCTTAATTGGAAGCTTCCCTTCCATATTCACATAGACACTTCAGATATTACCCTAGGAGTTGTGCTAGGCCAAAAATAGGGAGCACTCAATTATGTTATCTATTTTGTAAGCAAGAACCTATAGGAAACAAAATCAAATTACACGATTATTATAAAAAGGTTCTTGGCAGTAGTATCAACAAGTTCTATCACTACATTATAGGGTATCAAGTTTTTGTTCATATAGACCATACAACCATTTGATATCTTATGAAAAAACTAGTTATCCCAACCAGAGTGATATGATGACTGCTCTTATTACAAGAATTTAATCTCACCATTGTAGATAAGCCTAGTAGGGACAACATTGTGGTTGATTTCTTATCATGCCTAAAATCACCTGAAGAAGATACCATAGTGGAGGACTCATTTTTAGATGAGCACCTATTCTCTTTCACCCTTACAATACCTTGGTATGTTGATATTTCTAACTACCTTGCCACAAGGTTACTCTCAAATTACTTCCTTCCTAAACAAAGAAGAGCTTTGATTCATAAAAGTGGTAGGTATTCATGGCTGTCTAGATTTATATTCTATACTGGGCCTAACTCCATCATCAGAAGATGTCTTAGAGAAGATGAAGTTCTAGATATCCTCAAATAATACCATGATAAACCCTATGGAGGGAACTTTGTAGTCAAGTGTACAACAACAAAAAATCTGAATATAGGATATTATTGGCCCTCCCTCCATAAATATGTCATAAGGTATAGTGCTCATTGTGATGCCTTTGAAGCCTCAAATGTTAGTGTATGGGGAGACCTACACACTCAGATGAGATGCCTTTGGAGCCTCAAATAGTGCTTAAACCATTTGAAAAATGGGACCTAGACTTTGTCAGACCTTTTGATCTAAAATCTAATAACAAAGAGTGCATCCCTTTATGTATTGAATATGTCACTAAATGAGTGGAGGTCAAGGCTCTTACACATGCTAGGGATGAGAAGGTGGAAACTTTCCTCTATGAATAAATATTCATAAGATATGGTGTGCCACTAGAAATAGTCACTGATCAAGGACCCCAATTCACTACTAGTTTAATTATTTCTTTGGTCTAGCCATATGAGATTAAGGATAAAAAATAAACTCCATATCATCCATAGTCTAATGGATAGTTAGAAGTCACCAATAAGGAGTTAGAAAATATTTTGACCAAGACTGTTAGTATGTCCCATAAGGATTGGGAGGCTAGACTTCCTAAAGCTATTTGGTGTTACCAAATCACATGGAAGACTACTATAGGATTTACCCCATATGAGTTGGTCTATGGGAAGAAACCTATCTTGCCAACATAATTTGAGCATAAGACCTTACAAACATGACTAGCACTTGGGATGGATATATCTGAAGCACAAAAAGAAAGGCTTATGTAACTAGATGTCTTAGATGAATATAGATAGTAGGCATTGTAAATTATAGAACTTATACAACACGAGTGGATTAACTGGCATGATAGGTACATTAAGACCAGGCAATTCAATGTAGGAGATTGGGCACTTCTTTTTTATTTAAATTACAAGGATCACAAGGGCAGACTCCAGACCAAATGGTTTGGTCCATTTGAGATTGAGCATGTTTTTGACAATGGAGTAGTGCAACTCCAAACCATTGATCCAGTAAAATTATATCTCTAGTCAATGGCCACAAACTAAATTTATATAAAAATACACTCACTCAGGAGGAGTTTTCTAGGCACATACACATGTAATTACAAAATGAATACAATGATGTGTTAGATCAGAATGATGTCTCATCAGACAAAAGGAGAACCAACCAATACACAGATGAAGGAGAGGACATCCTAACCCTCATCTGGCATGAAGATTGAGACCTTCACTTGGTCTTTAGCTATTCACCCTTATTGTTGACTTGGCAAGGACCCAGAATAAACATTCTACTCTAAGCAGCAATTAGTTCAAAAATAAATAAATAAATAAACCTAATAATAAAAACCCTTTTTTGGGTGTTATTGGTAGTTTTTGGGTAGAAAACCAACCTATTAACTATCCAAAATTATAAAATGGGCCTAAATAGAGAACTAACTTGTTGGGTTTTTAGGGATTAAAAAAATGAAAAATAAATAATCATTTTGAGCAAACTATTTATCCTCCTTTAGTTTCCAAGGGCCATTTTGTAGCTATTGTAGGTATCTCCTTTAGTTTCTATGAGCTCTTCTATAGCTGATGTAGGCACCTCATTCAGCTCCATGTGATCTTCTATAGATATTATGGACACTTTTCCCATAGCTGGGCATAACCTTACTATCTCTATAGGCACCATCTCTATTTATTGAAGGCATACCCTAATATCCCTCTAAGCACATGCAAAATAGTTCTTCCCACACTTTAAGCTATATCCTTATCTATGATCTTTTCATCATACAAGGAGGATACCAAACTAGTTAGAGGAAGAATGGAGTATTAGAGTAAAAAAATAAAAACCATGCTCAGGCCTACCCCTAAATAATAAGGAAAAGTCACTAGGTAAGATCTATAGGTAGTAAGATAGCACATAGGCTAATCATGTAGAGGAAAATCACCAAGTAACAACACCTTCAGCTACCCCCTTCCATATTCATGAAACACCTAACTTGGATCACCTAACTTTGTAATAACTACCTTGTGGTAAGAGAGCAATAATCTCTTATCTAAGTATAAGACCCCTATTCTAGTTCCATACAGGCTATCATGACACACATGCAGGTGAACTAAAGGCACCATTGAAGCCTAACATCCTGTGATATCATCATTACTTCAAAAGGGGCCCACTATAGTCCAATTAAAAATATAAGTACAATCATTGCATTCCATCAAATCACTTGTATGCAAACACTCAAATGCATATCCTTGGCATAACCCTTAGTAAATTGTTAAAAGGTGCATTATTTATATTGATCATTGAAAAGTATTCATTATTTTAATATAGCATGTACGATATTAAAACACATATTAAATAATAAAACATGTCATTCATTTAATACCTCTCAACTCATAGTTAAACCCATATGATGACTTCCCAACCTGCACTTATACCCCTAATTATGACCCCATTCCATCCCTTCCATACTATTCACTCTAGGTCACTTGAGGACATGTGTCAGCTCATGTTGGGGGGGAGGATGTTGTAGGTGAGAATATAAGGCACTATGGGATCTAAACATGTAGGATTAAATGCCATAATGAAGCCATAATATCTTATAGGGAAAGCAATTAATTTCATTGCTTTCCCTTGTAAGTACACCTATTCATTCAAAGCTAAAAAAACCTTGTAACCTACAACCACAAATTGTTATTATTGAACAAACCCCTGCTTTGCTATAGATAGATTTTTATAAGCCAAACAAAGTATGTTGCTTATTTTGGTTGAAAGGATTAGTAGAAAACCTAAACTTAGTAGAATGGGAGGGTCAGTTATGAGGAGATAACCCATAGATCATAGGCAACTTTAGGGAGACCAAGCTAGTTGGGTTGTTTTTAATAGAGCTAGTTAGACCACCTATTTTGAGAAATTGTATCATTTCTTAGAACCCCTTGTTAGAAAATTTGTAGGATCCTTTACTAGAAACCAAGCTATTTTACATGGCATCACATTCCTAGTCACTAAAGAACTAGTGAGCCAGGCAACTGGGATGCCAAATATAGGGGGAAATGGCAAAACGAACCCAATGGTGAAGATGCCAAATAATAGTTTTGTCAATAAAATGAAAGACTAGTATTGAAGAAAGGTGGTGTGGAGAGACTTAGCTTACCTGTAGCCTATAAGGAGATAGCCTTGTACATCATTAGATACATGACCTAAAAAAGAAGATACTCTTCGATTTAAATTTTTGAATCATTTAAGGCATGATAGAACCATTAATGTTCCAAATCACTTATGGAACATTCTAAAAAGGATGTCCAAAGAGTACCAGAAGGGTATTGACAAGGCCCTATCCCATCATTGCCTAATATAGTTGATAACTAAACATGGAATAAACTCTATCATACTTGACTGAAGTTGGGAATAGTTTTTATCCCTGGGGAATAATGAACCTCAATAAGAAGAGGGTAATAATGAGGAGAAATGTCCTAAGGAGAAATCTCAACAGATTGTACAAGAAGATGTTGTGGTCACTAGTGATATTGGTCAACCCTTAGCTATTAAGGGTCCATCTAAAACTGCTACAAGAAGAAGAAAGAGAAGGAAACTATCCCTAACTCCTTTTGAAACATAGGAGGAAAGTCCATAGCAACATATTCCTTCTCCCACTATCTCCTTACCATAGATTGATCTTTCCACCATGGCTTCTTTAGGTTAGGAGGAAGTTCTTTCATCAACTACTGCATAGGAAGAACAAGTTCCATCATCCACCCATCTTGAAAGGAAGATAAAAACTAAAGAAAAGAAACGCACTATATCAAGAAAAAGGAGTCCTCCTCCTAGGAGATCTTAAAGAATTAAGAAACAAAATACAATTACAGACTCCTCACCCATAAACATCAGTGAGGATGAAAAGTCAAAGAAAGATCCTAGGTTTAAGAAGACCCCTGATGGGTTTGAAATTGAAGAATGACCTATGATGAGTAATCTACCAAGGAAGAAGAAGAATAGTCACTTTAGCCATCTAGATTCACTAAGAAAGACATTGATCTCCTCAAAAACATTGGGTATACAAAAAAAGAATTGAGAATGGTATATTAGCCTACAGCAGAAGAGGAGTTGATTAAAAAAGAAACTATGGAAACAGAAGTAGAACAAGAGATATTTCTCCATGCTTAAGAGTTTCAAACATTGAAACAAGCTATGAAAGAAATATACAGGCTAAGGAATGAAATAATATAATTAAAATTAAAAAGAGGCATTGAAACACTTCTAGGGGTAGAAAAGTTTGTAGAACCTTCTATGGATAGAGAAAAGGTATTGAAGGAACCTGTAGTAGTTTACCTAGAGGAACCTGCAACAACTTCATCTACCTTGGCCACAGAAGCACCTACAATAGATGATGCTCTAGCTTTGGTACCCTTCTGTAATATATTTTCTCCTCCATTACTCATTGCAAAAACACCAACAATAGAAGAAGTCAATGCTGTAAATCTTTCAGCTACCATACCTAAAGAAATTGATGACCTCCTACATTTTCTTAAGGAACAATTTGGCGATGATGAAAATCACTACAAGAAGTTATTCCAAATATTTAAAGTATATGTTAAAACCATAGAAAAACAAGTGGACTTGGAATAAAAACTAGAAATAGTTGAACTAGGATCAAGTATCTGAAGGAAAAGATTAATAAAATGCATGAAACCACTGAAATGTTAATGGAGTGTAGACTACCTTCTAGGGTGTATTATGTCTACTTAGAAGAGAGATGAATTAAATTTAGATATGACAGGATCTATAATGATCAGTGCTATATGGTTTTTGAACCTAAATCTTTATTTAAAGTTTATAGACATGTTGATCCTGACCTCCAAGCTTAGTTAAGAAAGTTTTACATCCACCAATATGTTGTACCTAGTAATGCAGATTGGAATCCAAATATCTACTTAGGGGATGTTGAGTTGAATGCATTTTATTCATATGTTCTTAATGAAATAGGAAGAATAAAACAAGTGGAAGAGTATCAAGAAAAATAAAAAAAGCTACCCTGATGATTAGGGGTGAATCAAGTGATCCAGATGTTGTAATAGAAGAATGGATCTCCTTCATGAACTCAAGTATTCCACAAGAATGGGTTATTAGGAAATAGTTAGAAGTTTAGAATCATTATTTGAGTCTAATGGAAGATGGTAAGAAAATTTTTATTTCTTGTTCTCACATATAGGTATAACTCTCTAATGCTTTAAAAAGAAAGGAACCTTACTCCACTCAAAACCTTAGGGAAGCCATACATAGACTATACATGTATATTGAGTTTGTCAGGAAGAGAAGGATAAAATGGTTGAGATTGATGTTTCAAACTCCTTTGTTTTGGTTCCCAATTCCTAATTAGGAGGGAAAGGTCCTAGCTAACAGAGAGGTAGAGAAGAAAAGATGGGAGAACATTGATGATGCCAAAGGCTTCTATATCCTCAAAGGGCTAGGTTGTACTAAGCCCATTGATTTAAGAAAATTTTGTGGTTTCAAAATGCAGCCAAAACTTATTTGAGGTTGAGTAAGAGGTTAAGTAGGGGGCTATGATGAGGCCACCAATTTCTCTATTTTGTAGCCTCATCCATAACTAGTATACATCTTTTTCTATGTAAATCCCCGTAACCATCCATGACTCATATAAATGAATGTATGAATTTATGATTTTGTGTGTGCATTTGATATATATATATATATATATATATATGTTATGAATTATTGATTTTTTTTACTTAATTAGATTATAATTGTGTAACTTTATTTAACAAGAATTTGAAGGATAATGTAAGACTGTATGATCTCATTTAGGCACAACATTTATAGGCTGCCTGTATCCACTATAGGTTGCTTGTAGCAATTATAGGTTCCACCTATAGGATACTAGTAGCCACTGTAGGTTGGTTGTAGCAACTATAGACTTCCCTTACAGGTTGTCCATAGCCATTGTAGAGTGTTCATAGTTATTTTAGGTTTTACCTAAATGTTTCCCATAATCACTATATAAAATAGAGATATTGTTGTGATAAGATCTTAAGGACACATCTAACTATCTTGGAAACCAAATGGATAAATGGAAAGGACCATCGTTGTATGGATTCCCTACATGCAAGGAAATTTGAATGTGCTACCAAAGATGAGAAAGACAAGGCCAAGGGGAAGGAGACAAAAAGAAACAAAATAGAAAAATAGTTTACCTTGTCCTTAATCTAGTCAAGCCTAAAACAAGTAACTTCAGTTACTAACCACGTGAAGGTTGATAGAGGTAGTTTCTAAAGTATTTGTATTTTTCCTAGTTTGGTGTCTTTGGTTAAAAGTTAATAAATTACCTTTTGTATTTAATGGTAGAGCCAAGATCATATTAGAAGTTAGTGAGTTGCAATTAAAGATTGAATAGTTAGTAGAACTATAGAAGTCATTGCATTGTAATCTTCTATAACAATCTTTATTTTCTTTAGATTTGAGTAATGAGAAAGTTGATTCTGTAAGAAGCTTTTGAAAATCTCTCAAAGAAGGATTGAAACTTAGTTATGAATGAGGAAGGGCCCCCTCAGAAGGAGTTGTAGTGAAGATCATGACCCTTCTTAGTTAAGAGTGTGTAAGTAGATTTCATTATTAATTTGATTATATAAAGTGTGATGCATGTGTGATTTATAAGTGTAAATTATTTTTGTATTTTTTGTCATAATACTTTCATAGTATAATTATCTAGTAAATTCAACATAAGTTCATTGTACTGCAACTAGTAAAACAAGCTAATTTATGAATCAATAATGCATAGATAGTGCTGACATCCTTGAAAAGTGTACACACCCTAGGTTGATAATTAATGTTAATGAGACTCAAAAATATGGTATTCATTGGATAATTAGTCTACACAATTGTCATTACACTCAAATTTCCATAAAATGACTCATCTATAAACTTGTAAAAATCCCTGTATATTTGGGCTAGCATAGTCCTCCCCCATGAGAACATAGTTCCATATACCTCCACACTACACACAATCTTGTGCATCTTGTATGAAATAGACACTCCAATTTCATCCATAACAACAAATGATGATATAAAAATATCTAACCACTTTCACAAGCATAGAGCACTAAACTACATAATAACTGATAGTGGTACATCACTATCAATCCCTCTCTAAATTATACCTAAGGGCACATAAAAAAAATAAAAGGACATACAATCAATGGCATCATCACCCATATCATCTTATACCATCACGTGTCTCCCACTAATTTATAAATGCTATAGCGATACACATCCTCTAGAGTCATAGTCATCTCCCCTATAAGAAGCTATAAAGTACATGTATCTACTTTCCACCTCTCACATAAGGTAGTAATCAAATATCAATCCCACTGCACTGTGCCTAGGTCACACATATGACTAAACCATGCCATATCCATGATAGCTCTCTCATTAGTAGATAATGGTAACACCCTCAATGTCTCCATCACCTAGCGCTTATAGAACTCTTTCATCCACACCTAACCCTATATCATCAGAAATATCACACCCATAATGTAATAATACCAAGTCAAAATCCAAGCAAAAAAAAAGAGTAGTAAAGCAAAATCTCATAAAAGCCTTCCCATTAGACAATAGCATTGTAGAAAGGATAGCAACATTGGACAAAAGCACTGTAACTTGGATAGAAACACTAAAAATTAGACAAGAGTGTTGAACCCTAGATAAGAGCACCATAATTAAATTTTTTTAGGCTACTTTAAAGAGCTCAAAAACACTAAAATAGGCCTAAAAATAGACAAAAACCAAGAATTTAGGTTACTTACTAGGGTCACATCACCATAGTCTTGAATTTGGGCTGCCAACTACTTGAATCAGGTTGTGGTACATGCTCATCTCCTTGGCATCTCTCTCACTCCAAAGCTCAAAATATCAACCTAGTCAATATACAAATGAATTGAGAATCAATCCAATTTCCTATATTAGCCAACTTTCTAAATCAAAACAAAATACCATTTTTCCCATAACTCAAACCTTGTAACTCCATTTTTCAAACCATTTTCTTCCACAAAATCATGACAATGATACCTTTGACATCACTCAAGATTTACTCTCTTACTATCTCATATATCTACTATAGTTTGAGAATATTTATATTCCTCTTATGTTCAGACACACACCTTGGTCCTTACCAATTCAAATATGTTCCACTTTTAACAACTCAATCTAATCAATCAAATAACCTTTCAAGCTATTCACAACAAGCCAAACTTATTTCTATTATTAAGCCACTAGTCATCACTTTTGGCTTGACCTCCTCTTTCACAATTTTTATCCATCTCACCAAAAGGGGGCATCATTCCTACTATTCCTATTTATACACTTACCCAACATGCCCATCCACTCTCATAAGTGGATATACCATGGTTCTTACACATCCAACATTCAAATTATCAAATTCAGCTCAAATTGGTTGAGATATACAATGATTTAAATTATATGGGTGACTCAACATTAATCAAGACATTCAGAGGTGTTGGGAGATAAACCGGAAGCACACAATTTGATTACCAAACCAAGCAACTTAATATGCGGAAATTAACCAGATTCACCAAGTAACTAGAATTCAGAATAACACATGATATGAGAGACAATACACAACTTGTATTAACACTTTATACAGAAAAGAATACAATAAAGAAGATGCCACTTCTTCTCCACCACCTTACAGAGGTTTCCCACACCTCAAGTGAACAGTAATTCTTCTCCCCAAAGCTCTCCCTCTCACAGGTCCCAACACCCAACTTAAATACAGAGTTGGTGTTCACCTCCCGTGCTCCACGCACAACACAAGTGCTCCACGCACTCCACAAGCACTCCACGTGCTCCACAAGTACTCAAGGTACTTCAAGTAGATCTCCCATGAACCTGCAATACCTGCACTTCAATAGACCATACTTATGGAAGGAACTCCCTTGCCTTCCTCTCTTGCTCAATCCGAGTACACACCTGTACTCCAAGTAGATCCTGCTTGATACTGCTCCCTATTGTGTTGCTGTCTATATGACCTTGCACATCTGCAAATCAAACAACGGTTCTGCTCACCTGTGAACCTTGACCTTGCACACACATACACCTGCAGATCAATGATCTTACTTACCATGTAGATCTCCTATATAGGCCATGCAACTGTGACCAAGATCCTACACTCTTGAAGAACCCAGCTGGCTCTCCAATCCAGCACCAACACACCTGGTACTGAGGCACTAGGAGGAACGCACCATTGCTCTACCTCACACACAGAAGGAGCTTATAATTATGCTCTCTTACTCCCTAGCACACTTTTCCAATACAACCATGAGTCTATTATATAGATCTCATCCAAACAATAATTAGACATCTAATTACAATAATTAGATCCGCAGCTATGAGTCTAAAATTAGCACTCATCATGCAAACACTTGGTTCGTTAGCTAACTGCCCGTAATTAGCTCACAGTCGAACCACACAGGCGACCGACATCGGTCCCTGTCTGCCTGGAGGTGACCGACATCGGCCGATATATGACCGACATCGGTTGCTTCTCTATGCTCTCTCGCCGACGTCGGCTGATCAGACCGACCCCAACTTCTCTGCAACTCAGCAACCTTCAGCAACCTCCTCTCCTGTTTGCATCAGTGAAGCTTTTAGCTCCACAATCCTAACAAGAGGGATATACCTTCAATTTATAGATATATAGATGATTTAGATACAATGGTTCAGATCATATGGATCCATAGTAATTTTAGCTTACAGACACAAACTATTTAGATACAATGGTTCAAATTATATGGATTCATAGTGATTTTAGTATAGATATAGACTCAAATACCAGATTTTTGGGCATGCACATACTACATGTCTCATACATATAGCTTCATAAAACATGATATATTTTTTAGAATTAGATAACAAACTATAGACATAGTGAAGAGCATAGTGTTT
Organism: Torreya grandis; assembly: GCA_037957365.1. Classification (NCBI taxonomy): domain Eukaryota; kingdom Viridiplantae; phylum Streptophyta; class Pinopsida; order Cupressales; family Taxaceae; genus Torreya; species Torreya grandis. Next base: position 1,092,495 of record JARHVA010000027.1, read on the forward strand.
TGGGGTCTCCAGTTTTGCATATGAGACATGGTAAGATATATCATATCACATGTGGTTATACAATTTACCATATTATATAGATGCATCACTCACATACCAAATTTGAGGGCATGACACAAATGTTCATGTTCTTCATCATTCATAATTATATAGATAGGATGACAAGACATGACATTTTATTCATGCACATTGATTAGAGTTTTAGATTACACCTAGTTATACCTAAGTTATCACTAGGTTAAACTGCATGGTTGTCTATAGTAGTTGGTCTATTGCATTACCCAGAACTAAACTACATGATTTTATGTAGGATAGAGGACAAACATTGGTTTTAGGCCTCTGAGTATTTCTTAGTTCCAATTCAGATATTCAGAGTGGGGGAATGATAGATTTTTCTCTTCACAACATACAAATTTTATACACACATTCCAGATTACATGAGTTTATGTGAGATACAGGATAAACATTGATTTTGGGCCTCGAATCATTCCTCATTTTCAGTCAGATTTAGCATAGGGGGCAAACATTACCCTCCTTCTCCATGATTACATAGATTCCACATTCAAATTTAGTATAGGGGCATCCATTTTAGGGATTCCTTATTTCTCCAGGCACTATTCGGATCTCCATCTACTTCCCTATCTAGGGAGTGAGTTGGACCCTCACAACACATTTTTCTCCACGTAGGTAAGTTCAGGTGCACATTTTCTTCTTCTTTTTCTACTATAGTATTTCATTTCATTTCATCACTAGAATAAAAGGGGGAAAATGTATACACCCTAAATTGGACAAGAAACCATACTTGTCATGTCTTTTCATAGTTATTTTCATAGGAGACTCTTATTGGAGAATATGAACCTTGTTCACATTATACATGTCTTTTATTTTATTTATCTTGGTCTTATTTGTTGTTGGAGTCACCTTTTTGTCCATAACCAGTCATCCAAAACATTTTGACTAGTTATTTTACCTCAGCCATGTAGTGTTTCCCATGCCAATCCTATGCCCCTAGGTCCTAAGCCTATGGGATAGGAGCATTTGAATTGGACTATATCATTGGACCCTAAGGTGTCCCATTTTTAGTGCTACTATCCTTTTACATTTTGAGTCCCAATGGTCATTTCTCATTGCTCAAGAGGTCCTAAACCCTTCTTAGACCCTCCCTTAGATTTTGTTTATATTTTGAATGTTGGATAATGCAAATAAAGATCCCAAATTAAAAATAAAGAGTATCCTATATACAAAACTTCACAAGGCATTTTATATCTAGCACTTACTACTCTAGCACATTAAATAATTAAAAATTAGTCAATATTATAGCTCAACATTATACATCACACATAAATTTGCATTCTTGATCAAGGAAGGGCCTAGGTGAAATTTCATTCTTGAATCTACCATGTGCATTGATTATGCACATTCCCTAAGGGAGAACTATATTTGATCTGAGACCTTAGTTTGAGGGTTAATGTAGGTAGAAATCAGGATGGTAGGGGTTATAGATCATCAAATCATACATCCCCTAACCTAAATTTTCTCCTTTTGATTTTGACATGTTTGTTATTCCATGTGTGTAGATAGACCTAGGGTTTGAAGATTAAAATATCTCTATAATGATCTCTATCAACATTCAACATCCAACATTTCATAGGAAAAACATTAAAAACCCATAAAATTAGGTCTCTATGCACATTTTGGATAAAAATGGTAGAAGAAGAAAACATTGCCAAACCCCAAAGTGTCATATTTTTTTGGTCCTATCCTTTCATTGAATGAAAACCAAATATAGGTTTTTGACATCTTCCCAGTCCTACATAGCAATTTTTAGCCTTTGAAATAGTCATCTCAATTTATTTTTCTAGATAAGTTACTTCTTTTCTCTATGTAATTGCTTTGATCAAATTTATATACAATCTATATTTTACTATATTTGATTATATTTTACCCCTTAATCTAGACCCTTTATTGTTTATAAACTAAACCTTAGTTTCCCAAAAATAATAAAATAGTTTTCAAAATTGTCAAAGTTTATGTTGTGGTTGTAGAACTATAGTTTTGATGCTTCTTGACTAAAAAAATACATTTAAAACACATCCAAGGTGAATAATAATGTCTAGTACCAGGTTCTTGGCCTCCCACCAGGCCCACTCGACAAACCCACCACCTATTTCAGCCTCAAGAGCACCCTTCCTAATATAAGAAAATAACAATTTTTAGCCTAAGTTCAAACATGAATAAAATAAAAATTATAAGTAATTTACAACCTTAATATCCCTCCCCTACAAGTTACAGTGAGGGGTCCAAAAATGCAATTTTTTTAGCAACAAACAAGCAAATTCTTGAGTTCCATTTGGCATTTATATCTGTAAGACCTAAACCTAAAAAATTATCAATTTTATCATGTATAGATAAGCAAATTACATCTTATCACACTACCACAATGTTCAAATCCACCCAGAAGTGCATTTTCACTACCATTATGGAGAGTAGAAACACTAACAACAAATGTTATCAAGTTTAAGTTATGGTTGCATAACTCTGGTTCTAATGATTAATTACTAAAAAAGTAAATTTACAACACATACTTGGGGTGTATAATGTCTATTACTAGGTTCTTTTCCTACCACTAGTCTCGATCGACAAACCCACCCCCATTTCGGTCTCAAGAACACCGTTCCTAATACAAGAAAAATACAATTTGATAGCCTAAGTTTAAACATACATAAAATGAAAACTTTGATATAAATTTTATAACATCCAGATAAGAAAATTACATGTTATCACACTACCATGATGTTCGAATCCACTCAGAAGTACATTTTCACTATCGTTCTTGAGAGCAAAAACACTGACAATAAATATTATCAAGTTTAAGTTATGGTTGCATAGATCTAGTGTTGATGTTTCCTAAATAAAAAATGACACTACCAACACATATTGGGGCATATAATGTCTAAGAATAGGTTCTTGTCCTACCATCAATCCTAATCGACAAACCCACCACCCATTTCAACCTCAAGAACACTCTTCCTAATACAAGAAAAATGCAATTCTTTTGTCCAAGTTCAAATATGCATAAAATGAAAAATTTAAGTCATTTTAATGAAACATAAGATCCTTCCCCTACCTATTTAATACCTCTAATTTTACCCCAGGTCACTTAGGGTGAATCTTTGATGTTAATGCGTTAGACGAGTTGTAGTGAGGGGTCCAAAATATAACTTTATGGCAGTGAACAAGTAACTTCTTAAGCTCCAACTAGCATTTATACCTTTGGGACCTCCACCTAAAAATATATCACTTTTATAATGTATAAATAGTAAAATTACATGTTATCATACTTCTATGATGTTCAAATCCACCTGAAAGTGCATTTTCACTACATTTTGGAGAGCAGAAACGCTGTCAACAAATGTTGTCAAAGTTTAAGTTTTTATTGTAGAACTCTAGTTATGATGCTTCTTGAATGAAAAGTGACATTGTATACATGTACAAGAGGGTTGGATAACATATAATACTATTTTATTTGCCTCCCATCAAGCCTGATCGATAAACCCACCACCCATTTTGGCCTCAAGAACACCCTTCCTAATACAAGAAAAATGCATTTTTTAAGCCTAAGTTCAAACACAAATAAAATGAAACATGTAAGTAATTTACATGACCCATGAGATCCATCCCCTATGTATTTAATCTCTCTAAGCTCACCTCAAAACACTTAGGTTGAAGCTTCAAGATCAATCTGTTAGACAAGTTATGAGGGGTCCAAAAATGTAACTTTTTGGCATTGAACAAATAACTTCTTGAGCTCCAATAGGAATTTATACTTATGGAACCTCCACCTATGATTATATCACTTTAATCACATCAAAATAAGACAATTTCATGTTATCACACTGTCATGATATTCAAATCTTCCCAGAAGTGCATTTTGACTACCGTTCTAGAGATCAAAAACATTAACAATAATTGTTGTCAATGTTTAAGTTGTGGTTATAAAATTCTAGTTTCGATGCTTCCTGACTGAAAAATGACACTACCAAAAATTTCAAGGAGGGAGGATAATTTTTAGGACTAGATTCTTGGCCTCCCATCAGGCCTGATTAACAAACCCACCACCCATTCTAGCATCAAGAACACCCTTCCCAATACAAGAAAAATGCATTTTTTAGCCTAAGTTCAAACACCTATAAAATGAAACCTATAATTCATTTCTTGAGGTTCAATCACATCCAAATTAATATTTAATCACATCCAATATAATATTATCTTAACTTGAAGAATAAAAAAAATATTTACTAGCAGTGCTAACCACATGAAGGTGGAAGTTTACCTGGCACCGCTAACCTACAAATAATTGTTAGTATGTAATTAAAAATAAAATGTATATGTACTACCTAGAAATTTTTTTTTTGGTAAAATTGATTACATCTACATTTTAAAAGTCAACATACCTCTATATTTCAATCCAAGGAACCATTGGGATCTACTCTCACCTTGATAGTATCAAGAATAGCTTCATGGTCTGACTCCAGAACTTTCCATAGTTTCCTATTTAATAGCCTCCCAGGATATTTTTATAATTTAATATTCATTAAAATAATCAAATTTTAATAGTGAAATATCTTCATGTGTGTTTCAAACTCTTTAAATAACCATTGATATGAATATTTTATAGGATATCATTGAAACCAAGTCTCGTGACTACCACTAACCTAGTGGGATAGTTAATGTTTTCTCCATCTATAACTGGGGAAGTCAATTTTTATTTCTCTCTACACACCAAATCAAGTATTAATTGGTTCCTTCTTCATTATCCTCATCTGCAATAACTGAAAAAACATGGCATGTATTACAAAAAACCATTTTTTGTAACAATATGAAGATATATAATTATTGGCTCGATTATCAGTAGGAAAAACCAAATAAATTACATCATGAATTATTTTCCACAAAATATTTTATTGTATTATTTTATATTGGTTTACAAAGAGAGGTGAAAGAATATAAAACTTTCACTAGGTGGTTACAAGATAAAACCAATTCCCACGAACCAACTCATTTATTAAGAACTAAAGAAAACCAACTAAAAACAAATTACTTTTAGATCATAAAATAATCTAATAAACTCCCCCTTGATCCAAAAGGTATAGAAAATATTAAGATCTAAATCTATGACTATGAAGTCATCAATGAGTATCTTTGCTATATATTTAAGTTAACACACTGTACATCATGGTACTGATCAAACTATGGTTGATGAACATGATCATGGCTTAATCATCCCATTTGACCATCGTACCATATAGTAATAGAACCTAATCAAATTATATCCTACTATAACAACCCACATAAGGTCTCACACAAGAACCTATCTAAGTGATACCCCAGTACTCTATATGGCACATCTCTTGGATGCCCAACAATCACCAACATCACATACGTGCCTTTGCTCAAAACTCAAAATGATAGAAAATCTAATGTTGACTCATACAACCACCAATGATTGATCTAAGGCCACTATAAAATATCTTCTCCCCCTATCATGTGAGAGGTGAGAAGCTATGAGTCATAAAAACAAATTCAAACTACTCTATCCACTCCATGTCATAAATATCAGATATAGAAAGCCAAAAATGGAACTAGAAGAAAAAACACAAGTCAAAAATTACTATCCTAGCATTGAATTGATATTATAAGTGAATATAAAATTGGAGAAGGCAAAATATCCTCTAACCTTTGTGGATCCTCCAACTTCCAATTGGCTTTGTTTATCCTGTTAGATCCTCAAGGACTTATAAATGTTAAAATGTAACACCATTGTCATTGAAAACAAAAGCGGTGGGAATTTTTTTTATAATCTTTATTTTATGTATACAATACATTTTTACCATTTGATAAAAACTTGGGGTGTCGGATTCCATTGAAAATGCACCCAATTTTATTACAATGCATAATTTATTCAAAATATGTAGAAAACATATTTACGCATTATAAAATAAAAAATTGATCACACTGATTCTCTTAGAAATCCATTTTCATGAAAAAAAGTGGTCATATAAATAATTTGGACACTGTATGTAGAAGATATGATAGTTTGAAGTTTGCTCATCTATCAAGCTAGGCAAACCCCCCCAATGATAATTCAGAAAATTTGACTAGTTTATGGGGATTAAAATATCATATCAAGACATGATGGACCCCTATTTGTTTATACTTATTTAAAATTTATCTGATTCTAGTTTTTAGAAAGGTAACTTTGACAAAATAATATGACAGTGTGTTTAAGATATGGTAAAAATAGTCATGGTTGGTGCAGATTTTCCTAGTTTTCACAATTAATTCAAATAACCTCTTTGCAAAAAAAATAATTTTTTTTGGCACTTTTGAAGGATGAACCCTTGACCTCCTTTTTATAAAATGTCTATCAAAAACACTCTATCGACCATACCATCAACCAATCCAATAATTTAAATAGAGAATATTTTATTTATTCGTGATTTATTTGATTTAAAAAAATAAATATAAAAATATATTTGCATGTGAAATATTTTTACTTGGCTTTAATTGCATGTAAAATTTAATCTTTGCTTTGTTACTGCCTTTCCATTTTAGTAGAGCCTACTTTTAATTTCTAGTTTTGAAAACATTAAAAATAATTTCTAATGTGATGTTCCATCACAACTTTTGGTGAGTTGTCGTATAGATCTATCTGCTATGTTGTTATTTTTTAAAATTTATTTATACCATTTGTATTGACTCTTTAAGTCACCATATATCTATAATAAATAATCAAAAAAATTACGTTGTATAGTGTCACAATGAAATAAGTAGATTAAATCATAATTGATCATTTATAAAGTAGTGCAAATTAGTCATGCCTGCCTTGATTTCATTTTTGTTCAGCAAGATATAAAACAAATTCCATCAAATGAGTTTATCTTCATCTCAGCCCATCACCATATGGAATGAAGACCTGGATTTTATCAATTCTAATTTTATTTTTTACCAGAATCAAAAATCATTTTAAAGAAATACTGCATTGGCTTGTATCTTGAAATATACTTCAAAAATCTTCAAACAAAGTATCACCCACTTTAAATGATTTAAGCCCACCCTGCTTTTTTTTAAATTTTGAATGCTACATAATTATTTTACATACCAAAATAACTTTCATGCTACATACCAAAAGCTGTACGTATATTTTTCTTGGGAGAGGTTGCCACCAATACAAAGATCATACATGTTTGATAAGATTATTTGACTCTCAACCAAGTATTTCAATCCTTATTTCTCCTTATACATGGCTCTGATACCACTATTGGCCTAGTTATTAGTAGGAAAATCCAAATAAATTACATCATGAATTCTTTTCCCCAAAATATTTTATTTTATTATTTTAGATTACTTTATAGAGAGAGGTGAAAGCATATAAGCCTTTCACTAGTTGGTTACAGGATAAAACCAATTCCTATGAACCAACTCATTTATTTAAAACTAAACAAAACTAACTAAAAACAAAATATTTTTAAAACATAAAATAATCGAACAATAATGAGAATAAATTATACTCAATGGAAAATATTCTACTTGACTACAATAGATCAGATACATGGTCAAAGTCATCTGATGATGTCATATTTGTAATTTGCAATATTGTTGGACCCTGATATGTGTTGATTAGAATTAGAGGTTTAGAACTCTAATCATCCACCCACTTTTGTGACTCACACTCATTCCAAATAGATTCCATGCATGCAAAACAAAAAAATGACAAATGTCTCATATGAATAGTCAAAGAACTTACATTTGAGCTACAAAATGAGTGGAGGTCACTTGAACCCATTAGAGTCATATAATCCTTATACTTTTCCAAGTGTTCTTCCTCTATTAACCAAAAATGTCTACAAATAGTAGAATTTCATTGAGCACCATGACACATGTTATCATTACACCAATCAACCATAGTTTTTGCATCTATCAAATGAACACTCTTTTCAAATTTCAATTCCTCCTTTGCCATTGATATTTTTACACATGATGCAATACCATCAAGCTCCCCTTTTAGATGGCCAATCTCGATGAAACTCCAAATATATTCTACACCAGTGGTAATGTGCATCTTGCTTAACCAATAAAATATTCATGTATTTTTGAATTGTGATGTGCAATTGTCTGACTAAATGTAATGTTTATTCTAAGTAATGTTCTTCTGACTCAACTATTCATAGAAATTCTAAAAATAACCTTGCACATACTCTGAACAATGTGATCTATCATCTCTGATACAAAAATGGTACTCCTTTAATTTTTATATTATTACTCTATATTATCAAGTGTATGCATGAATATTATATGCATGAATATGGCATATTGTGATGAGTTGTAATACTACGATTGAACTTTCATTTGGGGTTTGAATGTGTAATTTTTAGAAAATAAAATACTAAAATAATCAAACTAAGTGGGAATGTATCCTTTTTTATCTTAAAATGTTCATCCAACCATGTAGCCCTGTGTGTGTGACTTTTATGTTCATAAATAATCTTCTCCCTAAATTTGACTAAAAATTCAGAAATAGCTATCTTTTTTGTAACAAGATCACACCTTTTATATTATTTTCCATATTTTACTTGATAAGTCACTAATTTATATTTGTAAACCAACTAATTCCTATCCAATTGCACTTTTAATATCCTCATGGATACATTTTAAAATTTTTGGCAATCCACCACAAATGCTGCAATTTTCATTTAAACATGATTTATTATAAAATAATTGTCCATCCAATATTTTTCAAAACTTAGTTGTAATAAATTCTCTAGCTGATTTTGGTGGCAATTCAGTGCCACACTCCTATAAAATGTTGTTAGTATGCAAAGTACAATGAGTATGGCGAAAAGCATCATAGTGCATTGAAAATTCAACATATTTCCTACAACAACAAGTGGTGTGTGTGTGTGTGATTTATTTTAACACAAAATGGTTTTGCCATATCAAAATATCTTTGGAAAATATAAATTTGTGGATGTTTTTCAAAAAATGTAGAGTATAATTGTGTTTGATTCATATCTAATAAATGTTTAGAATGTGGTTCACGGTTACGAGAACTAACCCTTATTTTCACAACATCTCTTGCATTGGGAAAAACCCTTGTATTGTCTTTCCAAAATTGAGCAAGTAGCTCTTTGAGAGTATCAACTACAGCCTTGTCCTTTCATAGAAGTCTACCATAGAATGCTCAGAGCTCATTGGTATTAGGTTCATTAAGTCTTTCATGTCTTTCAATTTCATTCATTATTTTTTATGTTTATATTAAATGTTCGGCTTGTATTTGAAACCATTCATTTCCCCCTATTTTGTCACTTAATGCATGAGTTGTAAGTATACGTTGGGTAGAATTACAATCTATGGTTTGTGATTTTAGACCTACATTATGATATGCATCATGTAGATTTTCAATAATTTCATTATTTTCATCATCCATGTTAGATGTTCTTAGTATAAATATATACATTATAGGTCCCATCTTATGTAATTTTATCAGTGAAATAAATAATTGACATCTTTGACAAACATAATCCAAATTATGAAAGAAAGTTTCCGAAATTTGTTGAGATAGTCTTCTTGAATGGTGATACATTTTTTTTTATGCATTGGTTCTAAAATGTTTTCATCAAATTCAATTAAGTACTTGTGGTTTATACACACAATTATTGGAGGAATTCATAATGGTGGAATTTGTTGAGAGGGTGTTTCAAAATCACTATTACTTTCATTGTTTAGAGGTGGGATGAGATTTTATTCATTATTTATTTCTTCATTATATATTTACATGAAATTTTCATGATGGTTAATTTAATCATTATTTGATCCCATAAAAAATTTATCATTCATGGGTGGTGAAGCATCATACATAGACTCATCATCAACAAAATCAAAAACTTAGAACTTTGAGTGTAAACTTCTAACATTAACAAATTCATTATTTTCAATGTCATTAATATTCATTTCCTTATTATCAATTTCATCATTATTCAATTGATTATGGTCAATTTCATCATTGTTTAATTCATTATTGTCAATTGGCTTATTATCTATGGCATTTGGTTCATCAAGATTAAGGTTTGTACCTTGTCTACCATGAAGTGTTTACATTCATATCTTATGTTTATCTCTAAAATATTCTAATTAATTTGGGGTTTTGTTATTAAACATATTCCTCTTCCTTGAACATTATCCATCACCCATCAAAAGGGACAATTGACAACTTTTCAAAGGTGGGGTCAAGTACATAGGTACTACAGATCTCACATAAGTATGCAAACAATGTTTCTAGGGATAAAAATCTCAATTTGGGTTAAAAATAGTCATTGAAAATTTATATTAGTCTAAAATAATCATAACTCGATCACATTATATAACATGATCATGTTATTACATAATGTGATTGTGTTATGTGTTGTATAAGGTTTTGCTTCATCCAATGCATTAAGAACTTGTATTAACAAGAATATGATCTCGTTATGTAATAATGCAATTACATTATTGTTAATATTATTTTGGGGTTAGTAATTGCTAATGAGAATTGAGTTTTTCCTATATTAATAATAATGTGACCGTGTTATTAAATAATGTGATCATGTTATACTTAATATAGATAAGGGATTATGGATTAAGTCATTAGTGCATAAGGTTTAGGGATTAGAGATTACAATTTATGTTTTATGGATTAGGAATTATAATTTATGTTTTAGAGTTTAGGAATTAGGGAATAAGGAATATGGGGTTTATGTTTAAGGATGCATATAAGGTCTAATCAGTTTATGCCATGTGTGAACCTAATTTTTACTAAAAAGGATGTTAATTGGGACTAAATCAAATGGTAAATAAGAAATAATTTTGGTTTTATATTTAGGGTATAGTGTTTAGGGTACACACAATCAATCATAAAGATAATTATTAGTCTAAATGATGTTAATTAAGGCTAAAATGATTGGTTCAACATTTGAAGAGTTTATATTTATGGTTTAGAGTTTAGGGACTAAGAAATTTAAGTATTAGGGTTTAGGCTATAGGTTTTAGGGTATAGAAGGTACAATCATGATGGATATTGGTAAAATTGGAGATGATCAACCCCAAGTCACATTTCATAGTCATGTAATTAGGTTGAATGGGTTTAAAATATCCCCAATTTACTTTAGATGCTTAACTAGACTGGTAATCCTAAGGCTATGTTTTGGCCATAGGTTTAGAAAGTGTGTTTTATTACATCTCATGATAAAATTAATTATATCATAAGGCATGTATGTTTATGGCATGTAGTGGGAATTAGATCATAGGTATTATAATTTATGTTTTAGGGATTAGTGATTAGGGCATAGGGTTTAGGTGTAAGGACCAATATATTAATGTCTCATCACTCCATTCCATGCTAAAACCTAGTTATTAATACTAAGGACGTTAATTGGGACTAAATCAATTGGTAAATAGGGAAATTTTATGGTTTAAAATTTAGGGTATAGTGTTTAGGGTTTGTGGTTTATGTCTTAGGTTTTAATGTATATATGGTTTATGGTACACATGGTCAATCACAAAGATAGTTGAGGATAATTTGAATCACTTGGAACCATTTGTGACTATAGAATGTGTTTTTGGGTTTTCATTATACCTTGGATGTCATCATGTAGATTGAGAAAATTAGTCAAATGGGGTAATCATTCATGTGATTTAGGCCAAGCTGAGCCTTGTGAACTTAATTCTTAGTCTAAATGATTTTAATTTGGGCTAAAATGATTTGTTTAAGGTTTAAAGTGTTTATATGTATGGTTTATAGTCTAGGGATTAGGAACTTTAAGGATTTGGGCTTCAAAATTGCACTGAAGAAATTGAGCCCTTTTTAAGTATAAATGCCTAATTTTTTTAGCCTACTTCCTATTTTCAAGTGTTCATCAGAGGTCAAGTGTCTTATTTATTTGGTCTTTACTAGCCTTTATTATATCAAAAGCTAGGTTGAATTCATGTTTGATCACCTTAAGACCCTTATTCCAATCACACTAGCTTAGGCCCTTTAATTTAAATTCAAATTGGTGGGAGCAATTTACGTGGAAAATATTTAAATATACCATGGACTTAGTTTAAATTTTATACTAAGGTTTCATTGTGTTTATTAACAAGACCAAAACTTAGCCTAAAATTCATATTTGGTCCCTTTTATTTCCTATGGCCTTTGGTCCCTTTTATCTATTTGGTATAATTAATGCTTGGTTCCTTTGCTATGAAATTAACTTCAAGTCCTATCCCAAAGCTTCTATAATATTTATTTATGCACTAAAACCTTAGGCTAATATTTTATACTAATTTATTTCTCCATAAAATCTCACTTAATTGTTTTCATGTTAATTTGGATCCAATCATGTCTAATCTAGCATATCTCAATCAAATGGTGTGCATTAGTGTGGGGAAATATGATCCAATGATACGTGATCAAAGATAGAATGCCAAAAAGACTTAGGATAAGTGTGGATGTTCCAAGTGTTGAGCTCATAGGGCAATAGTAAAAGCTCAAGAAAGTTATCATCAATTGATGATATGTGATAAAGTGTACAAATCCTAGTCGATGGTGCATAATGGGTCAAGATTTTAAAAATTTCCTAAGATGAGTGAGAAGGTGACAAGTGTCACCATCATGAGAAATTGTTAACATATCCTATGGTGAGCAGAGTTCAACAAGTCAAATATCATTCAAAGGGATGTAAGAAGGACAAGTGTCAAACTCTTGATGAGCAACCAATAAAAGTGATGGTTCTTAGTTGGTCGTGCATCTAATAGATCAATGGTACATAATAGAGAAATTTTTTCAAAGGGTTTGGTTTGAACATGGTAATGTCATGTATCAAAACCATGATGAGTTAGATATAAATCAATGGTCTACATTAATCTTGGGTTCAAAAGGATCAATGAAGTGTATTTGATCCATGTCGAGGAGATCAATGTTGGAAATGAAGGTGGAATTTCAATGGAGCTCAAAATAAATGTAGAAGAGATAAGTGTTGAGATTTTAGGGTACAATTTAAATCTTGAGCATATTTCAAAGATTTAACAGTGTGAGTGAAGAGTTGATAGTTCAATAGGGCCAAAGATCTAACGATAGGCTACTACATGACATAATAGAGCCCAAGTAATGAAAATATCACATAAAACCCATGGAGCTTCCAAGTGGTAGGATATCGAAGGCCCAAATCAAGATCAATGGCCCAAAATGAAGTTAATGCCTAGAGACTTATTAAAGTATTGATGATGCATATTTTATCTAGCTTTACTATTTTGTGAGAAAGTGACACATGTCTAGATTTGAGCCAATCAAGCAGCTTAGTCACTTTTGAGCCCCATGAGTGCCTAGTTGGATCTGATGTGGAGTGCCACATGTTAATATGTGTAAAAATTTATCTTAGGAGCTAGAATTGATGGTTATTTTATGGACAAGTAAGAAATCACAATGTAGAAGAGAGTTTGTGGCCCATTCCAAAGCATATTTTCCAAAAGGATCATGGATCATTTTTTGCCTCTACCATAACCAGAGAATTCCAATGCAATCATCACAAGGTAATGGGATTTATTTGGCATACGTAAGAGGAAAGGTAGTTGTCCAAGAGGTTCTAACTATGTAGACAAATGGTCAAGGGAATCTCTAGGTAGTTACACATGAGGATAATGTTTTTTCAACCTTCAACATAAAAATTCACCTTCTAGATCATGTAAAAAGGCATCTCTAGTCATGAAATTAAAGGGTTTATTGCAAATATTCATCATTCATTGTAGAGGCAGTTGGAATAATTATTTATCTTCCAAATGGATGAATATTTTAGGCATGGCAAGGAATATTTTCTAGCTAGGAGCATCTTGGTATAATTTGGAGGGATATTTTGCATTTTTTAAAATTGAAACCCACAATCCCATATTTGAAAAGGGTAAAAAATGTATAAATAGAAGGCTTCTCTTCTATTCTAAAGGTTGGTCATTGTTTTTATCTAAGTGTAGACACCTAAAAAGTGTCTAACCCTTGGTCCTTTCTCCCTCCTAGTCCTCCTTGGTCCCTAACCTACCTAAGTCTTATTAATTGGAAATAAACATCTATTTTTAATTAAATCAGGCCCCTTTTTCCCTCTCCTTGCCACCTCGCCACACTAGGATACCCTCCTTGGATCCCCTTTATTCCCCACATGGCCATTTAATGCCTTAGACTCCCATTCCAAACTCTTCTCTCGCCCATTTAACCCTCCGTCGACCGTTTCACCCTGGCATTCATTTGACCCGGCCGTTGGGAAACGGATGAAAGGCTATTTTTAGCCTTTCTCCGGCCTTTTAGCTGCCGACGTCGGTCATCCTTCGGCCGACGTCGGCGATATTGCCGGCGTCGGCAGCCTTCATAACGGTTTCTTCACCGTTTTCTCTGTCCTCTGGTTCCTCTTCGCTTCTCTTCGCATCTCTGCATTTTCTCTTTGGCATCCCGACTCTTGAACCTTCGTATCAGACCCTTGTATCAGTCCTTCACTTGACCTCTCTGCCAATTAATCTCTCTCTCCCTCAGGTACACAACAATCTTCTGCAGGTGAACAACAGGGAATCTTCATCAGCAACAGGCTTCACATCCGGCATCATCAACAGCAAGACCAACACCTTCTTCAGCAGGGCACAGGTAAGTACTCTGTTTATTTTCTTTATGCTTTCTAGTTATCATGTTTTAAACTAGATTCAGCTCTTCTCCCCCCAAGCCAGGCAGACCCGTATTCCCATCTCCTTGATTGTCCTCCTCTATCCCTCTCTGTCCATTTAACTCTTTTGCATCTCTGCCTCAAATCAGACTCAGACCCGTCCACTGACACGTCCACAGACCAGACCTCAGACCAAGCCCGGACCATCCATAGCCCTGAACCTGCCCTGACCCGTCTGGAGGCCATTGCCCCGACCGACGCCGGTCATTACCCCCACCGACGTCGGCAGAATAACCGATGTCGGCAGACCCGACAACCGACGCCGGTAGGACCACCGACGCCGGCGACTGTGACCAGTTTGACAGCTTCTTCCAGGTAAGCTTTTGCTTCCATTCATCTTTCAGTTTGTTATTTATTTCAGTCCTTTTTAGCATTCTGTCCTTTTATCAGACTTATCTCTTATCAAAATAGTGGGTTGACCTCCCTTAAGGAAGTTTTCATACTTCTGGGAATGGGCTTTCGCCTGGCAACCCACCATCTACCTATCTAACGCCTTTTCATCCAAGTTTTCTTATTTGCAGGTGTCATTCCTCCACAGCCAAAGAGGAGTGCTCACAAACATCTGGATTTACGGTGCGCAATCTTTAGTCCAGGTACTTCCCAAGCCTTGTCCATTACTTTCTTTTAGTTTCTTTTTCTTAAGTCTGAAAAGCAATTTGAGGTAGAAACATCTCTGGCACGCCCGGTGGGATCCTAGGTTCCTCCTGGGTTCCTTTTCCTTTTCATTCATTTAGGTGCATTTAGGCTCCTTTCTTCTTGTCTCTTTCTTCTATTCCAAATGACACTATAAGCAGGACTAAAACGAACCTTTCTTCCTTGCATTCTAGACTAGTCTAAATATCATACTCTCAACCCTTTCTCAATCTTGTCTTCATAACAACATCACATTTCGACTTGGGCATTAAAACATATTGCACTTTCATTTCTGCTTGTGCTTGCATTAGTCCACATCTAGTAACTTAGACGCATATTGAATAAACCGTAGACACTTGATGTTACACTACCGAATCACATGCACTAAAACACACATAAAACTTACCTGAGACAAGGCCCGACTGGGATTTCATCACCCAGCGGATACCTTACCCGTCTCGGTGACCCCACTTGGATTTCATCACCAAGGGGGAAGCCCACTCCGTTCTCTGGCGGAGTCTAAACTCTAGGCGAGGTATATCTTGGCTAAGCGAGACCAACTAACCACTGGAATCGTGAAGTGAGGGGAGCTTGCTCCTTAGCACCAGGCCACGTACCAGACCCTAACACAGATCTTTGAGCACCTAAAACAACACCTGAAACCATCTTTAGACCGCCTTCTTCTAGGACCCATTTTTCAGCCAATCTCCCCAAACATTCATCTAAGGCATAAGCCACAAGTTTCTAAGGTTAATTCCTAGGATTTATCGCTTAGGCTTGTCTGTCTCTCTCTGTTTTCCTCTTCTCATCTATTTGTTTGAGTGTGTGAGGACGCTTTCTTCTTTGTTTTTCCAAGAACCTTTTGGTTCTTTGGAAAACACAGTCACCGACATCGGTTCTGCCACCAACGTCGGCTTCCCCTGCCACCGACATCGGTTCTGATACCGACGTCGGCTTCATCTGTTACCGGCATCGGTTATCTGACCGACGTCGGCCTTATTTCTTACCGACATCGGTTTTTCAACCGACGTCGGTCTCTGTCACTGTCCTTTTTTTTCAAAACCAGTAACCTGAGACCTGTCCCTTCTCTGTCAAAGACTCCATCCTGGTCTTCTGAAACTGAGCAACACAGTTCCTGAGACCTGAACCTTCTTTGCCTTGCATGGTTTTGACTCGTAGCCAAGCCAAGGCTCTTGTCGACCACGCTAACCGTCAACCACTTCCGTCCACCCCATCCGTGACCAAGCCTACAACAGAGTTTAACTCGGAGACTGAAAGAACTCCTGCCCGTCCAACCCCGCCACAGACTCCCATTGTCCAAGAAGGGGACCAAGACTTCGAGCGATTCTTGGACCTCAACATCAAGGCCTTGCAACACTATCTCGCGCATAGCCGAACACGAGACTCCTTGGGCAATCCGATCTACGGAATGCTGACCTCCCTTGTCGCGACTACAGCTGTATCTACAACATCCACAGTTTAACCTTCAGACACTCAAGCCATCGCTTTGACCACTGACCAGACTTTGACCAATCCTCCAGGTGTGGCCTCTCCCTCTATCATTGGGCCCACTTCCACCGGGGTTCCGGCCCCTTGTCAACCTCAACCCGCTCAACCTCTATCCACTCCTTTTCAAAACCTTGTCGTCTCTATCCCGCCTACCCTGGCCCCTATCAACACCAGGGTGGCTTCTTACCCCTTGGCCCCCGTTACCACAGTCCAACCTCTCGTGGCAACAACGGGCCCAGCTATGTCTTCTAACCAACCACCTTTAGCCTTCACCTCTGCCCCTGCGATTAGTCATCCGTATATTGTACAACCGACTATGTCGCATGCCTCCTCTAACCTCTTCCAAGTGCCCTACAACTTAGGGGGTGCGCAACCCGTCAATTCGTCGGCAGACATCATCAAGATGCTGATGGACAAGATGACCAGTCTTGAGACCTCTGTTTTCGGCTCGCACAACACTCTTTCATACGAGCAGATCTGTAATGAGCCCATTCATCCTTCTGTCCCAATCAGACCATATCCTAGCCAGTGGGAACTTCCGAAGTTTTCTCGCTTTCAAAACAAGGAAGACCCACAACAACACTTGCGGGCATTCAGACATGCCTGCTACCTCATTGGCCATGACGATGCGTTACTCTTACGCACGTTTCCTATGTCTCTCTCAGGTGCTGCACTTGACTGGTACAGCTCCCTTCCTAGCCATTCTCTCTTCTCATTCACACAATTGGCTCAGCTATTCCTCGATCACTTTTCCATCAACATAACCAAGAAGGTCTCAATCACGGACCTCTATTCTATTCGGCAATTCGAGGACGAGTCCATAGCCGACTTCGTTGCTCGATGGAGAGGCCTTATCAACCAAATCTCCTTTTCCTTGCCTCAGGCCGAGCTTATTGAACTCTTTTCTCAAGCCTGTGCCCGACATATCTCTTCCACCCTGAGGGTTCAAACCTTCCGCACTTTTGATGAGGCCTTCACGATGGCCCGCAAACTAGAGTTGCGTGCCATCGAGGAGAATAAAGTCAAGTTGCGGAGTAAGAATCCCAGCTCTAAGACCAATGACTCTTCTTCTGCCAAGCCATCATCATCCAATTCTAAATCCAAGGCTTCAGCTAATGCCATGGTTGTCAGACCTTCATCTTCTTCGACCAATCAGCCTGAGCCATCTACATCTCAGAGCGCTACTCGGCAATTCCAACAAAGATACGTGCAGCGACGATATACTCCTCTTGGAGAATCATATGCGTCTGTGCTGGAAAAGCTTCTTAAACAGGGGGTCCTCAATCTCCCTCAAGCCCAACCTCCTCCGTAATTCGATCCCTCACACGCCATCCCCGCGTGGTATAGGGAGCAAGACTTCTGCAGCTTCCACCGTGTTAAGGGCCATGACACGGAAAACTGCAAGACCTTTAAGAACATAATACAAGACATGCTTGAAAAGGGGGATCTCATCTTAGACAATCCAAATGCACCCCCTAATCAGGCCATTGACATCTTCAAACAACCTTTCCCCAATCATCCGCCAACTCAGAACAGTGTCCAGACCTTAATTGACGATAATCATGAGCACAATATTCGGACAGTCAATACGGTCTCTCCTTTCATCCCCAATCAACCTCTTGAGGTTAGTCCATCAACCAGTCTGTCACATGTGGATGAGCCTCTCTCCCCGGCTAGTTCTCCATTGACCTCTCTCATCTTGGAGGACGCCTCGGCCTTACCAGCACCACCAGTCTCGCCATCCTCCTTTCTGCAGCCTATGGAGGACCCGACCCTTCCTACTCCTCAGCCGCAAGTGGAGGGCACTGTCATCCCTGCCCTTTACCCGCTGGAGGAGCCTCGCTCCCCGGTTTCTTCTCCACCCAGGGAAGAACCTGTCTCCCCTTCGTCTTCATCTAAATCTGTCATGACTTCACCACACCATGCGTCTAAGACCACTACACCCATCTCGTCTTCAACCTCGCAACCATCAACATCTTCCTCTCAGCCATTTTCCCGGTTAGTGGAGAAGATCAAACTTCTCCCTCCGAGGAAAGTGACGCCTCAGGTGTTGTGGGAGCGTCTTAAAGCCCTTCAACATACCCGCGCCCTCTCATCACACGCCGCTAATCCTCCCAAGGCGGAATCTCGTCAGACTCTTGACAAAGACCAGACTCTCAAACCTCAACCAAATCCATCCAAACTGAAGCCTGCATCTATCTCGTCTAAACCCATCAAGTCATTTGGCGTTCGTCTTATCTCCTCCCTCACTCACCCGCAAGTGAAGGTGGACCTAGGCCAGACCTCGACCAGTAGTAGTCTTCCAACCAAGGCGAGGAAGACTGCCAGACCACAGAAACGAATGCCTCCTTCTCCGTCACCATTGCCATCCATTTTGGGCCCCCATCCTTCGACCTTGGCTAGCATCCTTCCCACTCCGGCCTTCAACCAAAACTCGTTGCCTCCTTTGCTTCCTCTACCTATCTCCAGTCGTCCCTCTCCTAAAAAGGCGGTATCAATCATCAAGCAAGAGCCGTCTCCATCTGTCACCGCGCCATCAACCCATAAGGTGGTACGGAAACCTCTTCTAACCTCACCTAAGCAAAAGTCACCAACCTCGTGCATATCAAATAGCACGGACCCTCTATTGGGCTCATACTCGTCGATATTGCGCTGACTTCTCCAGACTTCTGACATAACCCTTCCGCCCATCAAGCCTTTCCAACCTCTCGGGTCCAAGCCCTCCTGGTTTGACGATACAAAAATTTGTTTATATCATCGTACACCAGGACACGACACCGAGACTTGCTGTGCCCTCAAGGCTGTCATTCGCCGCCACATGGAGAAAGACACTCTTCTCCTTGAGGACACTCTTGACCAGACCCCGACTCCTTCTTGTCCAACCTCTTCAAACACGTCAACATCTCACCAGCAAGACATGACCCCTTCTTCGCCTCCCATTTTCGAAATCAATGCCATCCGTATAACCACTAGATCGCAAAAGGACAAGGCCAAGGAAAAAGCTGCCATTCCTTGGACCTATCCCTTCGTCAAGCCACCCCTTGCGCCCAAGCCTAAAATTTCTATCCTTGACGCGTCCCAACCTTCTTCGTCTTCCTCTTCTGGGCCAATTCACGACTCCATGCTGAAGCAGCTTCACCAGACACCTGTGAAGATGTCTCTCTACGACCTTATCTAAACCTCACCTCAGCACCGTCAAGCCCTTATCCAAGCCTTGCAGGTAGCGGAGGTCCAACCCGAGGACCCCCAACCACTCGCTGCCCTCGTCCATTCCTTGTCTCATGTCGCTTCCATCACATTCAGCGATTCTGAGATTCCCACATCTAACACGGAAGATCAGGACGCCGCCCTCTTCATCACTGCCTATGTTGATCGGACACGCATTAAACGCGTTATGATCGACGGCGGGGCTAGCATCAACATAATTTCTACCCATGCCTTTGATCAGCTGGCTCTTCCCAAGAACTGCGTCTCCAAAATTGACTTGATCCTACGCTCTTTCAATGACACCACCACCACGACCATTGGCACAGTCATCCTCCACATTCGCGTTGGTCCACGCACAGTCCCAGAGCTCTTCTATATCATCGAAGGAGAGTTTCAATACAACCTTCTACTGGGCCGACCTTGGATCCATGCCATGGCCTGTATACCCTCCACCCTGCACCGTTGTGTGAAGTTCGAGCATGACGGGCAAGTCCACACCATCCCCGCTGACCCTTCACCCTTCAAGACTTGCAACACCACCTACCGTCCTAACGATGTCCTCATTCCCATCAAGCCGTCAACTCCGGCACCACCTCCATCTGCGGAAGCTTCGACCAGTTCGCAATCGGCGGTTGCCCTCACCCCTCCTCTTCAAGCGCCGACCAAAGACCCCATGGAAGACATCTTCCAACGACTATCACTTGGGGAATATCACTTGTTGACCCTCGACATGTTCCAAACTCCGCAAGAGTATGGACGCCTTCACCTCAGTCCTAATTATGACCATCGGATCGGGACGGTCGTACCTTATGGTCCTCCTCACTTCCGAACCAACTTTGTCTATGGGGGGCTTAATCAAGCTCCTACCAACGGCACTTCCCTCTCTTCACCCCAACCTTTCACATCTGACTTCGCGTTTCTTGGCAACCCTGCCTTTGCACACACTTACCTTCACAGGTGTGCATGGAAGGGTTTTGGTTTCAGACGTTATGAGCAGGGCTCCCATCAGCCCATCGAGCCGCTCAATGATCACGATGCCAAGAAACGATATGGCCTGGGATATCATGACCCCACTCAGGCTCCTTCCGACCTTTGTCCCGAACCAACCATTGACCAATCTCTTCCAGACTCGCCCATTTCTCCTTCGTCACCTACGGAGTTGGTGGTTTCCATCCCTCCTAGTTTTTTTTTTCCATAAACACCATCCGCCTGGAACCCCTGACCTATCAGCTCAATGGGGTGCCCAGGTCTCTCCCTCTCATCTTTCCTAGCATGGTAGAGGATGAGTCAGCAACCATTCACACTGTCCACTGCGTTGACGATGACGCCATCCTTTCCTACATGGGTGCCGATGACTCTTTCGTCCAGCGTTTCCTCCCTTCTGAGACCCAGGTTATGTTAAATGAATCCACCATTGACATCAACCTCCCTTATTCTTCCGATGTTCCTCACGTCTTAAAGATTGGCCAATCTTTAAACGCTCAGGAGCAGCTTGACTATGCCCAGTTTCTTTCCAACCATAGCAAGGCCTTTGCCTGGACTTACAGCGACATGCCTGGCATCAACCCCACCATTGCTACCCATAACATTGTCACCAAACTAGAGGCTAAGCCTGTTAGGCAGAAGCTTCAAAAAATGCATCCTCGCGTTGCGCTTCTTGTCAAAGAGGAGCTTCAGCGCCTTCTTTCTGTCTCCTTCATCCAACCCATCGATTATCCACAGTGGGTCTCTAACATCGTCCCAGTTACTAAAGCAACTGGGGGGATTCGGATCTGCACAGACTATCGCGACCTTAACCTAGCCTGTCCCAAAGATGACTTTCCTCTCCCTAACATTGACCAGCTTGTTGATCTCATGGCCGGCCATGAGATGCTATCTCTTATGGACGGGTTCTCAGGATACAATCAAATCCTGATCGCACCGGAAGACCAGCACAAGACTACATTCATCACCCCATGGGGGACTTTCTGCTATCGAGTCATGCCTTTCGGCTTGAAAAATGTTGGTGCCACTTATCAGTGCGCCATGACCTACATTTTCCATGATCTCCTCCACAAAATCATGGAGGACTATGTGGATGACCTTCTCAGCAAGTCCAAACTTCGCTGCGACCACCTGACCATTCTCACAATCATCTTCTCTCGTCTTCTGCAATAGAATGTCCGCCTCAACCCCAAGAAGTGTGTCTTTGGGGTCCTCTCAGGCAAGCTTCTCGGCTTCATCGTTTCCTTCCGTGGTATCGAGATAGATCCCACCAAGATTCGCGCTATCCTCGAAATGCCGCCCCTGACCAATCTCAAGCAGCTTCGCAGTCTACAAGGGAAGCTCCAGTCCATTCGCCGTTTCATCTCGCAGCTTTCAGACCGCTGCCAACCTTTTCATCACCTCCTTAAGAAGGACATCTCCTTTAAATGGGATAAGGGCTGTCAAGAGGCTTTTGAAGCCCTCAAAGGCTATCTGGTCTCTCCACCAGTCCTCATTCCACCTAAGGACGACCAACCCTTCTACCTTTATATCTCTGCTACCAACCATTCGTTAGGTGCCATGATCACGCACCGAGACGAGCATCATCGCGAGCAAGCGGTTTACTACATCAGCCGAACACTGGTCGACTATGAAACTCGGTATACTCATACCGAGAAACTCTGTTTGGCATTAGTCTTTTCCGCTACCAAGCTCTGCCACTATCTTCTCAACCACAAAACCTTTGTCGTCACTCACACCGACCCTCTCAAGTACATGCACTCCAAGCCATATCAGAATCAACGTATGGCTCGGTGGCTCATGCTGCTTGCTGAGTTTGACTTCGAATTCATCCAACAGAAATATATCAAGGGGCAAACCATTGCTGACCAACTGGCGGATGCCCCTCTTCCCGACAACCAACCTTCACACTGTGAGTTCCCTGACGAGTCTATCGCTACCCTTTCCACCGATGACACCGTCTACCAGATGACTATGTTCTCTGACGGCTCCAAATGTCAACTCGGTGGGGGTGCGGGGGTCATCCTCATCCCACTCGAAGGGGAGCCCATGCCTCTATCTTTCAAGCTTGACTTTGATTGTACCAATAATATAGCCGAATACGAGGCCTTAATTTTGGGACTTCAGACTGCCCTTTCCCTCCACATCAAGTCTATCAACATCTTCGGCGACTCGCAGCTCATCATTAATCAAGTTAACGGTTCGTATCTCTATAAAAATGAAGTTTTACAAAGGTATAAGAATCGTGCTGACCTTCTTTTGGCATCTTTCGACCATTACCTCTTGCAGACTGTTCCACGCTCTACGAACAAGTTTGCCGACACCATGGCCTCTCTTGCTTCGCATATCCTGTCTTCATCATCGTCATCCCGCCTTTTTATCACAGTGCATCATGTACCTTTGCCTTCATACATCTCTCCTCACATCAACCATATCAACACTATCAATTCTAGCCCACAAGATGACTGGTATAAGCAACTCGTGGACTACTTGTCTCTTTCTGTCACTCCTCCCAACCTCTCTAGCAATGCGCAACGAGCTTTCATCAAGCGCACAACTCGCTATACCATGCTAGGGGGCCTTCTCTATAAGCGAGGCTTCGACGGTCTCCTTCTTCGCTGTCTAACCGCCGCTGAAGCTTCTCATGCCGTAAAGTAAGTCCACGACGGGATTTGTGGTGGACACTTCAGTGGAAACTCGGTTGCCAAACGCATCCTTCGCCTGGGTTATTATTGGCCCACCCTTCATCAAGACTGTAGCGATTATGTTCGGCGTTGCATCAAGTGTCAGCAGCACTCTAACCTGTTTCATCTCCCCAGCCATGCCTTGCAAGTCACTCAGGATTTTTGGCCTTTCTCTCAGTGGGGCTTGGATCTCATCGGTGAGATCAACCCTCACTCGTCTCTTCGTCATCAGTCCATCATCACTGCCACTGAGTATTTCACCAAGTGGGTGGAAGCCATTCCTCTTGTCTCCATAAAAGCTGACAAAATTGTCGACTTCATCAGCAGCCACATCATCTGTCGTTTCGGTGTCCCTCACAAAATCATCACCGACAACGGCAAGTCCTTCAAAAACAAGACTGTCCAAAAACTATGTGACTCATTTGGCATCAAACTCAGCTTTTCTTCACCTTACTACCCACAAGCAAATGGGCAGGCTGAGGCTTCCAACAAAATTCTCACCAAAATTCTCATGAAGGTGGTCGACGATACAGGAAGGGATTGGCACGTTCATATCCCCTTCGCTTTGTGGGCCTACCGCACTAGCATCCGAACCTCTACGGGTGCTACTCCCTTTTCTCTCGTGTACGGAACAGAGGCTATCTTACCTCTCGAAGTATAGATCCCGTCTCTTCGTATCTCCCTGCATGACATTCTCTCCAACGACGACTTTCATCAAGATCGCCTAGCTCAACTGGAGTTACTTGACGAGCACCGTCTGGCTGCCCTTAATCATCTCCATGTCTACCAAAGTCGCATAAAGTGGGCCTACGACAAAAATCTGCGAGAACGAGATTTCAACATCGGAGACCTCGTCCTCAAATAAAATTAGAACGTGACCAATATGGAGTGAAGTAAACGAGGCAAATTCGCCCCCAATTGGCTTGGACCTTTTATCATCACGCACAAGTATGGGTCAGGGACTTATCGTCTGTCTTCCCTCGACGGACGGCCAGAACCTGAGCCTCTTAATGCGTTGCATCTTCGACCATTCTTCTGCTAGTCGAGTACTCGTCTACTTGACACGTAACTTGAGCTCGTCCCTTGAGCAATCCTCGTCCTCTTAATCCTCATCCCTTTCAACCCTATTCCTCTTAACAAGTCCTCTACAACCCTTTTAGGATGCAGTGATGCTTTGTCCTAATAAAAGGGGCGTCCTTGAGCTTCTACAGTCTTATCCGTGACTCTCATTTCTATCAATATATACAAATCAAGATGTCAAAACATATCCATGGTCACTAAATCAAGTCAAATCAAAAAGACAGACTGATCCCTCGAAGGACAGCTGTACTATCATTGCTGTATTACTAGACTGATCCCTTGAAGGACAGCTAGGCCAACTTATCAAACATTATTAAGCAAAAATATAGACCACTCCCTCGAAGGATGGCTATGACTAATCTGGCAATAAATAGCACTATTTTAGAAGCTTCCCGCATCGATCAGCTTCGCAACATGACCATTACATCAAATGACATCTCTATGCAAGCTTCCCGCATTGATCAGTCTGCGCCAAAAAAAAAAAAAAAAAAAAAAAAAAAAAACGAGTCACGGACATTGGCTTGTAGTTGTCTCAGGGTCTCCTATAAAAGGGGCAAGGTTATTCCTGCTCTTAAACTGGGTTACCCTATCCTCCTCCTATCACCTGCTCAAGGGACTTCGAGCTCACTTTAATGTCAAAGTGATTCGATTACCGTTCTAACTCAACACTGGTCAACGACGTAATGCATGAACGGGGCTTTTGTTCTAATAACCCCTATCTATGCTTCCTTCCTGGTCCTTGTCAGTGAAAGAGTGATTTGCTTTTCACCTTTTCTCCACACTTTGGTCACGCTTTGGCCACGTCAATTGTCATCTCATCCTTAAACCAAACCAACTTCAACATTTTTCAAACCAGCCTCGACATTTTCAACATGACATCAGGCATCATCCTTGTCCTTTTCGCATAGTTCCCATGGACACCAATACACATGGAAACTATCGACCAGACCCAATTTATGTTAAGCATAAACCAATACTTGCTGAAGCATAAATAGACCCTTCATTCATTTTTAGCATACATCCATCGCGACTATGGAAACTTGCTCGGGATGAAAGACTCTCGACCAATTCTACATAATACACCATCTGTAGCATCCTTTTATCCTCATCTTCCCCTCGTCATTTCGACACTCAACCAAGCTCATCATCGACCATTTTGACCCTCGCAGTCCGAACTACATTGGTCTGAGGCCCTATGACCAGGGCTATGTAGGCAGCACTCAGATACCACATCTTCTGAGGTTAGCTCGACCACCCCCGTTTGTTCGTCTCTTTGATGGACAAACCTTCTCTTCTTTGACTCTTATCACGCCCAACTTCGTCACCTTTGACCAAGACCTTTGACCAAGACCAATCATTTCTTTTGACCAAGACCAATCAATCCCTCTGACCCTTCCTCCCTTTTAGGGAGAACTACATCGGCCTGAGGCCCCTTCACACAGGGGCTATGTAGGCAGCACCCAGTTGACACGGGGTCTTCTGGGGTTAGCTCGGCCGCATCCTTTCTTCCATCCATCCATCGACCAATGACCATTGGCGATCATGCGTATCTTCTTTGACCTTCTTCCAAGCCAATGTTGCCTTGGTTGTTTTTGCGTGTATGCTACCTCACGGCTGGTTAGCAGAATTGTCCGCAGACTTTTTTTTGACCCTTCACAAGTATAGGATCGCGAGCCAGTTGATCCCTACTACTTGTGGCTTTTTCGTGTTTTTGGGAGCACTTCCTGAGCCCTGGATACCTTGGACACGACGACCATTTGGAGCTTCAGCTTAGATTGAGTGACCCGATCAGCAGACGACTAAATGCTGGGGCCCGGTTACTTGAATTTTGGCACTCCTCGACCCTTGACCTGCGACACTTTTGACCTGACCATCTTGTGCAGTGGCATGCGTGCAATCATGACTTTTGCAGCGTTTTCACTCACTTTTCATCTTTCTCATCCACCTTTTGTCAAATCAGCACCCGACATCAGGTTCCTTCCCTCGAATCCTGCTTTGAGGGGGAATACCTCATCCACTTCGGGGCAATCCACATCATTTTTTTTCTGGGGCAACCAACTCCTGTTTTTGTCTTGCAGTTCATCTAGAACAACCAACAAGACAAAAAGGGGCAAATGTAGACACCTAAAAAGTGTCTAACCCTTGGTCCTTTCTCCCTCCTAGTCCTCCTTGGTCCCTAACCTACCTAAGTCTTATTAATTGGAAATAAACATCTAGTTTTAATTAAATGAGGCCCCTTTTTCCCTCTCCTTGCCACCTCGCCACCCTAGGATACCCTCCTTGGATCCCCTTTATTCCCCACATGGCCATTTAATGCCTTAGACTCCCATTCCAAACTCTTCTCTCGCCCATTTAACCCTCCGTCGACCGTTTCACCCTGGCATTCATTTGACCCAGCCGTTGGGAAACGGATGAAAGGCTATTTTTAGCCTTTCTTCGGCCTTTTAGCCGCCGACGTCGGTCATCCTTCGGCCGACGTCGACGATATTGCCGGTGTCGGCAGCCTTCATAACGGTTTCTTCACTGTTTTCTCTGTCCTCTGGTTCCTCTTCGCTTCTCTTCGCATCTCTACGTTTTCTCTTTGGCATCCCGACTCTTGAACCTTCGTATCAGACCCTTGTATCAGTCCTTCACTTGACCTCTCTGCCAATTAATCTCTCTCTCCCTCAGGTACACAGCAATCTTCTGCAGGTGAACAATAGGGAATCTTCATCAGCAACAGGCTTCACATCCGGCATCATCAACAGCGAGACCAACACCTTCTTCAGCAGGGCACAGGTAAGTACTCTGTTTATTTTCTTTATGCTTTCTAGTTATCATGTTTTAAACTAGATTCAGCTCTTCTCCCCCCAAGCCAGGCAGACCCGTATTCCCATCTCCTTGATTGTCCTCCTCTGTCCCTCTCTGTCCATTTGACTCTTTTGCATCTCTGCCTCAAATCAGACTCAGACCCGTCCACTGACACGTCCACAGACCAGACCTCAGACCAAGCCCGGACCATCCACAGCCCTGAACCTGCCCTGACCCGTCTGGAGGCCATTGCCCCGACCGACGCCGGTCATTACCCCCACCGACGTCGGCAGAATAACCGACGTCGGCAGACCCGACAACCGACGCCGGTAGGACCACCGACGCCGGCGACTGTGACCAGTTTGACAGCTTCTTCTAGGTAAGCTTTTGCTTCCATTCATCTTTCAGTTTGCTATTTATTTCAGTCCTTTTTAGCATTCTATCCTTTTATCAGACTTATCTCTTATCAAAATAGTGGGTTGACCTCCCTTAAGGAAGTTTTCATACTTCTGGGAACGGGCTTTCGCCTGGCAACCCACCATCTACCTATCTAACGCCTTTTCGTCCAAGTTTTCTTATTTTCAGGTGTCATTCCTCCACAGCCAAAGAGGAGTGCTCACAAACGTCTGGATTTACGGTGCGCAATCTTTAGTCCAGGTACTTCCCAAGCCTTGTCCATTACTTTCTTTTAGTTTCTTTTTCTTAAGTCTGAAAAGCAATTTGAGGTAGAAACACTAAGTCTAGGCTCTACAATTTTTTTGGGATCACTATTGTGTGTGTTTTTCCTCTCTTGCTAAGGTGGTTGTACCTATAAAGCCATTATCAAGATTTGAGAGCATGTCTATATGTTTCACTTGTATAACATGGAGAAAATCCACCATGCTTGTCCCCATGGTAGCATTTTTAGACTCTGATGTATGTAAAATCTCTTTTGAAGATAATGGAAAATATTTATGGTTCTTTATTTTCTTCTATTAATGAAATGAAATGAGATGTTTTAGATGCTATACTGATTGGATATCTAGCTTTATGATTATGTATGGTTGTCATCTTGGGCATAAATTTAGGTTATAAACCCCTTTTTACATAGAGATTTGGAATTTTTTTTTTGAATGCTTCATTAGGACACCCTAGGTTCATGAATTAAGTAGTAAAAAGTATTTAAGATTCTAGTTTCAATGTATGTTATAGAGTTTTAGGGATCATTTGGGTATTTGCATTGTATTTGCATCAATGGATGTAAATCATACCTGGTAGTTCCCATTATCTTGTAAGTCATTTTTTTTGCATCTATATAATAAGTGTTGTTATAAATATTGTAAGAATTCCTATTGTTTGCAAACCACTACCACACCACCCTCTTATTATTACTATCAAACTATCCTATCTTGTCTTACCCTACAAATAATACACCCTTAATACATATTATAAGTATTATTTGTCTGTAGATGCATAATATCTCACTTATATAACATGTATTTTCATCTTGTGCTTCAAATCTTAGCATTATAGTCTTATATTTAGCACTATTGTTGAAAGTTATTTAGAATGAAGGTTTTGAGAACTTTTATATATGCCTTTAGTAGCTTGTATGTGACCTAGATCATTTTTACATTTTGTGTGATAACCCTTCTCAGGTGGAGTGTGTAAGTTTGGCTATGCCCTAGTCATATTTATTCTTTGTGTTAAAAATTCCCATGAGGTTTAATTGTATAATTTATCCATGTGAGCAAGCTACCCCATAGGTCCTTTCACCTTGGTTTATGTAGATCTAAAAGCAGCAGGGAGTTGACCATACCCTTCATCGATGCCTCTCAGTCATTTTATACATCTAGTCCACTCTAGATGCCAAAACCTTCCCCAGCTATAATGACATACTAATGGGTTTTTCATCTTTATTTTCCATTTTATTCAAAATGTGCAAGTCTGAGCGTATGCCATGTACAACTCAGATCCAACATCTTGCTAGCACTATTGTCATGGATTAAATTTAAGTCCTAGTTACTTGTGGTATCAGTGACTCATGAAAAGAGCTTTAATTATTTTATCTTTTGATGTTATATGTTATTATTTTCTACATTTGGACTATCTTGGCTATCAATACCACATCATTCCACAATGAACATGTCAGGAATTAAGATATTTGACAATTTCACTTCTTCTAAGTTTATTACAAATAGATGTTACATTTACATGTTGGAAGGTGTTTTCTAACCCTATGAACATATTTTAAAAATTTCAATTCTTTGCCTTTTATCTCATCATTAAATTTAGTATGTATGTTTCAACATGTATGACATTTTATGTGTTAACTATTATATTCTATAACTTTGATTTTTGTGGTGACTCCAACTTTATTATCTAGTTTTAAGGAAGATTGGTTCCTATTTTGAATATCTTAATTTTTATCTTTGTGTATTTTCTTGCTTTCAAAGTTAGAAGGACTGAGATCATCCTTCAAAGGTGACCCATCCAAGTAACCTGTCTCGCCCCTATGTATTCATCAAATAAGAGGGAGACAAGTTTGGATGTCTGTTGAAGGGTAGATTTCAACTACTAAATAGTGTCTTGACTACCAAGATTATGATAATCTTAAAATTTTTGTTTAACTTCCCATTATTGAGGACTTTCATAGCTCTTTTAGTCATTTTTAAACTCATAGTCCTATCTATTATCTAGCTCCTTCTCAACTAGCCAAATCCCCTCCCAATTTTGATCCTCCAAGTCTCCCTCATTTACCCCCTCACATCCCTTTGTTAGTTTTTATTGAACCTCCAATTGAACCAATCATGAGGAATAAGGACCTAGATGAGAATGAATGTCCTAATTTATACATTCCTAGATTGAGGCCTATAAATTTTGATTACATGGAAGATTATGCTAATGAAGTCCCAAATGAGGTAAGAAAATTTCTTTCAAAGTTACAACAGAATAATGAAATGAGTGGTGATAAGCTATTGAGAGATTTTCAAAATATTATTGAATATTATGAGGTTAATCATGTGGATGTGTGCATTAAGTTATTTATGCACACATTAGAGCAAGACTCTCATGAATGGTTCAATTTTCTTCCTTGTGGATGCATTGATTCATGGGAATAAATGAAGAATGTTTTTAGAATTTAGTATGGTGATAGATTTGATGAAAAGTTCCTTTTAATTGATTTTTAAAACATCAATAATAACCCTAATGAGTACATTCAAGACTTCAACACACAGTTCAAAAAATCTATGCTGTAACTACCTGAGAACATAAGGCCTAGTGATAAAGTGTGCTTGATAAAATACTATGATGCCTTTGACAAGAAGTTTGTGTATTACTTGTGAGACAAGGATCCCATGAACCCAAAATTGGAATTTAATATGGCCATCCAAATTGATAACAAAATAAAAGCTATGGGAAATCAAATGAACAAGTGAGATGATGTTAAATTGGTCAATACAAAAAAAACACAGTCCACTAAGAATGCCAATCTTGAGGAGATAGTTAGGACTCTGGCCTCCATTATCAAAGAGATGTCATACAAGCTTGTTAGGGTAGATAAGGGGATTCCTCATGTGTCTAATAGTTAGGAGAGGGATCCAAATCCAAATCAAGCACAAAGGGGGCTTGCTTTCCATAATCAAAACTATGATAGAAGGAAGAGGCCTACACATGATGAAAGAAAAGATAAACATCATAATAAAGGGGTTGTGAAAGAAGTTCTTGATCCATTAAATGCCAAAGTGAATGTGGTAGGTTGTGATATTGATGTTGATTGGTGTGACAAGTGATTCCTTCCACATCCTCCATGTGATACAGCTAAACCAATTAATGAGGATGTGTATGAACCTAAGTTTGCATCATTTGTTGATGAGATTATGATGTACAATTGTCAAAGTCCCTGAAGTAAGATATTCACCTCCATAGAATTGATGAGTGTTGTTATTGTTGATCTATTTTGGAGTGTGATACAAAAGGTATGTATCCCAACATGAAAATTTTCTTATGAGATTAATATGGCATAGGCATATGAATTACCCATTCATGATTTAAACTTTTAAAGATCAATTATGATCAAAAAATATGATGGGGGAATTCCATCAATTGAGGATAGGTAGCTACTAATTAATTCATCAATTACCTAAGAGAAGGGATATAACTTGAGAAGTAGGACACTAGCTTCTACTCTTTAAGACATTAACCCTATAAATCCAAGGGTAGGGGATATAAGTAAGGAAGGTAAGAAAGATGTAGCAGTCCCTAATGCTTCTAACCATCACCCATTTCCCAAGTTGCTAATACTATAGGTACTCCCAATAAAAATAAATTACCATTGCTATATAGTATTCCTAAGGGTGTGAATTATGTTAAACAAAATCCACCCTTGAAAATTATTGTTAAGAATGCAAATCCACCCAACATACTTCACTTCAAACTTTAAGTTAATTTATCCCAAATGAAGGTGTTGTTACCCTTTCACCAAATACTCCTCTTCCTTAGTATAACATATGTGATATGGCCCAAGTGTTGAGCCAATTGAAAATCACTATGCCACTTATTGAATTATTAAGAATAGCTAAGCCTAGGAAGAGGGAATTTGAATACATAGATTTTGGTGAGAAGTAATCTGCAAATGAAATTGATTTACCCCAAACACTCTTGTAATGTAATGAAGAATCTAAAGGGGTTATTGAACCTGCTCCAAAAGTCTATTTGGGGACTACATAAGTAAAGAGTCAACTGAATGTGGATCTATTTTATATAACCATGTTGATCAATGGTCTTATTATCCATAATTAAATGTTTGATTCTAGTTCTTCTTGTAACATGATGCCCCTGGGTGTCTTAAATAAGCTCAGAGTTAATATTACATCAGTGTTTGGCAAGTTTTATGTCATGGACTCATGAGAAGTTCTAGTTATTGGAAAAGTAAAGGATTTGGTAGTGCAATTAGCAGTGTATTCAAATAAGCATTTGAATATTGATGTGGTGGTTGTGGATTTCCCACATAAGTGGGCAATGTTGTTATCACGTAAATGGGCTATAGCATGGTTGGAAGTCTACAAATGGACTTTTCTTATGCCACCATTCCACTAGGGGGTAAGATGGTCAAAATTTATAGAGAGATAAAGATGCTACATGTAATAGAAGATTTAAAATATGCTATAACAAGAATTATTATATACTAACATTGGAATCAGTAAGTTTATTGGAAATGTTGACACTAGTGAGCAACCTATTGTTCTTGATGTTGATCTTGACAAAGAAGGCAAATTTTGGAGGATGTGTTTTGATGGGGCTTACTCTAATCTTGGAAATGGAGTTGGGGTTGTATTATATGACCCCAATGGTAATTGCTTCATGTTTTCTTTTCAGTTGGCCTTTAAATACACTAACAATACTACTGGGTATGAGGGACTTTTTATTGGTTTAAAAATTACCTTTAAACATCAAATTAAATCTTGATTCCCAAGGGTGATACCGAGCTAGTGGTAAAATAAGTCAACAATAATTTTTTCACAAAAAATAAAACATTGAAATAATATCAGAATGTTGTTTAGGATTTTCTTGAATTTTTTGATGTATTTAATATTTTCTATCATGATATAAGTTTAAACAAAGAAGCTAATAGAATTGAAAGGTTATGTGCTCAATTTGACATCATAAATATAATCCCTCATTGTTAGTATAAAGTGAAGGTGCTTGTTAGACCTTAAATCCTAGATAATGTTCATCACTGGTAGGTGTTTAATGATGATGAACAAATTAAGAGGTTTATAAATTGTGAAGCTTAGTTTCATGATCAATTCATAGACTTGGAATCTATGGTTTAGGTTTGTGATGGAAAAGAAACTCTTTTTGGGAAGGACATTATCCAGTTGAAGACAAGCATGCTGCCTAGAGGATTGGTATGTTTAGAAGTGTCTTTTGATGGAATATATAGAATAAAGACTCGAGACTCATTTACTTCAAATGATGTGACTAAGTGTAATCTAGGTTCTCATGAGAATCTAAGGAAGGTTTGGTTGGGTACTAACCCAAGTGAAGATGAGAATCAAGTTTACAGGTAGCTGCTAAAAAAGTTCTAAGATTGTTTAGCATGGTCTTATTCTAAGTTAAAAGCATATAAGGAAGAATTGTTCCAAAATATCATCCCATTGCAGCCTGATAGCAAGCCTTTTAGGTGGAAATAGAGAACCATTAACCCCATCTTGGCCACTATGGTGCTGGATGAGTTAAATAAGCTAAGGGATGGTGGTATCATTCATCCCATTAGGTATTCATCATGGGTCACAAATTAGTCCCTGTGCGGAATAGAAATGGTGACATTCACTTGTGTGTGGATTTCTAAAATTTGAATAAAGGTTTTCTAAAAGATAATTATCCCCTACCCAATATGGAAAACCTATTATAAAATGTGACATGATCATATATGTTTTC
The DNA here is from genome assembly GCA_037957365.1 of Torreya grandis. NCBI lineage: Eukaryota > Viridiplantae > Streptophyta > Pinopsida > Cupressales > Taxaceae > Torreya > Torreya grandis. Next base: position 1,126,579 of record JARHVA010000027.1, read on the forward strand.
CACGTTAGATATTTTATTGAGATATAACTATGTTGTGGCGAAGGAATTCAAGAGACCCAAGACAATATTTACAATGCCTTAGGGCATGTATGTATATATGGGAATGATTTTTAGGTTAATGAATGCTGGTGCAACATTTTAGTGAGCTATGGACATTGATTTTGTAGGGGTGATTAACATGTTTATATTTATGTTTAAAGATGACAATACTATGTATTCCAAGACTAGAGAGGAACATTTGAAGCATCTAGAAAATGTATTTATTAAATGTAAGAAGTTTAGAATTTTACTTAATCCTAAGAAATGTCACTTCAGAGTATAAAAGGCCAAGTTGTTAGGACATATATTATCCAAGAATGGTGTCATGATTGATCTTGAGAGGATGGAATCCATTGATAAAGTGTCTATCCCATAGTCCATGAAGGGATTTCATTCCTTATTTAGATAAATTAACCTTGTAAGGAGGTTTGTGTTTAAATTACTTTTCCTATCACTTATATGTTGAAGAAGGACTAGACCATCAAGTTGGAGGTAAAGGGCATGTGAGAATTTAATGACATCAAAGGAAATTTAAGGTCTTCCCCTATTTTCACTAGCCTTGATTACACTAAGCCGTTTTAGATATATTTTTTGCATCATACAATACTATTGTCTCTATCTTTTTGTAAAAGAATGAAACCAATCATGAACAACCAATAGATTTATTTAGAAAAGTTATGAAAGGTGTTGAACTAAATTACACCATTATGGAAAAACAACCTTTTCTCTTTTCAAGGTTGTTAAAGTGTTCAAGCCTTATATTCTGAGTTCAAAGATTGTTGCTTGTGTCACACATACCATGGTGAAAGACATTTTAACTCAAAATGAATTATCCATCAAGTGATGCAGGTGGGTTAACAATTGTAAGAGTATGAAATCGATATTTAGACCACCAAGTTAGTGTGAGGAATGGGTCTAGCCAAGCTTGTGGCTGAGACTAATTTTCAAGCTGTTGAGGTAAATATTGATATTCTAAATGTTGATGATTCCTTGAGTCAATTTTACATGTCTTCATGGTCTAAGGATATTATTCACTACTTGTAAAATATAAATTATCCCCCTGACTTGGACAAGAATCAAAGGAGGAGTCTTAAACTTGTTTCCAAAAATACCTCTTGACTAAAAATGATCTTGCATGAAATAATCCAAATGGGATTATCTTACTATGCATGCTATAAGAACAAATTATTGACCTGATTGAAGATGTTCACACTGGAGTGTGTGGTGGCCATTTTTTACTAAAATTTATAGCTCATAAAATTTTGAAACATAGTTATTGGTGGCCATCACTATTCAAAGATGTTAATCATAAATTTAGAAAGTGTGAGAAATGCCAATGCTTTGCTAGGAGGATGAAAGCTTCAGTCTGTCTTTCCTTGCAACCTATGATGATTAAAGGCCCATTCAAATAATGGGGAATGGATTTAATTGGATAAATTTTTGATTCATCAAGCACTATACATAGTTGGATACTAGTTATAACTGACTACTTCACAAAATGGGTTTAGGTGATCCCTATAAAGAAGGCTACACATCAGGTGGTTATGGATTTTTTCTAAATCAGATTATTTACACTTTTGGTGTGCCATTCAAAGTTATTTTTGATAATTCCATGAGTTTTAAAATTAATCCTTTAGTGGCATTATGCAAAAAGTAAAATATTGATTTGACCTATGCTTCTAATTACAATCCTCAGGGAAATGGGCAAGTAGAATCTAGTAATAAGAACTTACTCAAAATCAATAGATGAACATTAGAAGCAAATGAGAAGAAGTGCGGTCAACAACAAAAGTTTTATTTGTGGGTTGATAGGATAATTCCCAAGATAACTATAGTAAAAATCCCTTTTGATTTTTTTTATGGAGCTCAAGTAGTTTTGCCTATCATAATGCAACTTGGGGAGGGGGTTGGGGTTCAAAATAATATGTAGTGTTTGGATATTTTTTGGGTGGGGTTTTCTATCCAACATCATCATAATACAACTTGGGGAGGGGCTTGGGGTTCAAAATAATATGCAATGTTTGGATAATTTTTGGGTGGGGTTTATAGTTACTAACATATCAATTCATGCTATAACTAGAAGATGATGAGTAAATCAACCACTATGAGATAAGGATGAACCAGATTATTGAGCTTGATGAAATTCAAAGACAAGATCATGAAAGACAACTAAATTTAAGGAAAAATCTAAAGAATATATTTGATAGGAAGGTCACTCTAAGAACACTCCAAGTAAGTTATCTGATTCTACTTTGGGATAACAGGAATGAGGAGAAAGGCAAGAATGAAAAATTTGATGCCTTGTGGATGGGTCCATATTCCATTGATTGTCAAATTGATGAGCATACAATTTTATTAAGAGACCTAGATGGTGAAATACTAGAGTTTCTAGTCAATGGTAGACATTTAAAACATGTTCTTGATTGATTCTACAACTATATACATAATTGTATAGTGTATAGTCTTGTTGTTTTGTTGTTTCTGTTACCCCTATACTTTGGGCCTTGTTTGTATAGTTTCTTTTAGTGTTCTTGTCATTTGTTCATTTTTTGATCTTCTTGATCTATTTTTTTAAATCTGACTTATTTTGTTGAACCTTCATGGGTCTTTATTGATATAAATTGACTAAGTGTTGAATTAATAACATAATGGATTGACACCTGGTCTTAGGTTTTGGGTTTCTTTGCACACTTGTAGTGGGTGTACATCCCTGGGTAAGAGCTAATGTTAATGCCAAAAATTACATTGAATAAATTGAGCCTTTTTTAATTATAAATTCCTAATTTTTTTAGACCACTTCATATTTTTAAGTGTTCACTAGAGGTCAAGTGTCCTATTAATTTTGTCTTTACTAGCCTTCGATCTATCAAAATCTAGGTTGAACTCATGTCTGAGCACCTTAACACCCTTATTCCAATTGCCCTAGATTAGGCCCTTTGATTTAAATTCAAATTGGTGGGAAAAATTTACGTGGGAATGCTTTAAATATGCCATGGACTTAAATTAAATTTTATACTAAGGTTTAGTCATGTTTATTAACATGACCAAACCTTAGTCTAAATTTTTTTATTTCTCATGGCCTTTGGTCCCTTGTATCTATTTGGTATAATTAACACTTGGTCCCTTTGCTATGAACTTATCTTCAAGTCCTATCTTAAATCTTCTATCATATTTATTTATGTATCAAAACCTTATAAAATGATTTTATACTAATTTATTTATTCCTTAAAATCTGACTTAATTATTTTCCTGTTAATTTGAAGCCAATCACATCCGATCTAGTGGATCTCAATCAAATAGTTCATGTTAACATAGAGAAAGATGATCAGATGGTGCATGATCAAAGATAAAAAGTTAAAAAGACTCAGTAAAATCATGGATGTGCCAATTGTCAAACTTGTGGGGCGCGATTAAAAGCTCAAGCAAGTTCTCATCAATAAATAGTACATTGAAAAACATACAGATCCTAAATGATGGTTCATAATGGGTTAATATTTCAACAATGCCCTAATATGAGTGAGAAGGTGATAAGTTTCATCATCATGGGAACCTTGTTAATAGATTTGATAGAAATTGGAGGTCAACAAGTCAAATATCCTTTAGAGGGATGTGAGAAGGACAAGTGTCAAACTATCGATGAGTGACAAATAAAATCGATGGTTCATGGTTGATCATGCATCTAATAGATCAATGACATGGATGAGAGTAGAATTTTCAAAGGATTTAGGTTGAACATGGTAGTGACATGTTCACAACTGTGATGAGCTAGATATAAATCAATGGTCCACATTAATCTTGGGTTCAAAAGGATATGAATTACAGTTGATTTTCTCAAAGGAGATCAATGGTCTGAGATGAAGGTGGACATTTCAACAAAGCTCAAAACAAATGTAAAAGAGACAAGTGTCAAGCTTGTAGGGTAAAATTTAAAGCTTGATCATATTTTAAACATCCAATGGTATAAGAAAAGATTTGATAGTTCAATGGAGCTAGACATCTAACGTGAGGCTACCACATGGTGTGATAACACTCAAGTAATGAAAAGAGCATAGAGAATCTATATAGCTACCAAGTGACAGGATCTCAGAGGCCCAAATCAAGATCAATAGTAATGAAGTAGATGCCCAAAGACTTATTAAAGGATTGATAGTGCGTATTTGATTTAGCTTCAAGATGGCGAGAAAATGTGACACATGTTTAGATTTGAGCCAGTTAAGTAGTTTAATCACTTTTGAACCCCACAAGTGCCTAGTGGATATGATTTGGAATGACACATGTTAATATGTGGCAAACTTTATCTTAGGATCTAAAATTGATAGTTCCATATGGACAAGAAAGAAATCACAATGCAGAAGAGAGTCTATGGGCCATTCCAAAGCATATTTTCTACATGGACCATGGATAATTTTGTACCTGTACCACAACTAGAGCTTTTTAATGCAATCATCACAAGGTGATGGGATTTATTTGGTGTGATCAAGAGGAAAGGTAATTATCCAAAAGGTTTCAGCTATTTAAGCAAGTGGTCAAGGGCATCTCTAGGTATTTACACATGAGGACAAAGTTTGTTTGGCCTCCACCATAAAATTTCACCTTCCAGATCATGTAAAAAGGCATCTCTAGTCATGAAATCAAAGGGTTTGTTGTAAATCTTCATCTTTCCTTGTAGAGATAGTTAGAACAATGATTTCTCTTGAAAATGGATGAAGATTTTAGGCATGGAAAGGAATATTTTCCAAATGAAAGCATCTTGGTAGAATTTAGAGGGATAATTTTCAATTTTTTAAATTATAACACACAATCCCAGATTTGAAAAGGGTAAAAAATGTATAAATAAAAGGCTTGTTTTCTATTCTAGAGGTTGGTCATTATTGTTGGTCTTTTTTTCTCTAAGTCTAGGGTCTGAATTTTTTTTGGGATCACTATTATGTGTGTATTGCCTCTCTTGATAATGTGGTTATAGCTATACAACCATTAGAAATATATGAGAGCATGTCTATATGTCTCTTCTATCCAACATGGAGCAAGTCCACCATGATTGTCCCCATGGAAGCATTTTGAGACTCTGATGTATGTAAAATCTCTTTTCAAGATAATGGAAAATACTTGTGGTTCTTTATTTTATTCTGTTAATAAAATGCAATGAGATGTTTTACATGATATGATAATTGGATATATAGCTTTGTGATTATGTATGGTTGTCATCTTTGGCATATATCTGGGTTATAATCCCATTTTTTCATAGAGATTTGGAAATATTTTGTTGAATACCTCATTAGTGCACCCTGGGTTCATGAATTTAGTAGGAAAAAGTATTTGAGATTCTAGTTTCAGTGTATGTTCTAGAGATTTAAGGATCATTTGGTTATTTGCCTTGTATAGGCACCAATGGATGTAAATCACTCCTAGTAATTACCATTAGCTTGTAAGTCATTTTTATACATCTCTCCAATAACTGTTATGAATATTTCAAGAATCCTTGATATTTGAAAACCACTACCACACAACCCTCTTCTTATTACTATCAAACTATCTTACATTTTCCTACCCTACAAATAATAAACCCTTGTTGCATATCATAAGTATTATTTGTCTGCAGATGTATAAGATCTCACTTATATAACAAGTATTTACATCTTGTGATTCAAAATTTAGAATTGTAGTCTTATATTCATCCCTATTGTTGAAAATTATTTATAATGAAGATTGTAAACACTTTTATATCTATATTCAATAGATTGTATGTGAACTAGTGAATTTTTACATTCTATGTGACAACCCTTCATAGGTGGAGTGTGTGAATTTGGTTGTGCCCTGGTCATATTTAGATTTTGTGATAAAAATCACCATGGAGGTTGAATTACATAATCTCTCCATATGAGA